>VZQC01007033.1:2423271-2568271 GCA_009823505.1 Rhizomys pruinosus | reverse complement strand
ACAGGTCCCACAGCTTGCATCCACTGGAGCCTTATCATCCTAGCAATAGTCCCATCCCAATGAGAAATCATCTCTTACCCTTCCAGGAGCCACCAGATGCCAAGGGTTTCCTGGGCTAAGCTGGAAAATTTTTAGTATGCTTGCTGATTGCTTGAAGACAGTAAAATCAACATAATAAGATCAAGGCTATTTAAATTTTGTAGCATCCTATAGTCTTGCCTGTGGTCTGTTTCATTCCTTCAGTCTTTCTATAGAAAGACTGCATCCTATTAATACTGAAGAGTCTATATGTAAAAAGGTTTTAGTTAATCATTAGGCTATATTGTATTGATGAGGAGTCAGCTTCTTATGACTCTTACTATAATAAAAATAGACCCACTCAATTTTTATAAAATACATTCTAGCCCTTTTGGTTCTCAGAGCGGCACCATGGCAGTCGGAAGAACACGCGCCTGACGAAAGGCTGCGGGCAAGAAGGGAGCCAAGAAGAAAGTGGTTGATCCATTTTCTAAAAAGGATTGGTATGATGTAAAAACTCTGGCTATGTTCAACATTAGAAACATCGGGAAAACACTAGTGACGACAAGGACTCAGGGAACCAAAACTGCATCTGATGGCCTCAACGGGTCGTATGTTTGAAGTGAGCCTTGCTGATCCTATAGAATGACGAAGCTGCATTTAGAACATTCAAGCTCATTACCGAGGATGTTCAGGGCAAAAACTGTCTAACTTCCATGGCATGGATCTTACCCGTGACAAAATGTGTTCCATGGTCAAAAAAGGGCAGACCATGATTGAAGCTCATGTTGATGTCAAGACAACTGATAGTTACTTGCTTTGCTTGTTCTGTGTTGGTTTCACTAAAAAACGAAACCAGATATGCAAGACCTCCTACGCACAGCACCAGCAGGTTGGCCAGATCCGGAAGAAAATGGTGATTGTGACTCGAGAGGGGCAGACAAATAACTTGAAAGAAGTGGTTAGGGACTGGAGAGATGGCCTAGGGGTTAAGAGCGCCGACCGCTCTTGCAGAGGACCCGGGTTCGATCCCCAGCACCCACATGGCGGCTAAGAACCGTCTGTAACTCCAATTCCAGGAGAACTCCAGTTCCAGGGGAATCCGACACCCTCTTCTGACCTCCGCGGCATTGCACGACACGGGTGCACAGACTTACATGCAGACAGTACATTCATACACAAAAATAAATAAATAAATAAATGAAATTTAAAAAAAAATTTAAAAATAAGTTTAAAAAAAAAAGAAGTGGTTAATAAATTGATTCCAGACAGCATTGGGCAAGCCATAGAAAAGGCTCGGCAGTCTATTTATCCTCTCCATGATGTCTTCATTAGGAAAGTAAAAATGCTGAACAATCCCGAATTTCAATTGGGAAAACTCATGGGGCTTCATGGTGAACGTAGTAGTTCTGGAAAAGCAACTGCTGATGAGACAGGAGCTAAAGCTGAGCGAGCTAATGGATACGAACCACCAGTCCAAGAATCTGTTTAGCCGGTGGTGGCGCACGCCTTTAATCCTAGCACTTGGGAGGCTGAGGCAGGCGGATCTTTGTGAGTTCAAGGTCAGCCTGGTCTACAGAGTGAGTTCCAGGACAGCTGGGGCTACAGGGAGACCCTGTCTTGAAAAGACCAAAAAATAAAATAAAATAAAATAAAAATTCAGATTTTTAACAGTGACAAATAAAAGGTCTTATTTGTGAAAAAAAATACATTCTAAGGTCCAAAGACTCAACATTTTTAAGTTGAAGACATTACATTACTCCATTTAAATTGTTATAAGTGTCAGCTTTGAGTCAAACCATATTCCTCTTACAATTTTCTCACTTGGCATTCCAGTCTTATCTGTGAATTTCTTGCACAGTTTCTTCAGTTTCTTCGACTCAAGGAAGAGGCATATTTTATCAGTAACAAACCACATAAAGGGCAATAAATATTTACCTTCCTCAAGGCCATAGTTGAATCTCACTTTCTACTGTAAGAATCTTAGTGGAAATCTCTCCTGTTTCCAGTCTTTGATAAACTAGAAACTATTTGGCGTTGTGTGTGTTTCTTCATTTCTTCATTTATCTTTGAATTTGTAGAACTTTTTTCAAGAAGCCTGAGTGTATGTTAAGAATGCAGCTGTAATATGTGAAATGTTACACTCTGTTCCAGGTAGCAATTGATGGTTTTCCAAACTCACTTTAATTCAATAATCATATTTGCTGCCTTATCAGAGCCCCAGGTAGTTGGAAAGGATATGACTGTACCTACTTCATCTATAAGCTGAGCAAGGTCAGCCATACTGAGTGTTCATTTGCATTTCACCTCTGTGCAGGGGTCACACTATTCTTTGCTGTGTCTTTCCAGTTTTTTTGTTTGTTTGTTTGTTTTGTTTTTACTATATATGCTGTGCACTATTGGAGATTCTGAGTCAGTCTTCTTTCTTCTTTTTATTTTCAGCTTATTTTATTCCTGGCTTGGCTGTTGAAACTGTTGCTTCAGCATTTGGGAATTCACTTTCATGTACCTTAGCAGTAGAGTGGAATCCTCCAGATGTTTTTTAGGGAATAAGAAAGAAAAGGCATTTGGTTTGTCTTTCAGAATCCAGTAAATGCAGTATTTAATAACATCAATTCTTTAAAGAACTATTCTGTTCTATGCTGGGTATAATTAGGACTGGTTTGGAAATTGAGGAGTGTATTAGTCACTTTTCTGTTGCTGTGATAAAACACCAGACCAAGGAACTTATAAAAGGAAGAGTTTATTTGAGCTTACGATTGGCGATTCCAGGGAATTAGTCCATTGTGGCAGGAGGCGTGGCGGCTGGATCTGGAGCAGCAAAACTGAGGGTCACATCTTGCAAAGAGCACAGGAAGCAGAGAGGAAGCAACTGTAGACCACGAGGCTTGTTAAACTCACTAAGCCTGCCCCCAGCAACGCACTTCCTCTAGCACGGCCACACCCTCCAAGACCTCCAAAAACAGCGCCACCAACTGGAGACAAATGTCTGAATACCTAGAGCCTATGGGGGACACTCATCCAAACCACCACATTCCACTCCCTGGCCCCCATAGGCTCCTGACCATATAAAATGCAAAATGCATTTAGTCCAACCTTAAAAGTCCCCATAGTCTTTACCAGTTTCAATGCCATTCAAAAGTCCACAGTCCAAAGTCTCTTCTGAGACTCAGGCCAATCTCTTAACTGTAAGCTCCTGTAAAATCAAAAGGCAAATTACATACTCCCAATGTACAGTGGAACCGAATACACATTCCCATTCCAAAAGGGAGGAATAGAGGCATAGTGAGGAAATACTGGACCAAAACAAGACCGAAAACCAGCAGGGCAAACGCCAAGTCCTGTAGCTCCACATGCGACTTCTGGGACTTGACTTCCAAAGGGCTTACACGGCTCAGCTCTTCCAGCTTTGCTTGCAACATACATCTCTTTCTTAGGCTGGTACCACTCCCCGTATGCAGCTCTCCTTGGCAAATATCTCACAGGTCTGGCATCTCGAAAGTCTTCTTGGGGTCTCCGCTGCCAACCAGGCTTCATACTCACAGCTTCACGCAGTGGCCTATCACGGCCTTCTTTATTCAGGGACACCCCTGCTGTACTCTTCCTGGCCTCTTTGGCTCTCTGAAACCGTGGAGGAAGAGCTGATGACCCCTTCACTCTTGCAAACTTCATGTCTCTAAAGCCAGCACCACGTGAATGAAATTGCCGAATCTGGCTGCAAGTTCGGGCCAGACCCTGGCCCATTTCAACCACATTTGCTACTTTTCTCTGCCCTGGACTTGCTGGAGGATTAGCTGGGTGTGGTCTTGCCCTGAAGGTACTGATTCTTTTGTTTACTTGTAAATCTCGAAGCCCTTCCTTAATCACTTTAAACTCCTTATCAAAAGGAAACTCTCCTTCACAAGCCTTGGCCCCACCTTTAATCTTCCTAGTGCAGTTTTCAGATCCAACCTCTCCTTCACATGCCTTGGCCCCACCTTTAATCTTCCTAGTGCAGTTATCAGAGCCAAACTGTACATTTTGCATTTCTTTCTGCTCCATCTGCTCTTTTTCACTGTAGATCTGTATAATATTCACCATTAAAAGCCACGCCACCATTTCTACATTAGGCTGTCTTGAAATATCCTCCGCCAAAGACATCAGTCCACCGCTTTTCAACTTAGCATCAGGCAAGCATCTGGGCTGTGGGCAAACTGCTGCCAGACTCTTTATCAAAATATCCTGGTTGCTGCCTAAGTCTTTATTTTCCCCTGGGACCACATCTTTTGCAGCCATGCTTTCTTCCAGGCCTCCACTAGAATGGCCCTTTAAGCTCTGCTTATAATAGTCAACAGCCTTTCCAGCCCAAAGTTCCAAAGTCTTCCACACTTCTCCAAACATACACATGGTCAGGTTCTTCACAGCCAACAGCCCACTCTCTGGTACCAATAACTGTATTAGTCAGTTTTCTGTTGCTGTGATAAAACACCAGACCAAGGAACTTATAAAAGGAAGAGTTTATTTGAGCTTACGATTGGCGGTTCCAGGGAATTAGTCCATTGTGGCGGGAGGCGTGGTGGCTGGATCTGGAGCAGCAAACCGAGGGTCACATCTCGCAAAGAGCACAGGAAGCAGAGAGGAAGCAACTGTAGACCACGAGGCTTGTTAAACTCACTAAGCCTGCCCCCAGCAACGCACTTCCTCTAGCACGGCCACACCCCCCA
Source organism: Rhizomys pruinosus (assembly GCA_009823505.1). NCBI lineage: Eukaryota > Metazoa > Chordata > Mammalia > Rodentia > Spalacidae > Rhizomys > Rhizomys pruinosus. The sequence goes on along the minus strand of VZQC01007033.1, from coordinate 2,563,550 downwards.
AGACCTCCAAAAACAGCGCCACCAACTGGAGACAAATGTCTGAATACCTAGAGCCTATGGGGGACACTCATCCAAACCACCACAAGGAGTATTAATATTTAATAGTGAATCAATATTTAACAATCAGGCAAAATGCTAGATCAGTTACTTACATATTCTTGTTCAGTTTAGTCCTTAAGACAATTTATAAATGAGAGATTACATTTTCCAATTTCCTTTTGAGGAAATTTCATTCACAGATTTCAAAACTCCTAACCAAGATTATAGACCCAGCAATGGCAGATGTAGGACTTAATCTTAAGACCCATTCAGCCTAGCCTCTTACATGTTATAAGGACACTATAGTCCTATGGTTAGGCCAGCTTAGGCCAGTGTTCACGGCTTCCCCTTACCTATTTCTAGCCCATCTGAAAGTTCTGTTCTCTGTAATTCAATAAGAATCTATGAAGAATATTTAAATGTTAAAGCATGTCACATCTTTATCATCCTCACTGTGATGGAGAACATTCTAGAAATCTATGAAAAAGTTTTAATGTTCTTCCTCCTAGGGAAGATGATAAAGATGATACTTTTAACATGTTTGACATGTCTGAACATTTTGGAAATGGGATAGAAAGTAGTGTCTTTCATCTGCTATTTAGATTTTCTTAAAAAATGAAATTCTGATTCAGGATAAGGAAAATGTTAATGTTTCTCTTCCTGAAAAACTAGCTGTTCATTTTTTAACTTTCTATTTTATGTTCCTCTGACATAACATCCCTAGCACTTTTGCCTGCTGTGATAGCCACTCTATGAAGCATCCTGTGGGTGGGGAGACCTCTAAGCCCTTGAAACTAAATTTCTGGACATGATATAGAGCTCTCAGAGCTGATGTTCATTAGTCCTGCTGATTTAGGTCCTGTTTTGGTCAAGTATTTTCTCACTATGCCCTCATTCCTCCATTTTGAAATGGAAGTTATAATCACTGTGATTTTTTTTTATTATAGGATATTATACTTCAGAGATTGCCTTGAGTCTCAGAAGACACTTTGGTGTTGCTCTGTTGAAGAGTGTTGAGACTGTTGAAACTTTAAAAGTGGGACTAGATGCGTTTTTCAAAATGATATAGCCATGTGCCTATGGGGGCAGTGCCCCCAGATGGTGGCATTGTTTGGGGCGGTCATGGAAGCTTTAAGAGTTATAGCCGGCTGGATGAAGTGTCCCATTGGCGGCAGGCTTTGAGAGTTTACGAGTTAGGTTTTGGTCACATGTGTTCTCATAAAAAGAGGAAAGTAACAGAGTAATATTATCAGATATGTGCACTTTAAATACTGAATAGATGAGATTCAATTTGGAGATGTGTGAAAGAATAGATGCTTGTTTGGAAACCGAGAAAGAAAACAACTGAAAACTTAAATGTGACTTCCAAGGGGGGGATGAAAAGAGAAAACGAACAAAGAGGAATGGAGAATAGGAGCACTGGGGCAGGACAGGAAATTCCAAAATAAAGTTCACAATTTTTAAGTAATCAAATTCTTTTGTTCCACAGTTTGCAAAAAATAAAATTGATTCTCCAGATATCATAAGCTAGTTTTTCAATGTTTTTTGTGAGTTTTAAACATATGAGTCTCAGTATCCAAGAACTAAGATTGGTTCATGAAATTATATTTAACTAATTATGGAAAACTGTTGAAATTATTTGATGGAGCTGAGACTCCATCATAATTGGTCTTATGGCATATACTTTCAGAAATATCAATTTGAGGCCAGTCTTCCTTTGTCTGAACCCCTACATATTTTCTATTGGATTATGTGGAAAGACAGAAATTTCTAGTTTTCATAGCACCTGTAATCTGTGCTTATTAGAGAAATATAATAAATACCATAAAATATACTTGAATGTGTATGAGATATACAGATTTAAAATAGGGAGAAATCTTGATATCAATAAACTAAATATCTGAGATGAAAATATATAATCACAGCATGATTAGCACAGTGGAAATTGAGTTTATCATAGATCCAATCAGTAATCAAATTTCTCTAGTTGTCTCGACAATTAATAACCATTTCATTTTTGTGTAATAAATGTGATTTAAGTTTTTCATACATTCCTAATCCCTTTTATAATATATCCCCTAAGATACCACAGCAATTTTTCCAAGTTGTTTACTGCTTAATCCTCTATACTACATGGTACATGGCAAAACTCATGGGGATCAATTCATCCAATATATTTTCTATGGTACACATTGCCACAGGTAAGCTTTGCCAGAATATCATGCCAGCGTAGCCTCAAATATTGTTCATGAATCAGTGCAGTTGTTCATACACTCGGCTTCTTCCCAAGACATTGCCTTATGCTCACCAATTATATTTTGAAGACATTAACTTCTTGAAAATAAGCACCTTAAATCTATTTTGCAGACTGCTTTCTGCAACTTGCTGTACATGTGAGTGCCTATATCACTGCAGAAAGCTTATGGCACTTTTATTTTTTATTTAAAAAAATTTTTTTTTATTAATTTTATTTAGTTCTGTATGTGTGTGAATGTACTGCCTGCATGCAAGTCTGTGCACCCGTGTCGTGCAACGCCGCGGCGGTCAGAAGAGGGTCTCGGATTCCCCTGGAGCTGGAGTTCTCCTGGAATTGGAGCTTCAGACGGCTCTCAGCCGCCATGTGGGTGCTGGGGATCGAACCCAGGTCCTCTGTAAGAGCAGTCGGCGCTCTTAACCGCTAGGCCATCTCTCCAGCCCGCTTATGGCACTTTTAGACTAGCTTTGTACAGCCATTCTCAGTGACATAAGAGCTATACAAACTATTATGTCTAAACTAGAATTACAGGACATGATTCAACAGGGAAAAAGGAAATAACAGGAATGTTTAGATGAGTAAAAACACCCAACAGTGACTTTTTACACTTTTTCTTTCTTGAGGGTTATTCCTGAAATTCTGAAATGTAGAAAGATGATTTCAAATAAAAAAGTCATATTAACATTGAATGATAAAATAAATTTTGAAATTGGGACTGAATTAAAAACAAGCTTGTGACAATCTTGCTTCATAAATTGTGGCTGTGACAGAGGCTGCAATAATCGGATAAACCCTGCCTGGGATTCAGATGGAGAGGTGGTTGCAAAATTTAAACTTGGAATGTTTTTCTGAAGCAGTAATGAAAATTAATAGGGGAAAATTCAAGTAACTATAGAAAAGCATTATGTTTAAATTTAGTCAAGATTTACTCACAAGATATCATTCTAATATTGCCAACACAGGTTCATTTGATAGGCCAGGAGAGTAATCTGCTTGTTGGACCATGGGTTGGATTCACCACAGGGTAAATAAAACCTTCTCTTTCTAACTCACCCAGCAACTCCTGAGTTTTCCTATGTCAGCTCTTTAGTGGGTTAGATGCACGAGCACTTACTTGGCATTTAGCCAGCAAGGAAATCATTTTAACTACTTATTGAAATGAAATATTCATATAAAACCCATTAACGCACTATGAAGTTGACTTTAGAGAACATTAGCAGTGATCCATTTAACAAGTTACCACCATGGGATATGCTTCACAGTTCACGATAGAATTTCTAATCAGGATGGGGCATCATTCTACATTTCTGTTGATTCTCATTCTCTCTGGTGAAAATCTGAATAGATGTATGGATTCAAATATGAAATACAGAAAGTATGTAATCAGGTCATAATTTTCCAGGCACATCAATTTAGTTGTTTTCTTTAGCCTTTACTCTTTTTTTGTATGCTAACTTTATTTTTTTAAACATTTTATTAACATCACTTACTTTAAAAGGTAACATGATTATATTGAAAGACTTTGTGTAGGTTGGAGAATTTTTAAGACATTGTATAGGTTGGAGAATTTTGAAACAGACTAAATGGCAAACTCACATTATGGAAACATTGACAAGTTTCATATTATTCTTAAAGCATAATAGTTTTGTCAGCAGTTAATGTTCAGAAATTATAGTAGACATAGAATTTCAAATTTATGTGATATAATTACATAATTTTAGTTTGAGGAGTATAACAGTTCAGTTATTATAATTTTTTTGCTGTTGTTCTCTTTAATTTCATATTACTCCAAATTATGCATATATACACTCCACACATATACCAAAATGACAGAGTCAGAAAATAAGCTATAGGTTAATTCAAAAAAATGTTTGGGATTCACATTTTAACAGTAATTTTGCATGCATGCAGAAAGAAACAAACTTTACATTCTTAGGTTGCCTAGCCAGTTGATGTATGCTTTTTTTTAAAATTCACATTTTCCCTTTGATTTTATCTTACTTTAATATACAAATACATACCCTCCATACATATATCACAATTACAAAATCTGAAAATAAATGGTCAGTTAATTCTAGAGCCCATTAAGGAATTCACATTATAACAGTATAGTTGCCTTCAGATAAAAAGAAATACAACATTAACTTATCTCAGCTTGCCTTTCAACTAGGGATTTGGTGCTAGCATCCACAAACAAGGGATACCTTTCATAGTTTGTTTTTCTGGGACTGTGTTATTTCACTTGGCATAATGGCTTCAAGTTCCATCCATTTACCTGCAAAATTTATGATGTCATCTTTCTTTACCGCTGCATAGAATTCCATCGTGTAGATGTACCACATTTTCTCTATCCACTCGTCAGTTGAGGGACACTTGGGTTGCTTCCAGCTCTTTGCTATTGTGAAGAGAGCTGCAATAAACATAGATGTGGATGTGTCTTGTGAGACTGGGCCTCCCTGTAGTCCGAGTTGGCGTGGAACTCACTATATAGATGAGGCTGGCCTGGATATCACAGAGATCTGCTTGCCTTTGCCTCTCCAGTGCTGGGATTAAAGGTGTATACCATCAAACCCAGCTTAAACTTTTGAAGAAAGTGTCAAGTTGGATGAATTTATTTTCCATTAGAAAGCATTTAATCATCTATTTTACCTATTTAAATAATTAGGATTTTTATTATTTTGCTTGTTAAATAGAAGTTTTGAATGTGTAACTATTCTTGTTTTACTAAGGTAAGACCTACATGGTTAAAAAGTACTGCCCATTTTATGTTACTAGATAATATTTGCTCTTTTTTCAATCCATATTTATGAAAGATAAGGCCTTTAAATTCTTTTGATTAATTTTCATTTATTAGTGCTTTGCCTGCCCCTATGTAAGTGCACCCACTTGTAGAATGCCTGTGGAGGCCAGGAGAGAGTATCAGATACCTGGAACTGGAGTTGCTGACAGTTTGAGCCTCCATGTATCTGTTGGGAATGGAAACTGAGTCCTTTGAAAGACTAGCCAGTGCTCTGAACTGCAGAGCCATCTCTCCAGGCCCAATATTAAGTGTCTCTAATTTTAAATGTCTTTTTATGATTTTGGTATTAGGGAATCATATGAGTCATAAGTGTTTATCACCCAGGTTTTATAACAGTAATTGTCTTATAGATATTATTTCTTCCTTAATATTTATATAATTCATTAACTGATTTTGATATTGTCAGTTTAAAGCAGACATAGAAAATGAGTTATTCGATATCAGTGGTCATGTGCTACATGAGTAGACAGCAGAGAAGATTCGGCCCATGTGAGCAGACAGTTGTCAAATACTCAGGATGATTTCCAGTTTCTTTCAACTATATTTTGTGTCCCTTCCCACACTGTTCTCAGTTGTAGCTCTCTTCTGTTCCTGGTTTGAGTTGTTTTACTTTCTTCCCATTGTTTAGTGCTGTTTAAAGTTTGGCAATTTTAGTTCCGTCATTATTAGTTGTTCAACAACCTCCCCTTGTCGGGACTGATGTTTTTATTAGCTTTATATTTTCACTGATATTTTCTCATCTCTTTGTTTATCTAGCCTTCTCTTTGTTCAACATGCTTCCTTCTAACCATATGGGACATACACTTAGTTCCTCAAGTTGAAGCTGAGGCCATATCGGTTTGCAACTATTGTCCATTGCTTTTTGTAGGTGTAAACACTTCACATAGCTTTGAGCTGCTTCAAAGCCCTGTATCTGATAAATGTTGTTTTCTTTCTAATATACTTGGACTTTTCTTATTTATCTGTGATTTATTTTCAAATGAGGTTTTGAATATAAAATATTTTGAAATTTACTATGCATTTATCTTCTCTTAATGCAGCATAATTTTAAATCCATGAAGGTCAGAGAACACACTTTGTATAATTTCAATTCCTTCAAACTCATTAAGGATATTTTGTTCTGTATTACTGAATATGCCATAAACATTTGCATGGTTCTGCCTTTGGGTGGCTGGAACTTTGTCAATTAAATCTAAGTTATTGATAATGCTGTTTAGATCTGTGTCCTTGGTGGTTTTTATGTATATTTTTAATTGAAGTCTCTGTTCAGCTCTTTACTTAATCTTTTGATTAGGTCATTTGTTTTCTTGCTCCTTTGTTTTTTGAGTAACTTATCTATTCTGAATGTTAATCCTCTGTCAGGAGTATCACTGGTAAAGGTTTCTAAGGTTTTTTTCCCACTCTGTGGGTTTTCTCTTCATTTCTTTGATTGTTTCTTTCCCTGTACAGAAGTTTTCGAGCTTAATTAGGTCCTGCTTGTCAATTTTTTATCTTATTTCTTGCACAGCTACTGTCTGGTTTAGAAAGTCTTTTCCTATGCTTAAATCTTGTAGGTTACTGCCTGTTTTCTTCTATCATTTTCAGAATTTCAGGTTTTACATTGAGGATCCATTTGGAGTTGATTTTTATACAGGGTTAAAGGTAGGGGTTTCATTTTATTCTTCTACAAGGGGTGACACAGTTTTGCCCTTTACTGCAGCATTTACTGCAGATGCTGTCTTTCCTCCATTGAGTGTTCTTGGCCTCTTTGTCAAGTATGAGGTGGCTGAAATTGCATGTGCTCAGGGTTGGAGGTTTAGTTTTGCTCCATCGTTCTACGGGTCTGTTTCTGTGCCAGTACCAGGCTGTGTTGATGACTATATCCCTGTAATATACTTTGAAGTCTGGTATATCTGGTATACTAACCCCCCCCCCCCATTGCTCTTTTTGCTCAGGGTTGCTTTGGTTATCCCAGTTCTTTTGTTTTTCCATATGAATTTTAGGATTTTTTTTCTAAGTCTGTGAAGAAACTCTTGGGGATTTTAATTGGGATTGCATTGAATCTGTATATTAATTTGGATTGGATGGTCACTTTTACTGTATTAATTCTTCCAATTCATGAGCATTGGAGGTCCTTCCATCTTCTGGCATCTTTTCAATCTCCTTCTTTGAGGGTTCAAAATTTTTATTGTAGAGATCTTTAGTGTCTTTGTTCAGGTGCATTCTGAGATAATTTTTGAGGCTATTGTGAATGGGACTTTTTGTGGATCTTACACAAAATATCTCAATCGTCTTTATACCTCCTCCCCCATGTGCACCCCTAAGAGACCTCCTTCTTACCAGATTCTGTGCATTGTCATTTATGTTAAGGTCTAAAGAGTCAAGTTAGTGTACCCAGACATCCCTCAGTGCAAGTTCATCCATTGGGATCTAGTAACTCTTTCTAGAGTCTCTCCCTTAAAGAAGATTATCTCTCCCTTAATTAGCAGTAATCAGCTGCCAAGAATTCTTTGACTAAGGTTGGGACTTGGTGTCGATTTTCCAGTTGTACCCTGGGCTTTTGTTTACCTCAGTTTGCATGGGTCTTGTGCCTGTGGACAACAGTGCTGTAGGTTGATATAAGTCTTCTTGCCTTTATTCCCAGGTGATAATATATGTCAAACTGACAAAAATAACCATCTCTATCTTCAACTAGTTCTTGGCATTCTCGTGACTCTCGCCTGTCCTTTCTTCATTCACCTGTGTATAGCATATTCTTTATTTCCATTGGTAACATATTTAAGTATCAAACATGGGATTTCTGAGTCTTTTATTCCAATTTGTTCACTGCAGATATTTCCCAGAGACAGCTGTTCTTTTGAGTCTAGATGACACTGAATAGTTCTTGAAGAAACGTCTTTGAGTCTTTCATTCTTTCAAAACTATCAAACATATTAGTGTTTTCAATTTTGAAACTATTTCTATCTTCTCATTCTTAACACTTTTCAATGGTTCCCTCCTGTATTAGTCACTTTTCTGTTGCTGTGATAAAACACCATGACAAAGGAACTTATAAAAGGAATTATGGTGGCTGAGAACCGTCTGAGACTCCAATTCCAGGAGAACTCCAGTTCCAGGGGAATCCGAGACCCGCTTCTGACCTCCGCGGCATTGCACGACACAGGTGCACAAACCTGCACGTAGACAGTACATTCATACACATACAGAAATAAATAAAATTAATTAAAAAAACAAAATAAAAAAAGGAAGAGTTTATTTGAGCTTACGATTGATGGTTCCAGGGAATTAGAGTCCATTGTGGTGGGAGGCATGGTGGCTGGAGATGGAGCAGCAAGCCAAGGGTCGCATCTCGCAATGAGCACAGGAAGGAGAGAGAGAGAGAGAGAGAGAGAGAGAGAGAGAGAGAGAGAGAGAGAGCAACTGGAGACCACAAGACTAGTTAAACTCACTAAGCCTGCCCCCAATAACGTACTTCCTCTAGCATGGCCACACCTTCTAAGACCTCCAAGAACAGTGCCACCAACTGGAGACAAAATGTCTGAATACTTAAAGCCTATGGGGGACACTCATTCAAACCACCACACCTCCTAACCAGGGGATAAACTACAGGATATTTAAAAGCTGACATCCAATCAGAAAAATATTTTCACAATGGCATTGCCCATCCCACCAACATGCTTTTTGAGTTCATGGCATGTTACATAGTTCACATTTTGTCTGTCCAGTATGACTAGTATAATCACTGTTTTGAATCATTGTATTTCTGGCTCCCATTTTCTTGGATGGAAATTTTGTGTCTCAAAAAAGTTATCAAGAATACATCTTCACATCATTTATGGTAATTAATGCATCCTGTGTTAAAACATAATTAACTTTCCACCTGTTTAATATACCAGTCAGCTCTAAACCACAAAAACTTTTTTGTTAGTATTTTGTCTATATTAATCAGGACTTTATAACTCCTTCACTTTATTTTTATTATTTTTTTTTATTTCAGTATGTGTATGAATGTACTGTCTGCATGCAGGTGTGTGCACTCGTGTCGTGCAATGCCCCGGAGGTCAAAAGAGGGTGTCAGATTCCCCTGGAACTGGAGTTCTCCTGGAATTGGAGTTTCAAACAGTTCTTAGCCACCATGTGAGTGCTGGGGATTGAACCCAGGTCCTCTGCAAGAGCGGTTGGTGCTCTTAACCGCTAGGCCTTCTCTCCAGCCCCAACCTCTTCACTTTAAATAGAATCTTACTGACTCAATGCACAAAGACAATAAGGGAAAATTCAGTCATAGATCTGTTCATATATTCCATCAGATTATTGACTTTCCTAATATTATTTTTCTTTTATCAAGAAAATGTTTTTCTCTTTCATGTAATACAGTTGATTATACATTTAAAAATAAAATTAAAATAGTAGAAATTGAATATATGTGACATATTTCATATATAAATATTTTGTCATATTCTAAATCCTTCTTTCCCTAAAGTCACACAGTTAATTTTTCTATTTAAAACATATGTTTGCTAAATGACAATATAAAAACTATTTCTGACATGGCTGTATACTCTGGAAAATAATCAGTTTTAATGTACAGTAATGCTATCTGCATTAAAGGTTAAATCAAACAAAACGAAAGACTCATATTGAATATGTTTTGTACAGTACCCTTTTCATATTTGGTGTTTTTATTGTTTAATGGTTTCATACCCTTGTGTAAAGAATTTTTGAGGTTTTTTTTTTTTTTTTAAATCCTCTGTCCTTCCCTCCATCTCCCACTGGTACCTTTCTGCTCACAAGTCCCTCTCCCCCTGTCATGTCTCCCTTCATTTGTGGCCCACTGAGTTTGATTAGAGTTCCTTACCAGTTTTGAATGAGAGGTTACTTACTTTAACGATTTCAACTTCTTGATGGCTACACCACTGATTTAAATATCTGCTTTAGCAACAGATAACTGCCAGTGGTCCCTTAGGGAGGGATATGGCCACATGGCCCCCTCTCCCAACCAATCATGTTGAAATTTGCACAGACTTAATTTTGTGCAAATGCTGTTGAGATAACACAACTGTGACACTGGGATTCTTTTTAAGGCAAAATATCTGTATTAAGCATTCACAGATATTTTCATCTGTAAATGCACTTTTAAAAATAATTTTAACCAAAGATCATTACAGCTTGATTCTTCCAAGTGTTATTCCCAAAGTGTGTGACATCTTCACCAAAAGGGCTTTTACCTTCAAGTACTCTGGGAAGCAACAAAGAGCAAAAGCAATAGCTTAAGTTGTTTCAGTGGTCGATCACACAGCCCTGACAGAAAACGAGAAGGGGAATTTCCATTGCCTGGCAATGGGGATTTTTGTGATAGCCCATGGCTCCTTGGGGGAGTATTATTACCCTATGTGGGGTACTTTATTTAAATATATATATATATATATATATATATATATATGTGTGTGTGTGTGTGTGTGTGTGTGATATATTATATGTGTGTGTGCATAAGCTCACAAAATAGTATGTTTATGTTTCTCTATGGCCTTTTCAAACATCCATAATGTTTTTTTAACGCTCCTCTCTCCTTCCTTAGAAATGGCTCTCATAATAACAGAATGTGCTCTGTAGGCTTCCAAGGCAGAAAATAATCAATGGTCCTACCCAGATGTAAATCCTGAGAACGACAGCAATGATGAGTCTGGAGAGATATCTCCAATGGTGCAATAATGACACTAATATCTTGGAGTTAATCAACAGCTCTCTAGAAGAGAACCTAATACTGGAGTTTTCCTGAATAGATATTGTTGCCAACTATAATCTAAATAATTACTCTTAAATCCACAGATAAATGCAGCACTCACCCCTCATAAAATAACCTTCTTCTTTCAGCAGATGGAGGTTTGCTGCTACAGAAATCTACAACTGGTCAAAACACAAGGAAAAGGTGACCAATGCTAACTGGACTCAGTAGGTTCTGTGTGTGTGTGTGTGTGCGTATGTGTGTGTGTGTGTATGTGTGTGTATGTGTGTGTGTGTGTGTGTGTGTATGTGTAATAGTTATATAAGAAGAGGTTATGGATTCAGAGGGCCTAGTGGGCATGGTAGGAGTTAGAAGAGGAAAAAGATGGAAGAAAATCATGCAAATGCAGTGTATTCATGTATGAAATTCTCAACTTTTTACGAATATAAAAACTAAGTTAAAATATTGAAATTATGCCTGAAATACAAAAATATTAACTCAAGAAAGTGTAAGAAGTTTAATTAGTTTTGTTACAAAGTTGATTTTCCCACATATCCATCTTTGTCAAAGCACCCTGACTTTATCCTTGCATCAATTCACTAGTTCATACCTGCCTTCCAGATGGTCCCCTGTAGGAAAAGAGAAGAGACAGTGTTTGGGCAAGTGGATATCACTGAGTTATCACAGTGCACACATCAGGTTCAAAAGTAGAATTTCACCATTTCCAAATTTGGTTTTCACAATTTAAAATATAGGACTATGGAATGAAATTAATGTGTGCTTTTGTATGGGCACAAATCATTTGGTTTAACAGCTTTTTAAATAGCCAAACTTGATGGACATGGTAGCGCACGCCTTTAATCATAGCACTGGGGAAGCAGAGGCAGGTGGATCTTTGTGAGTTCCAGGACAGCCTGGTCTACAGAGTGAGTTCCAGGACAGCTGGAGTTACAGGGAGACCCCATCTCGAAAAGACCAATAAATAAATAAATAAATAAATAAATAAATAAATAAATAAATAAATATAAAATTGCCACCCTTTAGAAATGCTAAGAGGGAAAACTGTAGTTAAGGACAGAGGACATAGCTTATTTGACAGAATGCATGCTTAGAATGCACAAAGTACAGGGGTCAGTCCAGCACACAAAAATTGAGTGTGGTGGGCAAGCTTGTAATCCTAGAAATTAGGAGGTAATGCCATTCTTGGCTAGACAATGTATTCAAGGCCATCCTGAGCTACACGAGACCTCTTATAAAAAATGAAAAACAAAACAAGCTATGATTACCTACAAGTAATTTTTCCTCTGCTTTTCTTAATCTTCAAATTTACTTTTTTATTTTTCTCATCTGAGATATATGTCTAACAATATTCTCAAAGGAAATAAAATATTGTCATGTGTAAAGAACACTGAATAAAGGAATGATGTGACAATCTTCTATCTTCTATATTAACTGATCCTCATGATACTGGTAATTTTTGTCTCACTAATTTTTTTTATTATTTAAATTTTATTTATTTTTGTATGTGTATGAATGTACTGTCTGCATGTAGGTTTGTGCATCCATGTCATGCAATGCCAAGGAGGTCAGAAGAGGGTGTTGGATTCCCCTGGAACTGGAGTTAAAGATGGTTCTCAGCCACCATGTGGGTGCTGGAGATGGAACGCGGGTCCTCTGCAAGAGCAGTCGGCACTCTTAACCACTAGGCCATCTCTCCAGCCCATCAGTTTAATTTCTTTTGTTTTGGTCTTTTTGAGACAGGGTCTCCCTATAGCCCCAGCTGTCCTGGAACTTACTCTGTTGACTAGGCTGGCCTTGAACTCACAAAGATCTGCCTGCCTCTGCCTCTGAAATGCTAGGATTAAAGGCATGAGCCTCCATGCCCAGCTAGTTTAATTTTTATATCTATAGGTATTATATCTTTAGCAATCATGTCTGTTTCTATAGTTGTATATAATATAAAACCCTATGTGGATATTTATATCTCTCTATGTCTTTTGGTTAGAAATGTACATGTATATACACATGTATGTAGCTATATTTAATATACATATGTCATAAACATATTAGTTAAACATCATATTCTTGGTTGTACTATCAATAGAATATACTGGAGATGTACATAAATTTCCCTCAACATAAGAAGAAAAAATGAGGTAGATCAAAAAAGATGTAAACAAAATCAACTCTATAGAATTAGGTATCTCAAGGCTGATCTTATGAAGGATTTGCATATTTTCATATTATCTATTAAAATAAGAGTTCCTACAGTCTCAGAGCTCAAAAAAGCTGCAGTTGTTATAGTTTAACACTTCAAGATGGCTACTAATTTTGAACTCTAGTGTTCTTTGGGGAAACTGTTCCAGAATTGAGTCAAACATAAAACTTGCAAGGGGCCTGCTGGATGCTCATGAAATGAACTAGAAAATTGAGTCAATTAACAAACTAATTCAGGATAGATTTTCCCACAATATCTACAATATGAAAATCAATTTTACATGACTATATAAACCATGGAATCTGTGCTATGTTAATTTCTTCGACCCTAAGCATTCAACACAGGAAGACAACAGAATACTGAGCTTCAGAGAGTTACCCAACAGAGGCAGCAGCCTTCAGTAGAGTCCAGGAGCTTGAGTGTGCTCTGATGAGCCAACTAAGCAATCAATAATACCACCCTTTCTACAGAATCTAAAATGTTCAGCTGCTAAAATGCATTGCCAATCACCTTTCCTGTTACATAAGCCTCGCTTATTAATAAATCAAATAAAACTTGAACAGGTATTTATAATTTTCCATGTTTTAATCATAGATGCAATAATCTATTAAAACTGTTGATAATGCATAAGACCTTTATTGACAATGGTGTTTGGGTTACATACATCTACTCATATACAGCACACACATCATACAATTTACCATTAGCTGCCTTTTAGCAAGTTAGGACGACATCTTTCTCTTGCTATATGGTAGATAAAAACATGGCTATGAATTTGGTTATTTGTTAAGTGGGATCATAAATGTTTTAAAAGTTTTTTCTGTATTTTCTGTAGGAACTTTCTATTTTATTTTATTTTATTGGTCTTCTTTTGACTAATTTTTATTGTTATTAAACTTTTTCTATAAGTCATACATCATTTCTCAATCAAATCTAGAGTCACTTCCCTTTCCACACCCCCCACTCCACCCAATTCCCTGCACTCTGCCATACATGTCCTACATCTTTTTCTGAGTCTTTCCAGAGTTCTTTTTTTTCTCATCAGAATATAGACTGCCATTGTTGGACTACCTGTGCTGTATCATGGAGGCCAGTACAGGGGTATCAAGACAGGAGACGTGCTTACTGGACTTCATTTGGGGGACAGTGGTGGTTAGAATGAGTGTCCCCCATAGGCTTTAAGTATTCAGACATTTTGTCTCCAGTTGGTGGCACTGTTCTTGGAGGTCTTAGAAGGTGTGGTTGTGCTGGAGGAAGTACGTTATTGGGGCCAGGCTTAGTGAGTTTAACAAGCCTTGCGGTCTCCAGCTTCTCCCTCTCTCTGCTTCCTGTGCTCATTGTGAGATGTGACCCTCGGCTTGCTACTCCAGCCCGGCCACCATGCTTCCCGCCACAATGGACTCTGATTCCCTGGAACCATCAATCGTAAGCTCAAATAAACTCTTCCTTTTATAAGTTCCCTTGCTCATGGTGGTTTTATCACAGCAACAGAAAAGTGACTAATACAGAGACCATGGGAGAGAAAGACCCCAATGTGGAGCAAAAGTGCAGGATTGATGGTTGTTTGGGATTGCCAACGAGGAACCTTCGAGCACTTCCTTAAGAAAAACATGACATCTTTTAGGAAAAAAAAGTCCTCCAATTCAAGTGATATGTGTATGTACGTATGTATGTATGTATGTATATTTTTATGTATATATATATATATATATACTTATTTTTCTGTAGATATATATTATATATATATAAAAACTCTCTCTCTCTCTCTCTCTCTCTCGCTCTCTCTCTCTCTATATATATATCTATATATATATATTTATTTAGGAGAACAACAACAAAAGAAATGAAACAAAAAAGAACTTTCTCTTGTTACGAGGAGGTACAGCACAGTCCTGCCAAGGGAAGGGAAGTAGTGGCTGCCTGCAGTCAGTGCTGGGGAACTGACCCCTTGATGCCAAGGTCAGTTGTAACCTGACCTGAGAGGTACTTCCAAACCCAGGTCCATAGCCTGGGAAGGAGAGTGCTTCCCAGATGGCCATATCCGCTCACCTATCCATAAACTGCTGGCCTCTGTACAGGAATCTCAAGCTGATGGCTGACGGCCAATCTTCAGCCTAAACGCACTCACAATTCACTCCACAGATTGATGACCTGATTAGCTTCCTTCCAACCCCCATGCTGGCACTCTGATGAAACAGGCCCTAGCACATGACCTGTTCCAGCCTGTATGCAAAAAATTAATGGATCTGAGGACTCTGTCTTGATGGTAATGGAGAGTCAACTTTATTGCATGCTGCCGGCCCTTTTTTATAGGTATAATAACATCACATCCATCTCAGGGCCAATTCCAGAATTCAGTTTCATGCCCCTGTATGCTGCCACCCTGCCTAGTGTCATGTGTTTGGGCCAGGAGTTGATCCTTCATGGGGCAGGGTTAGAGGAACATCATAACATCCACATTATGCCCTGAGGGATGCTAGCTGAAAACTAGCCCCCAACTCAAACTGGATATTCCCATAGTTTTCAACATCTTTAGCAAGTAAGGAATAGACACTTTGAGATTTCATCCTGTTCTAGTCAGTATAGCTGAGACCAAGGCATTGAACACCAACAGATGGTAGTCAGGATGTGGAAGAAGAGGAGCCCTCTTCTTATTCATTGTTGGTGGTCATGTAATGTACTGCAGTATCTAGGAAAATCTTAGTGAAAGCTTCTCAAAATGCTCAAAAGAACACAACCATATGGCCCTAGTATGAAACAATTCTATAATCCTACTACAGAGTTTCTCATGCATGTTCATCGTTTCCCTAATCACAAGAAGTAGGAAATAGGATCAGACTATATAGTCATCAACTGGGAAATAGCTAAAGAAAATTTAGCACATGTACACAATGGAAGTCAACTCTAAAGTAAGGTGAAACTTTCAGGTAAACAGAACTGGAAAATGTTGTCATGATTGTGTTCACTCCAGCTTAGAAAGACAAACACCACATATGTTCTGTCATGTGTGAATTAAAATATCTTCAAGTTTTTAGATTTGATTATTTAGGAATACATGAAGATGTCAGGGGGCTAGAAAGAGGCCACTGGGGCAGATGACTTTAGAGAGCAAAGATATTAGACATAATGATATGAAAGTGTGCATCAGGGAATACTGGGGGTGGGAAGTTTTAGGTAGAGGTGGGGATGGGGAAACATTGGGACATGAGTAATGGGGGGGACAACTAAATTGTAGCATGTATGAAAAAGCCAAATGGAAATTTATTGTTTTGTATACAAATTAAAAATGTAAATTGAAGAAAAAGAGTTTGAATGGAGATATCCTCCATGAGTCAATAACTCTGTGCCTAGAGGCCATGGACTATTAAACAAAACCACTAGAGCCAAGAGTGGGCTAAATTTCAGTGATTTATTGGTCAAGATTCCCCAGAATCCTCTAACAGAATACCATTCTTCTTGCTTGCCTATCAGAGCTAGAATGATAAGCCCAATGAAAAGATGAAGACAGCACATATCTTGGCTGGAAGATACAGAGAAATAAAGCTGGATACTTCTTCCTTAACTAACTGCCATAGAGCTGGGAGGTACTATGCAATCTTAGGAGGTGGAAACTAATCAGTAGTGTCAAACATCTTTAAACCCCAGAAACTATCTCAACTTCCTAGATAGGATGTGCCCACGGGTGCAATAGTGGCATAGCTAGATGAGTGTAACCAACCTTTTCCTGACTGGATTTTATATGTGATATTGAAAATCTTCAAAGCCCATGGCTGGGGAGGTCATAGATCCTAGAAGGTGATGTACTAGTGCTGCTTTGGTACTGGAGATGATACCAAATTGACCTCTAAATATTTACCAATTGATCTGAATTTCCCTCATACTTGGTCAGAGAAGCTTCAATTTAAAGCAGATGATGGTGAATGAAGAGACATAACTGATAAATATGCTAAGAATATAACACCTGAATGTGTAGGTCTAAATTTAGCATCTACATAGCTCTTCCTAAGGAAAAAACAAGGAAGGCAGGATAGAAGGATGTAAGAGCTGGAAACTAGGAAGGACTGTCCTAAAATGCTGTCTTGGATATGATGTGGTTGTTGTAGCCATGGACCCGAGGTTGAAGTGGGTGCCTACACATGACTTGCACAAGGTTGAGCCCATTGGCATTCCCTAGTAGATGGAGTGGAGGCTTAGAAGGCTCCACTGCTGAAGGATTCTTGTGCTAAAATAAAAAAAAAAAGAAAAAAGGAGCTAGATACTGACATTTGAACTAACTGGGAATATAAAATGCTAGTTCTTTTATTTATAGTTTGTATTGGGTTGGTCTCTATATTTTTCTGAAATATACAACATCACAATGTAACACTTTCTTTTACTTATAGGACAATTTAAAGGAATTAAGCTTAAAATTTTACTTCCCAAATAAGTAGAAGTCTTAGTCCAGTCATATAGCGTTAAAGAGCAAAGCGTTTATTGGGTAAAATTTATTTAGCAGGTATCAACTCTGCCCAAGCTTTATCCACAAAGTATAGGATATTTTAAGGCTTAGTGAATTGTTTAGATTAGTTAAATTTAGGTGTAGGTTTTGGTGGAAATGGTAATACAATTGAACTAATTGGGAATATAAAATGTTAATTGTTTTGTTTATAATTTGTATTGGTTTAAGGTATACAAATGGCCTATATATTTTTTCTGAATTACACAACATCACATTATAACACTTTCTTTTACTTGTAGGACAATTTAAAGGAACTAAGCTTAAATTTCCTTCCCAAATAAGTAGCATACAGTCAATGAGAAACAGTTTGGGTAAATTTAATGAAAGCTTATGCCTTGGCTCCTGTTTATGGGTATGTGTAATACAACTTAGGCATCTATAGGTCAAAACATAAAAACCTAAAAAGAAAAAAAAAAAAAAAAAAAAAAAAAGAGGGAGGGGGGAGGTGGGGTACTATCCTTTCTGGGATACAAATGGAAAACTCTGTGTTTCAATCCTATTGATAAATTTTCAATTTTTCTGATCTTAAAAATAACAATGGGAGGAGAATTTTATGTTCCCACAGGTAAAAGTCACCAATCTAAATGCCTGAAAACATACAACTTATGGCTGTGCAGGATGAACTGGGGAATGTCAGCAGAGAGGTTGACCCATCTGAACACTAAGGAATGAGGAACATCAGACTGCCTGAGACACGGTCACTGAGCATCTCTCTGAATAATATTGGGGTTGACTGTTAATAATGGACCCTAATGCTGAGAAACCTTCCTACCTCTCCCCCCCCTTTTTTTTTTTTTTTTTTTTTTTTTTTTTTTTGAAAAAAGAAAAACAGGATGGTAATGAAACCACTCCCAAACTGTAAACTAGAGCCAATTGTTACGGTGGTAATTTCCTATAAAACAGGCACAACGTATTAACTGATTGATAGGCATAGGAACTGTGAAAGGATATTTCTCTATCTAGAGCCAAATTCAATAGTAAAGTGTTTATAAGTTGTGTAATTAAGCAAAATATATTACTACAGGAAAGCTCTGACATCAGCAATGAATTATTCTGCCTAGGAGATGTTGGCTAGGGGATTCAAACCCCCCCCCCCAAATTATAAAGGCCTTTTGCCTATAAGTGGGATATATGCAAGGAGAAAGGCAGTAAGTCCCTGTTGTCGAAGACCTGGTGTGAGCATGAAAAATGTTATGAGACGTCACTTGCTAGCGTACAACTGGCCTCTGAAATGCTAGAGAGCGTTACCAAAGGCCACTAAAGCAATACAGCAAAATATTGGTCTCCCTGAGACAAGCAAGACTCCTCCGTCAATATCAGCTACACCTCAACAGCCTGGAGATACTGTGCAACAGTGGCAGCCAAGTGTCTATATATATCCCAAATCTATTTGGCTATTAGCTCTCTCCTTGGAGGAATAACTCACAGCGGATGCCACAAGCTTATGTCCTCTAGTGGTTAGGAGATGTTATAAGCCACAATAAGAACTTGTCACCCTTTATAGAGAAACCACAGTTTGCGGATTAGCATACCATCCAAGCATCTGTGTCTATGCTCACAGCTTAGCTTGACATAATAAGTGGTACTGCTTAAATGCCTGTACATCCAATAGCTTGTGCTTTGTTAGTATGACTAAAAAGGGTATCACTGGGAAAGCTGTCAATCCATGAAGGGAAACAACCTGAACAGACTGGAGTCCAAAATGACAACTCCAAAGAAATTAGACTGTTTTCTTCTCACCCACTTGTGCCCCTTTCCCAAAGCCCAGGGAACAAACTGCGGAAGAGGAGGCGTGGTAGATTGTAAGGGCTGTGGAGAGATAGGGGTGAATCATGAGACTACAGGAATATAGTCTGGACTCCTGATTGATCAACATGCCTGTGCATACAAGCTTCTCCAACTGGACTATGGGAACCTTGGGTTGTTCAAAATTTGGACATAGATACTTGCAAAATGCACCAATTACCTAATTGTATGACATACTGAGTAACATCAATGTTATCTGCAAACAACTGTGTCATTATATTGTAGAATTCCTTAAAAAAAATAAATAAAAAAGAAGGCTCCACTGCTCACAGACAGTGTAAGTGTCCAGAGGAAGTGAACTCATATTGCTCAGTAGTGTAATCAGTATCACATCACTTGACATGATAACTTCACAGCTTTGTTCATGTAGGAAACACCACACACACACACACACACACACACACACACAGAGAGAGAGAAAGAGAAAATAAAAGGGGGATTGAGAAAAGGAAGTAATTTTGTGGGAAGGCAAGGGAAATAAGAAGACAAAAGGGAGTCTTTGAGTAAAGAACATTGCATAGGAGATTATAAAGTAATAAGTAAAAGGAATACTACACATGTCTGACTTCTCCCTCCTTTTAGTTCTGCTTTAATGTAAATATAGGAAAAGAAGTTATTACATGTTGTGCAGAATGATTTGTTGTTTAGTTTTCCTCCCTAAAAAGGCTTAACAGTTGGCAGACCCCTTTATCATCTATGCATAAACTACAGCTAAGCTGTTTTCTGTGTCTCATGCCAATCTTTGTGAATGCTGCTTTATTGTGTTGTTGACTGGGTTTTTTTTTTTTTTTTAGTCAGCATTTCATGCATCTCCAGCTGGCCTTAAACTAATTATGTTACAGAACATGACCTGAACTTCTAGTATTTCTGCTGTACCTACAGATTTCTGGGATGATAGGAGTGCATCTCCATGCTGGTTTATGCTGTCTTGGGTATGGAACCAGGGCTTCACACATGCTAGGCAATTCCTCTACCAACCCAGCTATTGTACAGTTGAATGGAGTTCTTACATCCCTCTCTGGTTCAGCAGTATACCAGTTTGTGAACAATGTGCTTTGATTTTAGCTTTGTTTTTATTTGCTGATTTTGTTGTTGTTGTACTGGGCTTCTTTGGACAAATAAAATCTGCTTAGCATAATTATTCCAAGGAATTGTCCCTTTCAACACAGTTGAGAAATATTATTAAATAAGAAATACATTTGGAAATGTCCATGCTGTATGATACCTGAAATTTAAAAACCTTGACAGTCTATCAAGGGATACATTATAATACAAGCTATAGTTTTACAATTTGATCAGTGTGTTTTAATTCAGAATTTGTGAGGTTATTTATAGTGATCCCAAATTCTCCAGCATTCCTGTAATTTCAAGAAATTCTAATTTTTTTTTGTCTTTTTAAGACAGGGTCTCCTTTAATCCCAGCTGGCCTGGAGCTCACTCTGTAGACCAGGCAGGCTTTGAACTCACAGAGATCCACCTGCCTCTGCCTCCCAAGTGCTAGGATTATAGGTGTGTGCCACCACACTTGTAAATTCTATTTTTTTGTAAAGTAAAATTGACTCATAGAGAAATCTAAATCATCATGTTTATGGACCATAACCTGATAGTTTTTTGCTTTAAGATTTTGTTTTTTGAGACAGGCTCTCATTTTGTATCTTTGATTGGTGTGGAACTGGATATGCAGACCAGGCTGGCTTGGACCTCATAGAGATCTTCCCACCTCTGCCTCCTGAGTGCTAAGATTAAAGGTATGCACTACTATACCCAGCTTATAAATCGTTTTCATTCAATTTTTGCAATTTTCATGCAATGCAATTTAAATTTTTATTATGAAGAGTTGGTGAAATTAGTTATACATATTCAGTGTGAGTACTACACAATAAGGTAACAACTTTCCAAATATAGGTGGCCTTATTTTTACTTTTTTACTTGATAATTATACTCAAGGGTTTATCTCACCTCAAGAGAAAAGTGATAAGCACAATAAAAGGAATAGTTTGCTAATTGATTTATATATTTATAACTGCATAAATATCTAACACTAAAAATAATAGCTTAATAGATATGGAATATGAACATGATACAATTGTTTCAAATTTTTAATATGTCTAGGTTGCAATACTGATTTCCTTTACTAGTGGTACAGACAATAGCAAAATATGAAATTGTATGTAGAGTCTCTTAACTGTCCTATAGTTTATTCCTAAACAGAGTGTATTGAGTAGAAATAAAGTTATTTTTTATGTTTGAAATCATGATTGTGTTGAATCTCACTTGAAAAATATTATATTTGTTATATATGTATGAGTTTATTGCCTCTATGTGTGTGTATGTTTGTGTGTGTGTGTGTGTGTGTGTGTGTGTGTGTAAATGCACCTATATTGTACAATGCCCACAGAGGCCAGAAGACAGCATTGGATATCTTGGAATTGGAGTTTCAGGTGGTTATTGGCGGCCATGTGGGTGCTGGGATCCAAACCCAGGTTCTCCGCAAGATCAGTCAGTGCTATTAACCACTGAACCATCTCTCCAGCCCCTTTAATCTCACTTAGGCCCACGCCTTTAGTCCCAGCACTTGGGAGGCAGAGGCAGGCAGATCTCTGTGAGTTCAAGGCCAGCCTGGTCTACAGACCAAGCTACAGGCCAGCTGGGACGAAAGGGAGAACCTGTCTCAAAAATTCTAAAAAAAAATTTTTTTTAAAAACTTAATACCAGGGCTGGAGAGATGGCCTGGTGGTTAAGAGTGCCAAATGCTCTTGCAGAGGACCTGGGTTCTATCCCCAGCACCCACATGGCATCTGAGAACCGTCTTTAACTCCAGTTCCAGGGGATTCCGACACCCTCTTCTGACCTCTGCGGCATTGCACGACAAGGGTGCACAGGCCTACATGCAGACGGTACATTCTTATACACAATAAAATAAATAAAATTAAAAAATCTTAATACTGGTGTAGCGTTCCAAGACCATTGGAGCCCTATTGCTTCCAGCCCAGGGTCCCAGGATCATCCCAGCACAGTCTTCCAGCGCAGGGTGGGTGACAGGCCAGGGTTCTTGACATGTGGGTTCCAGGGCCATCCCAGTGCAGAGCAGGTTCCAGGACCATCCAAGCCCAGTCACGTTTGGTGCAAGGTGCCAAGAACATTTGAGTCCCATCACTTCAGGTGCAGGGTCTCTGGAGCTGCTCCAACTTCTAGACCAGATCGGTAAGGCCCTAGGGTCACCTTGGCTGTGACAAGATTGGGCGGGTGAAAAGCAGCCATCCTGGTGGGAACAGAGAAGGTAACCCAGAGCACAAAGTAACAGAAGAGACAGCAACTCTTCCAAGCTAGAGGAACAGGCCTTCAACCAAACGAAGAAGCACTTGAATTTTGCATCAGATTATAAACAACAATCATATCCACATGCCAAGAACACAAAGGAAAATCAACAACATGGGAAAAGCAAATAATAAATTCCCAACAAAATCTAGCAGTCCTATAGAAGACTCCAACAATGAGTTCTCCCTGGAGATAACCCAGGACACAGATCTTCGAAGAACAATAATAGACATACTCAAAGAAATCAAGGGAGAGAATGACAGTCAGGAATGAAGTGGAAACATTGAAAAGGGCCCACATTGAAAGGAAACAGGAAACCAACCAGTGAATCAAGGAACTAGGAGAGAATGACAAATTCCAAAGGGAACTGGAAGTACTATAGAAATCACAGGATGAAGTGAGAAAAGAAATTGCACACTCATCCAGTCATCAGGACAGGATGGGAGAAAGCCTGGATGAAGCAGAAAGTAGAATATCAATACTGGAAGACAAGGTGGAAGAACTCCAATGCCCAAACAAAAAGTATGAAAAATTAAAAAAAATCAAGAGTCAAACAATCAGGAAATATGGGACACTATGAAAAGTTCAAACCTCCACATCATAGGGATAGAGGAAGGAGAAGAATCCAAAGAAAATGGCATTGATCAGCTCTTCAACAGAATAATAGAAGAAAATTTTCCCAAACTAAAATATGACAAAACCCATGCAAATACAATAAGCACATAGAACACCAAATAGACAAGATCAGAAAAGGAATACCCCACACCTTATCACAGTTAAAACACTAGACACTCAAAACAAAGGCAAATTACTGAAGTCCACAAAAGAAAAACAACAAGTTACATATAAAGGAAAACCTATCAGAACTACAGCTGAATTTTTGGTGCAAATGATGAAAGCCAGAAGAACTATTCCCAGTACTAAACAACTAAAGGTGCCAACCCAGATTACTATACCAGCAAAAATGTCAATTATAGTTGAAAGAGAAAGAAAAATCTTTCATGACATAAACAAGATGAAAGAATTCACGTCAAGGAAATCAACACTTCAGAAAATATTCAAAGCAATTCAAAGGTCAGAGGAAAGGATCCACTATCCCCAATCACCTAGAGAGAGTAATGAATAAAAGTATAGCTACAGAAATACAATCCTAGACCACGAATGCAAACAGAAAATAAGACAAAAGGAAGCAGTATACATCTCTCATTAATAACTTTAAACATTAATGGGATGAACTCCCACATCAAGAGACATAGACTGGGAGAATGAATTAGGAAACAAAACCCATCTATATGCTGTCTACAGGAAACCCATCTTACCCTCAAGGATACATGTCAACTTAAAGTGAAAGGGTGGAAAAAATATTCCAAGCAAATGGTACCAAAAAGCAAGCAGGTCTGCTAATATCAGACAAAATAGACTTCAAAGTAAAACTAATCAAAAGAGACAGAGAGGGCCCCTATATTCTTATCAAAGGATCAACTAACCATGAAGATTTCATAATCATGAATATATATGCACCAAACTCTGGTGCACTAAACTTTATAAACGACATTTTACAGGGCCACAAGGCACCGATTGATCCCAGCACACTAATAATGGGGGTTTTCAATACACCACTGAGCCTATTAGATAGGTCAACTGGACAAATAATAAACAGACATCTGAACTGAACAATACAATACACCAAATGGACCTCACAGATATCTCCAGAATATTCCACCCAAACAACAGAG
The DNA here is from genome assembly GCA_009823505.1 of Rhizomys pruinosus. Lineage (NCBI taxonomy): Eukaryota > Metazoa > Chordata > Mammalia > Rodentia > Spalacidae > Rhizomys > Rhizomys pruinosus. The sequence goes on along the minus strand of VZQC01007033.1, from coordinate 2,539,180 downwards.
AATATACTTTCTCCTCAGCACCCCATGGAACATTCTCCAAAATTGATAACATACTGGAACACAGGGAAAAAAAACTCTACAAACACAAAAACATTGAAATAATTTCATGCATTCTATCAGACCACAGTGCAATAAAGCTCAACATCGACACCAGAATAAGCCCAACTATCTACAAGAACACATGGAGACTAAACAACACACTCCTGAATAATGAATGGGTCAAGTAAGAAATAAAGAAAGAAATGAAAACATTACTAGAACTAAATGAAAAAGAAAATACAACAAAGCAAAACATATGGGATACTTCAAAAGCAGTCCTAAGAGGGAAGTTTAGAGCCCTCGGTGCCTACATTAAAAAACCAGAAAGAGGACAAATAAATGATCTAACACTGCAGCTAAAAACACTTGAGAGACAACAACAAATGAAACCTAAATCCAACAGACAGGAAGAAATCACAAAAATTAGAGCAGAAATCAATGAAATAGAAACAAAGAAAAGAATACAAAAAAAATCAATGAATTCAAAAGCTGGTTATTTGAAAGGATAAACAAGATAGACCCCTAGCCCAGTTAACCAAAAGAAAGATAAAACAAGTCCAAATCAGTAGTATTCATGATGAAAAGGGAAACATCACAACAGAGCAAAGATCCAGACAATCACATGAGAATACTTCAAAAACCTATACTCTACTAAATTTGAAAACCTAAGTGAAATGAATGAATATTTGAAATCCTGGAATTCACCAAAGCTTAACCAAGATTAGATTGACAGCTAAAACAGACCCATGATATATGAGGAAGTTGAAAATGTAATAGTAAACCTCCCAACTAAAAAAAGCCCAGGCCCACATGGCTTCAAGGCAGAATTCTATAAAACATATAAAGAGGACTTACAACCATTATTACTAAAACTGTTCAGAAGGATAAAAGCAGAGGGAAATCTCCCAAATTCCTTCTATGAAGCCAGCATCACTCTGATACCAAAACCAAGCAAAGATACAACCAAAAATGAAAGCAATAGACCCATCTCATTAATGGACATTGATGCAAAAATTCTCACAAAATACTTGCAAACTGCATAAAGACCCACATCAAAAAAGTTTGTTGGGCTTGAGAGATGGCCTAGCGGTTAAGAGTGCTTACCGCTCTTATAGAGGACCTGGGTTCGATCCCCAGCACCCACATGGTGGCCGAGAACCATCTGAAACTCCAATTCCAGGAGAACTCCAGTTCCAGGGGAATCCGAGACCCTCTTCTGACCTCCGCAGCATTGCACGACATGGGTGCACACACCTGCATGCAGACAGTACATTCATACACATACAGAAATAAAATTTAAAAAAAAATTAAAAAAATATTTAAAAAAGCTCATCAATTTTTCTCCATTTAGAATGATATTGGCACTGGGTTTGCTACATATGGCTTTGATCATGTTGAGGAATGTTCCTTTCAGTCCTATTCCCTCTAGGACTTTAAACATGAAGGGATGCTGGATCTTGTCAAAGGCTTTTTCTGCATCAATTGAGATGATCATGTGGTTTTTGTCTTTCAGTCCATTTATGTGTTTTATGGTATTTACTGATTTATGTATGTTGAACCATCCCTGCATCTCTGGTATGAATACAACTTGATCATGACGGATGATCTTTTTGATGTGGGTCTGTATGCTATTTGCAAGTATTTTGTTGATACTGTTTGCATCCATGTTTATTAGTGAGATGGGTCTATAGCTTTATTTTTTGCTTGCATCCTTGCCTGGTTTTGGTATTAGAGTGATGCTGGCTTCATAGAAGGATTTTAGGAGAATTCCCTCTGTTTGTATCCTTCTTTTTTTTTTTTTTAATTTATTTCTGTATGTGTCAGAATGTATTGTCTGCATGCAGGTTTGTGCAGCCATGTTGTGCAATGCCGCTAAACAGCTTGATTAGCAGTGGTTGTAGGACCTCTTTAAGTGTTTTATAGAATTCTGCTGTGAAACCATCTGCCAGGGCTTTTTTTAGTTGGGAGGTTCTTAATTACATCTTCAATTTCCTCAAATATTATGGGTCTATTTAAATTGTCAATCTCTTCTTGGTTAAATCTTGTTGGTTTCCAGGATTTCAGATATTCATCCATTTCTCTTAGGTTTTCAAATTTGGTAGAGTATAGATTTTGGAGGTATTACCATATGATTGTCAGGTCTTTTCTTTATCTGTTGTGTTGTTTCCCCTTTCATCACGAATACTATTGATTTGGAGTTGCTCTCTCTCTTTCTTTTTTTTTTTTTTTCTATTTCATTGATTTCTGCTCTGATTTTTGTGATTTCTTCCTGTCTATTGGGTTTAGGGTTCATTTGTTGTTATCGCTCAAGTGTTTTTAGCTGTGGTGTTCCCTTTCTCTTTTCTGATGTGGGCACTTAGGGCTATAAATTTCCATTTCAAGACTGCTTTTAAAGTATCCCACAGATTTTGTTGTGTTGTATTGTCTTTTTTGTTGAGTTCCATGAATACTTTTATTTCACTCTTTATTTCTTCCCTGACACATTCGTTATTCAGGATTGTGTTGTTTAGTCTCCATGTGTTCTTAAAACTAGTTGGACTTATTGTAGTGTTCATATTGAGCTTTATTGCATTTTTATTAAAGGTGGGAACCCAGCAAGGCTGACCTTATAACCACTCCTCTTCAAGATAGTGCTTGAAACACTTGCTAGGACAATAAGACAAGAGAAGGAAATTAAAGGAGTACTAAACAGAAAAGACAAAGAAGACATTAAGCTATCCCTTTTTGCAGATGATTTGATAGTTTACCTAAGAGATGCTAAAAACTCCACCAGAAAACTCCTAGAAATGATTAAAAGTTTCAGTAAAGTGGTGGAGTACAAAATTAACCTAGAAAAAATCAGTAGCCTTACTTTACACCAACAATAAACAAGTGGAGAAGGAATATAAAAAGAGCTTCTCACTCACAATAGCCTCAAAAACAATAAGATACCTGGGAACAAACCTAACCAAAGATACCAAAGAACTCCACAACAAAAATTTTAAAACTCTGAAGAAGGAGATTAAAAATGACATCAAAAGATGAAAGACCTCCCATGCTCATGGATTAGAAAAAAATTAATATAGTAAAAATGTCCATTTTACCCCAATTGCTATATAGATTCAACACAATCCCAATCAAAATCCCTATGAGCTTCTTCACAGACTTGGAAAAAAATCCTTAAATTCATATGGAAAAACAAAAAACCCTGAATAGCTAAAGCAACCCTGAGTGAAAAATGCAATACAGGGGGGATTGCCCTACCAGACTTCAAACTATATTATAGGGCCATAGTCCTAAAGACAGCCTGGTACTGGCACAAAAACAGACCTGTTTGACCAATGGAGCAAAATTGAAGATCCAAATTGAGCTCATACAATTTCAGCCACCTCATATTTGACAAAAAAAAAAAAAAAAACCCAAACCCTCAATGGAGGAAGGATAGCATCTTCAGCAAATGGTGCTGGCAAAAGTGGATCATCATCTGTACAAGAACAAAATTAAACCCTACCTACTCACCCTGTATAAAAATCAACTCCAAGTGGATCAAAGATCTCAATGTGAAACCTAAAACCCTGAAGGTGATAGAAGAAAAAGTTGGCAACAACCTACAAGATATAGGTGTAGGAAAAGTCTTTCTTTTTATGTGTGTGGTTCTTAGCCTCAGCCTTTAATGGCTGTGCTATCCCTCCAGCCTGGAAAAGACTTTCTAAATCAGACAGCAGCTGCACTGGAAGTAAGGTATCAACAGTAGACAAATGGAACCTCATAAAACTCAAAGTTTCTTTACAGAGAAAGAAACAATCAAGGAAGTGAAGAGAAAACCCACAGAGTGGGAGGAAACCTTTTCCGGTGATACATCTCACAGATCATTAAGGTCAAGGATATATAAACTACTCAAAAAACAAAGAAGTAAGAAGACAAATGACTTATGCAAAAGATGGAGTAAAGAGCTGAACAAAGACTTCACCAGTGAGGAATTAAAGGTGGCTGAGAAACATCTTAAAAAGTGTTCAACATCATTAATAATTAAGGAAATGCAAATTAAAACCACTCTCAGATAACATCTCACTCCAATATGGCTAGCTAAGATCAAGAAAACAAAAGACAACAGATGTTTGAGAGATTGTGGGGAAAGGGGAACAATCCTTCACTGCTGGTGGGAATGTAAACTTGTACAACCACTATAGAATCAGTGCGGAGAACCCTTAAAAGACTTGGAATGAGCCTACCACCTGACCCAGTCATATCACTCCTGGGTATATAGCCCAAAGACTCATCCTACTGCAAAGATAGTTGCACATCCATGTTCATTGCAGCTCTCTTCACAATATGGAAGAGCTGGTACCAACCCAAATGCCCCTCAACAGACGAGTGGATGACAAAAATATGGTATATCTACACAATGGAGTACTATTCAGTGGTAAAGAAAGATGGCATTATGAACTTTGCAGGTAAATGGATGGAGCTCTAAGCCATTATGCTGAGCGAAGTAGCAGTCCCAGAAGACAAATGGAGAATGGGTTTCCCTCATTTGTGGATGCTAACACCAAATTCCCCAGATGAAAAGCAAGCTGAATAACATTATTGTCATATTTCTGTTTATTTGAAAGCAACAATGCTGTTTTAATATGAATTTCTCAACAGGCTCTGGAATCTACCCACCAATTATTTTCAGACTTTGTAATTACTGTATATGAGTGGAGAGTATGTATCCATATTTTAGAGTAATATAAAATTAATGGAGGAAAATGTGAATCCCTAAGCATAAGAAAAAAAAAAAAGACTGAGAGAAAGAAGCAGGACAGTTGTGGCAGAATGCATGATCTGGGTTGGAATGGGGGGGAAGAGAAAGGGGAATATACCTGAACTAAATTGAAAAATGATGTCTGAAATACACAAAGCACCAATAAAAAAGATCATCAGGAGGAAAGGATGGGAAAAATCCTCAGAAGTAGAATGTATGAAGCAGAAAAAAAGAATATCAGACCTACAGGATAACACAGTGCAGCTAGAAACCTCAAGTAAAAATTATGAAATATTAAAAAAAAACACAAGCATGGAACATCCAGGAAATGTGGGACACTATGAAAAGACCAAACCTCCATATTTTAGGGATAGAGGAAGGAGAAGATTCCAAAGAGAATGATATTGATCAGATCTTCAACAGAATAAAAGAAAATTTCCCCAAACTGAAAAAAGACAAAAGTCTACAAATAAAAGAAGCACAGAGAACACCAAATAGACAAGACCAGAAAAGAAATTTCCCAACCCATGTCATAGTTAAAACACTAGATGCTCAAAACAAGGACAAAATACTGAAAGACGCAAGAGAAAAACAAGAAGTTTCATATAAGGGGAAACCCATCAGAATTACAGCTGACTTCTCAATGAAAACTATGAAAGCCAGAAGAACATGGACCAAAGTATTCCCAGAGCTAAATGACTTTAGATGCCAACCCAGATTACTATCCTCAGCAAAAATGTCAATCATAGTTTAAGGAGAAAGAAAAATCTTTCATGTGATAAACAAAATGAAAGAACATATGTAAAAAATTTTCAGAAAATACTTGAAGCAATTCAAAGAACAGAGGAAAGGAGCAACTATCCTTAAGCAACCCAAAAGAGAAATTAACAAAAGCATAACAGAGTAAATAAATACATAGACCAATAATGCTAATGAAAAATAAGTTGAAAGGAAACAACACACATGTCTCAATTATAACCTTAAATATTAATGGTCTAACCCTCCCAATCAAAAGACATAGACTGGGAAAATGGATTAGGAAACAGAATCCATCTATATGCTGCCTATAAGAAACCCGTTCATCCTCAAGGACAGACACCACTGTAGAGTGAAAGGATAGAAAAAATATTCCAAGAAAATGATACCAAAAAGCAAGCAGGAGTGGCTATTCTAATATCAGACAAAATAGACCTCAGAGTAAAATTAATCAGAAAACACAAAGAGGGTCATTATATCCTTATCAATGGAATAATTAACAGAAAGATTTCACAATCTTAAATATTTATGCACCAAAATCTGTGCACCAAACTTTATAAACACAATCCTTCAGGATCTCAAGACACAGATTAATCCCAGACACTAATAGTGGGGGACTTCAATACCCCACTGAGTCCCTTGGTTTGTGCAACTGGACAAAAAAATAGACATCAGAACTGAACAATGCAATACACCTCACAGATATCTACAGAATATTCCACCCAAATACCAGAGAATATACTTTCTACTCAGTGCCCCATGGAACATTCTCCAAAATTGATCACATTATGGGTCACAAAAGAAATGTGTCCCATTATGAAAACAAATACAAAAGGATTGAATTTATTCCATGAATTCTATCAGACCACAGTGCAATAAAGCTAAATATTAGCACCCAAGTAAGCCTTATTAACTATGAGAACAAATGGAGACTAAACAACACAATCCTGAATAATGAGTGGGTCAGGGAAGAAATAAGGAAGGAAATAAAAACATTCCTAGAACTAAATGAAAATGACCATACAACACAGCAAAACCTTTGGGATACATTAAAGTCAGTCCTAAGAGGGAAATTTATAGCCCTAAGTGCCCACATTAAAAAAAATAGAAAGAAAAAAAAATAAAGAATCTAACACTGCAGCTAAAAACCCTTAGAGACAATGACAAAGGAACCCTAATCCCAACAGATAGGAAGAATTTTAAAAAATCAGAGCAGAAATCAATGAAATAGAAACAAAGAAAACAATACAAAAAAAAAAAAAAAGAATCCAAAAGCTGGTTCTTTGAAAATTAAACAAAATAGACAAATCTTTAGCCCAGTTAACCAAAAAAAAGAAAGAGCAACTCCAAATCAATGGCATTAGTGATGAAAGGGGAAACATCACAACAGATAAAGAAAAGATCCAGACAATCATACAAGAATAGTTCAAAAACCTGTACTCTACTAAATTTGAAAACCTAAGAGAAATGGATGAATATCTGAAATCCTGGAGTTCACCTAAACTTAACCAATAAGATATTGACAGCTAAAACTGACCCATAATACTTGAGGAAATTGAAGATGTGATAAAAAGCCTCCCAACTAAAAAAGATCCCAGGTCCAGATCGCTTTACTGCAGAACTCTATAAAGTATTTAAAGAGGTCTTACAACCATTACTACTCAAACTTTTCAGAAGGATACAGAGGGAATTATCCAAAATAACTTCTATTAAGCCAGCATCACTCTAATACCAAAACCAGGCAAAGACACAAACAAAAAAGAAAACTATAGACCCATATCATTAATGAACACAGATGCAAAAATTCTCAGCAAAATACTTGCAAATCGCATACAGACCCACATCAAAAAGATCATCCATCATGACCAAGTTTGATTCATATGAGAGATGCAGGGGTGGTTTAACATACGGAAATCAATATCACAAAACACATAAATGGACTGAAAGACAAAAACCACATGATCATCTCAATATATACAGAAAAAGTTTTCAACAAAATCCAGCATTCCTTCATGTTTAAGTCCTAGAGGGAATTGGACTGGAGGTATCATTCCTCAAAGTAATCAAAGCCATATACAAGAAACCCACAGCCAACATCATCCTAAATGGAGAAAAGTTGGAAAGATTTCCCTTAAAGGGCAGGAACATGGCAAGGCTCTCCATGATCAACACTCATCTTCAGTATAGTGCTTAAAACGCTCGCTAGGGCAATAAGGCAAGAAAGTGAAATTAAAGGTGTACTAATTGGAAAAGAAGAAGTAAAACTATCACTATTTACAGATGATATGATAGTTTCCCTAAGAGATGCTAAAAACTCCACCATAAAACTCCTAGAAATGATTAAAAGTTTCAGTAAAATGGTAGAATACAAATTAACCTAGAAACATCAGTAGCCTTTCTTTACACCAACAACAAGTAACTGGAGAAGGAATATAAGGAGACCTTCCCAATCACAATAACCTCAAAAAAATACCTGGGAATAAACCTAATGAAAGACACCAAAGACCTCGACAACAAAAAAAAATTTAAAACCCTGAAGGAGATTGAAAATAACATCAGGGCTGGAGAGATGGCCTAGCGGTTAAGAGCACCGACCGCTCTTACAGAGGACCCAGGTTCGATCCCCAGCACCCACATGGCGGCTGAGAACCGTCTGAATCTCCAATTCCAGGAGAACTCCAGTTCCAGGGGAATCCGAGACCCTCTTCTGACCTCCGCGGCATTGTACGACACGGGTGCACAGGCTTGCATGCAGACAGTACATTCACACACAAACAGAAATAAATAAAATTAATAAAAAAAAGAAAATAACATCAAAAGATGGAAAGATCTCCCTTGCTCATTGATTGGAAAAATTAATATAGTAAAAATGTCCATTCTATTCAAATTAATATACAGATTCAACAAAATCCCAAACAAAATCCCCATGAGTTTTTTCACAGACTTGTAAAAAAATCCTTAAATTCATATGGATAAACAAAAGACCCCTAATAGCTAAAGCAACCCTGAGTGAAAAGTGTAATACAGGGGGGATTACTTTACCAGACTTCAAGCTATATTACAGGGCTATAGGCATAAAGATAGCCTGGTACTGGCAGAAAACCAGACCCATTGACCAATTCAACAAAATTGAAGATCCAAACTTGAGCTCATACAATTTCAGCCACCTCATATTTGACAGAGGGGCCAAAAAACCTCAGTGGAGAAAGGATAGCATCTTCAATAAATGGTGCTAGCAAAACTGGATCACCATTTGTAGAAGAACAAAATTAAACCCCTACCTCTCACCCTGTACAAAAGTCAACTCCAAGTGGATCAAAGTTCTCAACCTGAAACCTGAAACTCTGAAGGTGATAGAAGACAAAGTTGGCAGCAACCTACAAGACATAGGTGTAGGAAAAGACTTTCTAAATCAAAGAGCAGCTGCACTGGAAATAAAGAGAACAGGGACCTCATCAAACTCAAAAGCTTTATATGGCTAAAGAAACAATCAAGGTTGGGCTGGAGAGATGGCCTAGCGGTTAAGAGCGCCGACCGCTCTTACAGAGGACCCGGGTTCGATCCCCAGCACCCACATGGCGGCCGAGAGCCGTCTGAAACTCCAATTCCAGGAGAACTCCAGCTCCAGGGGAATCCGACACCCTCTTCTGACCTCCGCGGATTGCACGACACGGGTGCACAGACCTCATGCAGGACAGTACATTGTACACATACAGAAATTAAAAAAAAAAAAAAAAAAAGAAACAAGGAAATGAAGAGAAAACCCACAGAGTAAGAGGAAACCTTCACCATTGATACATCTGACAGAGCATTAACATCCAGAATATATAAACTACTTAAAAAACAAAGAAGTAAGAAAAAAAATGACCTACGCAAAAGATGGAGTAAAGAGATGAACAGAGATATCACCAGTAAGGAAGTAAAGATGGCTGAGAAATATCTTAAAAAGTGGTCAACATCATTAATAATTAAGGAAATGAAAATTAAAACCACACTAAGTTATCATCTCACTCCAATAAGACTAGCCAAGATCAAGAAAACAAAAGACACCAAATGCTTGAGAGGTTGTGGAGAAAGGGGAACACTCATCCTCTGCTGGTGGGAATATAAACTGGTACAACCACTGTGGAAAGCAGTGTGGAGAACCTGTAAAAGACTCAAAATGAGCCTACCACCTGACCCAGCCATACCACTCCTAGGTGTATACCCACAAGACTCATCCTAACACAAAGATACATGCAGATCTATTTTTACTGCAGCTCTCTTCACAATGGCAAAGAGCTAGAACCAACCCAAATGCCCATTAACTGATGACTGCATAACAAAAATTTGGTACATCTACACAATAGAGTTCTATGCAGCAGTAAAGAAAGATGACATCATGAACTTTGCAAGTAAATGGATAAAACTCAAAGCCATTATGCCAAGTGATGTAACAGTCCCAGAAAAAAAAGGGTGAAAGTTTTCCCTCATTTGTGGATGCTAACACCAAATCCTCAGTTGGCAGGAAAACTGAGCAACTTTATTATTATATTTCATTGTATATGAAAGTGACTGTGCTATTATAATGTGAATTTCTTAATGGACTCTAGAATTGACCTACCACTTGTATTCACAGATTGTAATTACCATATATGCATGGAAGATACGTATTCTTATTCTAAAATAAAAGAATGTAAAGTTGTAGGAAGATCCAGGTTGAATTGGGAGCTAGTTCTCAGCTAGCACCCCTCAGGGCACCATGTGGATGGGAGTCTGATTTCTGTGACCCCACCCCAAGGAGGATCAGACAACATGGCCCCAGTGCATGGTGCTTGGCAGGGAGGCAGTGTGAAGTGGCATGGAACTGGGGGTTTGTGATTGGCTCTGGGAACTGACATCATTTGGCTTATAAAAGCAGGCTGTAGTGGGCAATAAACTGAAGGTCGCCATTACTGTCATTACAGAATTCCTGGCCATCATTATTTTTTTTGCAAGCATACAGGCCAAAACAGGCCTGCATTTTGTTTTGGTGGCCAGTGGGTTGGAAAGTGGTTCTTGGACCATGTTCTAGTCTGTGTTCCATTGCTGTGACAAAACACTCTGACCGACACCAACTTGAGGGGGAAAGGGTTTATTCAGCTTACATCTCCTGAGTTACAGTTCATCACTTAGGGAGCCCAATGCAGGAACTCAGGGCAGGAACCTGGAGGCAGGAGCTGAAGCACATGCCATGGAGGAGTGTTGTTCACTGGCTTGCTCTCCTGGCTCATGCCCAGCCTACCTTCTTATACGGTACACAATAACCTGCCCAGGGTGGCACTACTCATTGTGGGCTGGGCCCTCCCACATTGCCCGACGATCAAGACAATACTCCACAGATGTGGCCACAGGCCAATCCAATGAAGCCAATTCCCCAATTGAGGCTCCCTCAACCCAGGTGTGTCAAGTTGACACTAAAGCTATCCAGCACAGACCACCAACCTGGATATTTGGTGTGGTAAAATGAATTGTGAGTGAACATAGGCTGAAGATGGGCCATCAGCCATCAGCCTGAAATTCCTGTCCACGGCTAGCAGTTTCTAGGCAGGTGGGAAATCTCAGCCAAGAGTGGGAAGCATTCTGTTGTTCCAGGCTAAGGGCCTGAGTTGGAGGGACCTCTCAGGTTGGGCTCCAGAAGTAGCTGGCTGGTCTCTGTATCAACAGGCCAGTTTCCTACAGTCGTCACAGGTGGGTACTGTGCTCCCCTTTCCCTCAGCAGGAGGTTGTACCGGCTAATTATAAAGAAAACTTCCAACATAAATTTATACTTATTTTCACCTGCATGCAACTTTACTGTTAAAATGCAAATCTCTAAATGTGTTTTGGAATTAACCTATAGTTTATTTTCAGATTTTGTAATTTTGATTTATGTGTGGAGTGTATACATGCATATTTTGGAATACTATAAAATTTAAGAGAACAAAAAAAAAAAAAAGAGAAAGAGAAACCTATTCAAAATACTGACCAAAACAGTAAACTTGTGCATCAAAAATGTTATAAAAGACTGAGTAAAAGAAGCAAGACAGGACTTAACATGTATGATGAAATATATGTGCTCTGGCAGGGGGTATGAGGGTGGGGATGGATGGGGGAATGAGTCTAAATTTGATTAAGAAATGTATGAAATGCACTCAATAAAAATTAACTTTAAAAAAAAGATCATCCAAATGACCAAGTTGTATTGATACCAGAGGTGCAATGATGGTTCAACATACATAAATCAATAAATATCATAAAACACATAAATGGGCTGAAAGACAAAAACCATACAATCATCCCCATTGATGCAATATAGTGGTCGAAACACTTGCCAGGGCAATAAGGCAAGAAAGAGAAATTAAAGCAGTAATAACTGGAAAAGAGGAGGCCAAACTATCCCTCTTTGCAGATTATATGATAGTTTACCTAAAGGATGCTAAAACCTCTACCAGAAAATTCCTAGAAATGTTTAAGAGCTCTAGTAAAATGGTGGAATACAAAATTAACCTAGAAAAATCAGTAGCTCTTCTTTACACCAACAAACAAGCAACTGGAGAAGGAATACAAGAAGACCTTCCCACTCACAATAGCTACAAAACAATAAAATACCTAAGAACAAACCTAACAAGAGACACCAAAGAACTTTATAACAAAAATTTTAATCCCCTGAAGAAGGAGATTGAAAAATACATCAGAAGATGGAAAGACCTCCCATGCTCATGGATTGGAAAAATTAATATAGTAAAAATCTCCATTCTACCCAAATTAATATACAGATTCAATGCAATCCCAATTAAAATCCCCAAGAGTTTCTTCACAATCTTGAAAAAAATATCTTTAAATTCTTATGGAAAAACAAAAGACCCCTAATAGCCAAAGCAACCTTGAGTAAATATTCCAATATGGGAGGAGGGGTCACTATACCAGACTTCAAACTATATTACAGGGCTATATTCATAAAAACTGCCTTGTACTAGCACAAAGCAGGCACATAGAACAATGGAACAAAATGGAAGGTCCAAACATGAACACATACAATTTCAGCCACCTCATATTTAACAAGGAGGCCAAGAAGACACAATGGAGAAAAGACAGCATCTTCAGCAAATGGTGTTGGCAAAACTGGATCACCAAGTGTAGAAGATTAAAATTAAAACCCTACCTCTCGACCTGCACAAAAATCAACTCCAAATAGGTCAAAGACCTCATGGTGAAACCCGAAACTCTGAAGATGATAGAAGAAAAAGTTGGTAAAAAACACAAGATACAGGAGTCAGAAAAGACTTTCTAAATCAAACAGCAGCTGTGCAGAAAATAAGGTCCACAATTAACAAGTCATATCTTATTAAACTCAAAAGCTTCTGTACAGCAAAAGAAACAGTCAAAGAAGGGAAGAGAAAACCCAAAGAGTGGGAGGAAACCTTCACCAGTGATACATCTGACAGAACATTAACATCCAGAATATATAAACTACTAAAAAAACAAAGACATAAGAAAGCAAATGACTCACTCAAGAGACAGAATAAAGAGCTTAACAGAGACTTAACAAGTGAGGAAATAAAGAAGGCTGGAAAACATCTTAAAAAGTGTTCCTCATCATTAATAATTAAGAAAATGCAAATTAAAACCACTTTAATATATCATCTCACTCTGATAAGACTGGCTAATGTCATGAAAACAAAAGACACCAAATGCTGAAGAGGCTGTGGGGAAAGGGGAACACTCATCCACTGCTGCTAGGAATGTAAACTCGTACAACTACTATGGAAAGCAGTGTGGAGAACCCTTAAAAGACTCAAAACGAGTCTACCACCTGTCTCAGTCATACCACTCCTTGGTATATACCCACAAGACTCATCCTATGATCCTATGGCAAAAATACATCCACATCTATGTTTATTTTCCCTCATCTGTGGATGCTAGCACCAAACACCTAGTAGTAAGGAAAGCTGAGTAGTAAGGCAAAAAAAAAAAAAAAAAAAAAATAATTAATATATATTAATATATTATAAACGCCTATTAGGGCTCTAAGTCTTAAGATATATACTTCATAATATACATATTTAATATTCTCCTTCCAAGCTGTATTATTAACATTACTAGAATATATTTTTTTAAAAAAAAAAAAAATTTTATATATATATATAATTTTTTTCTTTTAATACCTGAAAGCAACTTACCAATTATAGGATGTGAATACCTTAATGGAATCTAGAATTAACCTACCACTTACTTTCAGACTTTGCAATTGTGGTATATGGGGGGGAGAGTATGTATGCATATTTTAGAGTAATATAAAATTAATGGGGAAAATGTGAATTCCAAAAATAGATACCCTCATTTGTGGATGCTAATACCAAATCTCCAGTTGAAAGATAAGCCGAAGAACATTATTGTTATATTTCTTTTTATCTGAAAGCAACTGTGCTGTTATAATGTGAATCTCTTAAAGGGCTCCAGAATCGACCTTCCACTTACTTTCATACTCTGTAATTATTGTATATGGGAGGAAGGCATGTATTAATATCTCAGAGTAATATAAAATTAAAGGGAAAAATGTGAATGCTTAAACATATTTTGGAATTCACATACAGTTTATTCTCAGAGGTCATAATTTTGACACATATTGTGATGTTTATATATACATATGTTGGACCAATACAAAGGGGAGGGAACAACAACAACATAAAGACTGGGTCTAAGAACTGACTGATACAGTTAAATTCTGCCCAAAACAACAAGCCTCTGCAGTGAAAAACTTTGGAAAAACTGAAAGAAAGCAAGATATGTATGGCAGAAGGAATGAACTGGGGTGGGGTAGGGGGTCAGGGAGAGGGGAATGTGTCTAAATTGGACTGAAAGATAACGTATGAAATATACAAATCATCAATAGTATTTTAAAAATGAAATACCCACAAAAGCTGGGGATCGTGATATATACATTTGGTATATATTTGGTATATATATATTTGGTAGTCTTATACCTAATATGTTAACTTATATTGGGGAGGAGAAACAATGCTTCAAAAACCAGTGACAGATTTTGCAATGCAACGTTTCTGAACCTGGAATTAAAGGAAAACTCTTTGTGACTGTTACAATTTGGATAAGTGAACAAGTGATTCACAATGGTTCCATTATCATGTCAGACAGCACTGGATCTTCCTCAGCACAGGCCATCTGGGCTAGAATTGTGGATCTCAATTTACACTGTTCTCTTCTGTGTGCAACAACAGAAAGGCAGCCAGGCTTGCTCATGTGTACAGCCTGTCAGTCACAACAATGATCTTCTCCAGGGTGAGACTCATGTTAGGTTACCATTGGCTTTCAGAATGTCTGCTATACCAATGCAGAGGCTTATCCTCTGTATCTCACATTCTGAATGATATTTTTCACTCACTAATTTACACGCATAGTTTTGCTGTGTCATTGATGATTTCAAAATATTTTGATTTCTGTTCTTCTGTTCTAATAGCATGTGCCTCTACGCTTTCTGAGCTAACCTTAGGTCTTATTTATAAACAATATAAAATCATGACATTTATTTCTTATTTTAATTCTACTTGTTTATGAGACAGGGTCTCATGTAGCCCGCATAGGTCTTACTCACTTTGTAGCCACTGGGTGACCATGAGCCAGGTTTGTACTGCCATGCCTGATTTGTGAGCCATATCTCTATCCTCTAGGAGCAACTCCCATGGCTTTGCCCATACTAAGGAAACACTCTACCAAGTAAGCTACACCTCAGCTCTCTCATTTTATTTTTAAATTGTATTTTATTGCTTCCAATAAAAATGACAGGCAACGTTTAAGCTATCCTTATATTTACAGAATATTAGAGGTCAATTAAACATTTGTGTGTATGCATGTACTTATGTTTGCATGCATGTATTCATATATGTTTTGCAATAATCTATGCATTGCATCTGTGGATCTAATCATATAGGATCTTTCTATAAGTAAAAGCATGAGTAATTAATTCAGGGTACCGAACTTTTTCCTTATATAGCCTTATGAATTTTTTTCAGTTTTAATAAATAATTTGAGGGGTAAATAGCTTGATGTGGAATAGGTCTTCCAGAAACTATATTTATTTTGAGAAAGGAGAATACATTTTTTGCTGTTACAGGACAAACTTACCATGAGGAATTAAACTGGGAATTAATCTGGGAAAAATTAATTCTAATTGTCCCATGTATCACATCACCTGACATCATAGGTCAGTCCTATAAATATTACCAGAGCTTTTATACATATCTTCATAATATGAAAAGTCAATGAGTAAGGAGAATCAGTGTGTAAAGTTCCATTTCAGACTGCTTCTGAGAATAAAGAAGACATTCACCTTGAATGTCTTAAAACAATGAAGTGCTTTTCCTCCTCATTTTTCTTTCCTTGGCATATCAAACCTTAATTTCCAGATTTCATTCATCCCCATCCTAATCAACCCCACTGATGATCAGACGAGGTAGATGGATAGGCAGGTGACAACTTGTTCAGCTGAATGTTAACTTTGAATTGTAGCACCTTATTCTATATTTCTACTCCAATATAAAAAACTGATAGGTACTTCAATATTGTAACTTTATATTAGCCTGGAAAACTATTTTCTAACTATAGATTGGTAGCGTCCAAGGGATTATATATTGCTTGCACTAGTTGAACTACTTAACTGTAAAAAAGCAATTTTCTTGAATGTTGCACAGTATGTAGAGTTAATGAATGGCCCCATTTTTAGTTACTAAGACAAATGAACATTGATTCCTGAAATTTTCTTTCATTTATTTCTTTTATAATTTTGACTGTCTTGACTTCATAGACTATGTAAAACACAGTGTCAGTTTCCAAGTAAACTTCTTCAGTGTAAATATTGAAATCAGTACACTCACATCTTTGGATTTACTGACATTACAAAATTCAGTATTATTTAATTTCTCCATCCTTTTGTTTCCTCTCTCTCCTCCCTCCCTCCCTTCCTTCTTTCCTTCCTTCCCAATAGTAAGGTCTTTTTCATTGTTTCTTTTTTAAAATCTGTCACAGTGCTAACCAAACAAGTTAGAAAAAAAAAAATAAAAAGAACAATGTAAAGAAATAAACGTATTGTTGTACGGCGACTAAAAAGGCTCTACACTGAGTATTCTCAAGGCTGCTGAGTCCCCATGACTGCCTTCCATCTTGTTTACTGTCCTGTACAGCCTCTTGCTGTTACTTTGGCTTTGTGAGGTAGGGTGTGGCTATGACTAGCTTGCAACCTGCAGTAATTTTCCTGCTGAATTTCCTTTGGACTCTTCTCTTTCTCACAGCAGATGTCCTCCAACTGCAGCATGCCACCCAGACCTCAGCACTCAGCCTCTTAGGAGACTTATTCTCTACTTGCTAGTGGCCGTATCAAATATAGGTCTGTGGTTTTGTGAAACCATGCCCTCCTGTCTTCTAGGGAAGAAATTATCACCCTTCTGCATCATGTATACCTAGTGTTGAGTAGAATCAGAATGCACTGGGACCAGGAAGAGGAGTTGCAAATGGAAAAAAAAGTGAGTGCCAATTTCCACGAGGAAGGGTAAAGTACACAGAATGTTGTGCAAAATAAAATAGAGTGTGGGATTTTAAAGGAAAAAAATCAGTGTTAAAAACATCATTTTTTTTCCATCCATGCAATTTCTTTATTGAGGTATTTGTTTGGTATTTTCCTCATTTTAATCCAGTAGTTCCCCCTTCCACCCTTTTTTCTTTTTTCTCTTTTTATTTGTTTATTATATTTTAAGGGATTCACAATATGAGAGCACAGCTGTTTTCAGATCACATTGACATTACTCAGTTTGCCATACAATTAGGTAATTGGTGCTAGCATTAACAGATGAGGGATATCAGTCGTCGTTTGTTTTTCTGGGACTGTGTTACTTCATTCAGCATGATATCTTCTACATCCAGCCATTTACCTGCAAAGCTCATGATGTCATCTTTCTTTACTGCTGCATAAAACTCCATTGTGTAGATGTACCACGTTTTCTCTATCCACTCGTCAGTTGAAGGGCACTTGGGTTGGTTCCAGCTCCTTGCTATTGTAAAGAGAGCTGCAACATTTTAACAACTTCATTTTACAGATAACCAATGCCTAGAAAGTTTCTTAACTTTCCAGTCATATTATAATTCCTAATATTATCAAGGAAAGAATAATAGTTACTGAAAAATAGTGGACATTTAAAAAGGGAATAAAATTGATGCTTGCATCTGGTTTCACCTTAAATTTCAGTGTGTTACCTGATACTTCTCTAGTCCCCTTAGTCCATGCTTGTTTAGGCTGGTCTATATAATAATACATACCTGTATATCCTGCAGCAAGTTTCGAGTACCCTGACTGACTATCCACTTACTTGAGTTGACTGCAATAGAGAAGCTATGCTCCCTTCAAAAATATGTGAATTGGTTATGCTGTTGACAGACAGGTAACAAGGGATAACAAGTTAAGGATTTTTTTTTGTCAGCCAGTCCCCTGGAGATCAACATGCCCTCTTGTCTGGGAAAATCTTATTCACACATATCTTACTTGCATGGTTATTGAAAGACCTCACAATGCAACTAAGCCTGGTCACTGCATCCCTAGCTCGCATGAATGAAAGGCTAACATGTTGAGTAAATGCTGTTTCAGGGGAAAGACTAGAATTGAACCTGGATATTCTAGCTTGTCCCTCCTTTTCTCTGATGTTACATTTCCAGCATGTTCTACAGTTACTTTCAATGACTACAAGTGAGAAAAGGGGCAGAAGTAGGTTTTTGCAGAGAATCATTTTGCATGTACATATACATAAAGATCAATCCATATGACTTGTTTCTTTAATACATTAAATTTAAAGCACCCGGAATATGAAATTAATTTCACTTGCCAGGAAATAGATCAGTTCTCATCTCTAAATTACTTCCTAACTGTATTTGCATATCTATGTATATATGTCATAAGAGAAGAATGCGTTCCACTACTTCACCATGATCAAACCTTTTCTGGTTACGCTGTTCATGCCAGGACACACTTTTATATCATCTCATGGCTCCATTTCATGTACTGAAGATTCATGTACAGAATCAGCATAAACATCCAGTTCTCCATGTATTCTCCACCCTTCTGAGCTCAGATTTACTAATTGGTCTTGTGGAATGACAATGTCTTGTCATACAACATACATTTGTATGGATTCCAGTGGAATCCCCAAATCCTTTCAATACTAGGATTTAAATAAATACAAAGATTAATAGCATTCCAGTCTAGAAGGATTGGCAGCTTCTCTATGTGTACACAGGAATATCTGCATTGAATGGTATTCCCCAAATGCTCAATGAAAATTCTAGGAAACCAAAGCATAGCATTTGAATTTTCTTGTCTATTTAGGTGAATACATATGTTAATGCAGGTGGATGGTGTTTGCAGATACTTATATGTATGGATGTGAGTGCATATGCATGGAGGTGCACATGTTTGGGCCTGCATGTACATAGGTGTGTCCACACAAGTGGATGTGCATGCGGAGGCTTGAGAACAACCTCAAGTGTCATTCCTCAGTCACTGCCACCTTTTATGTTTATTGTTTGTTTTTTTTTTTATTGGTTTGTTTTGCTTTGGATTTTTTGGAGACAGAGTCTCACTCTGTAGCCCGGGCCAGCCTGGGATTCTCAAAGACCCACTGCTTCTGCTTCTGTTTGCTTGTTTGTTTGAGACAGGGTCTCTCACTGGTCTGGAATTCACAAAGTTATACTATAGTGCCTGGCCAGAAAGTTCAAGGGAGTGACCAGTCCCTGACTCCCTGGTGCTTAGATTATAAGCACATGCCTTCATGGCTGGCTTCTTTCCACAGGTTTTGGAGACAAATCAGATATTCTTGCCTGCAGGTGAAAGATTATTTATTTATATTTTATTGAATTTTTATGCATTTCCTACAGAACATCTCAATCAGTCTTAATCATCTGTGATGGATAGCTTTAGTGTCAACTTGACACACCTGGGTTGAGGGAGCCTCAATTGGGGAATTGGCTCCATTGGATTGGCCTGTGGCCACATCTGTGGAATATTGTCTTGATGATCGAGCAGTGTGAGAGGGCCCAGCCCACAATGAGTGGTACCACCCTGGGCAGGTTGTTGTGTACCATATAAGAAGGTGGGCTGATCATGAGCCAGGGGAGCAAGCCACTGAACACATTCCTCCATGGCCTATGCTTCAGCTCCTGCCTCCAGGTTCCTGCCCTGAGTTCCTGCCTTGGGCTCCCTGATTGATGAACTGTGACCTAGGAGACGTAAGCTGAATAAACCCTTTCCTCCCCAAGTTGGTGTTGGTCAGAGTGTTTTGTCACAGCAATGGAAGACAAACTAGACCAGAAAATGGTACCAAGAGTGGGGTATTGCTGTGACAGACCTGACCTTGGTGTTTTGGGGAAGGATTGTGGAGGCGTTTGGAACTTTGGGCTGGGAAGATCATTGAATGCCTAAAGATCATTGCTGTGCAGCTTGGAGCAGTTTTGCTGAAGGATTTGTAGAAGATGGAGGCCTGGCTTGTGAAGTTTCTAGTTTCAAAGGGGAGCAGAAATCATCAGGACTGTGTAATCTGTGGATTCTGGTCAGCTGGGGCTGAAGAATCAGCTGTAAGTAACAAGAGACCAGAACCTGAAGGGAAATCTTTGTTGTACTGGTACAATTGATGCTGGTTAGCTGGGGCTGAAAAATCAGCTGTAAGTAACAAGAGACCAGAACCTGAAGGGAAATCTTTGTTGTACTGGTACAATTGATGCTGGTTAGCTGGGGCTGAAAAATCAGCTGTAAGTAACAAGAGACCAGCATCACTGAGGTGAAATCTTCTGGGAAGAATTTCTTCAGGGTCAGCACACAGAAGCTATGTTCCAGAAGGGGCCTGAGCCTCCATCTCAAGCCAGAAGCAGGACTTGGTAGTGTGTAAGAGTCTCCTATATGGTTCTGATGTTGAAATTTGAGGGGGTCACAGATAATAGCCAAGGCTTGGCACTGAAAGGTCAGGAAAGACCATTGGTGGAAGTGCACCTCAGTTGCAGTGAAGACCCCAGGATTGCAGGGGTCATGGAGAGAAGCTGAGGCTTTGCACCAGGAGAGGTCAGAAGAGACCATTGGTGAAGGTGCTGCCCCAGTTTCAGTGGTGACCCCAGCTTTTTGGAGATGCCAGGACTATGGGATGACCACCAAGAGCAGCAGCAGGTGTGGATTGTAGTCAGCCTGGGCCTGTGAGATGAGCTGTGTGTGCCACGGATGGCAGAGTCAGAGAGGGGGAGCTGCCGAGACCCTTTGGAGCCCAGAAGATGGTGAGTGAATCCCAGGTGTCCAGCCTTGAGCTACTTCACTGGACTCCTAAGTTTGTTTGAGTGTGCCTGATTCTTCCCTTTGAAATAAGACAGTTCTTGTTTTGGATTTTACAGCAGCCCACAGTTAGGAGACTTAATAGACTGAACTTTTAATCGTTTGGACATTTTAAGGACTGTGGGGCTTTTAAGGTTGTACTGTCTTAGGATGTGATTAATGTTAACATCCTACTTTGGGGATAAGGACTGGAAAGATGGTGGTTTAATAGTGATGTGTTTTGTGTGTCAAGTTGACAAGGGGTCAATTGTGCTGGATAGCTTTAGTGTCAACTTGACACACCTGGGTTGAGGGAGCCTCAATTGGGGAATTGGCTCCATTGGATTGGCCTGTGGCCACATCTGTGGAGTATTGTCTTGATGGTCAAGCAGTGTGGGAGGGCCCAGCCCACAATGAGTGGTACCACCCTGGGCAGGTTGCTGTGTACCATATAAGAAGGTGGGCTGAGCATGAGCCAGAGGAGCAAGCCAGTGAACAGCATTCCTCCATGGCCTGTGCTTCAGCCTCCAGGTTCCTGCCCTGAGTTCCTGCCTTGGGCTCCCTGATTGATGAACTGTGACCCAGGAGATGTAAGCTGAATAAACCCTTTCCTCCCCAAGTTGGTGTTGGTCAGAGTGTTTTGTCACAGCAATGGAAGACAAACTAGAACATCATCTTTATACCCCCTTCCTCATTGGCAGCTTCCCATTGCCCCAGCACTCTTCATTCACTCTGAGTCCGCTGTGCCAAGGCCAAGTTAGTGTCCCTTGATGGTCCTCAGAGCCAGTTCATCCACTGAGGTCTAGAAGGTCCAGTGTCCTTCTATTTAAGATCGGCTCTTCCTCATCCAGTAGTATTCAGTTGCCAACATTTCTTCTGCTAGGGTTGGGTCCTGCTTCCTGTTTCTACAGTTGTGGTGGGTTTTTTCTGCTTGAGTTTGCATGGATCCTGTGAAGCATTTTATCTACTGAGCTATTTCCCCAGCCCACACCACCATCTGATTTTATTAATATAAACAAGTTTAGTTAATAGCACATACATGCACACATACACACACACACACATGCACATGCACACACACACACACACACACAAATAGTTGACACATGTAGGCACTCACCTATGAGCCTATGAGCATGGCAAAGAGTATATCCAAATCTTCTTGGTCTCTTTTTGGTGAATGCTGCAATCAGACTTATGATGCTTTCATGATGCAGTGGGTCTTCTGACTCCACAGGGAGTCTATCCACCTGGCAGTTGATGGCACATCAGCATTCTTGCTGCAGTGCCAATGCTAGCGAGGATTGCTTGCAAAATTCGCCAACTAGATTCAAAGTGTTTGGCAGTCAGCTCGACTGCAGCTTATGTTCTCATTAAGAGCATACATGATTATTCACATCTCAGTTTATTTCTTATTTAATATGAACTTTGGACATTTTGAGTGAGAGTGTTAATTTCTCAATTGTCTAAATAAATACATTTAGGATGAAAACATAATGCTGTTTGAAAACATCACTTTATGGTGCATATATTTTGTCTAGTACTCAATGCTAGGCCCATACTATTTTTTCTGTAATGCTTTTCCTTCATCAGAATATACTCTGTTTCTGAACACTTACTTGGTTATAATTTATATAAACTATATGTATATTAAATGTTGGCCGTACATATATATTCTAAATTTATATGACTTTCTAGGGTTTTCTCTTCTTTACAGGATAACAAGCAAACTATAGGACTGTACCCTGTCTTCATAAGCTCTAAATAAGTCTATACAAATAGACTTTATTCTATTTGTATAGAACAAATATTCTTTATTCTATCACATACTTCAGTTTCCTGTGTAGAGGCACAATACTGCTCTCTCTCTGTGTATCATATCCAAAACCCTCACACATTTCAATGCTAAAACTCTGCAGGAGTCTTCCCACGCTCATTTGAAAAAGAATGAAACTAAAATAACTTGATACAGTTTGTCATTTGTGAGCTTCAATACCAAACAGAACACTCACAGATAGAGGGTGTGCTGCCACGGTTATGGTATGGAGCTCAAAAATGAGGGCAAGAAGGAGCCATTCATGACATCTCTGTGTGTGCTTACTAGGACCATCTGACGTATTCTTTTGACTGTCAGGGAAAGTCAATCCTACTGGGGAAAATTCATGGCATCAGTCACCAAACACTGAATTGGGAATCAGAGCTCACATATCTTCTGAAAGCTATCAATAAGGAAAATCAGCTTGCCTTATCAGTCCATTGATACACATTTATATATTTTTCTACTTCTGTCTACCAATAAGCCAAGAGACATTTTGTATCTATTCTGCCAATGACCCTGTGCCTGTCCACACAGGAGACAACAGCCAGGTATAGAAAAGAACCCTTGTTATCTAAGTTAATGAACTAGATAAGAGAAAACAGGCAAAACTCTTGTCCTGTGTCAAGGTTTAAGTTCTAAGTAATCATATAGCCAGGCACAGGTGGCATATTTATCATATAACTGGGTAATGTAAACCTTCACGGAACTTGCAAACACTGAAAAATAACTTAGTGTTATATTACCTGAAGTTATAACATTCAGTTAATTCATGTAAGATGCTGATTAGCATCAAACTCAGTAGGACTCAGTGGGATAGGTGAGACCGATTTAAAGGTCAACACCCATCAAGTGTTCCCTGTCACTGGTTACTTGCATTTCTAGAACATTCCTTTAGGTGCTATTCCGCCATGATTTATTTCAAGAAGAGGATCTGAAATAATGTTGTGACTTAATATAATTGATCAGATCATGTGTTGATATGATAATTCTTTGGCCTTGTACTTGATCCCACACAAATTTATTAATTAAATGAAAAAGTCAGAGCAAAGACATATGGCTGCAGGTTTCAAGCTCAAGAAGCTTTGCCAGTACAGGAAAGTGAATTGGTTGTCAACTTTCAAATTTCTCTGAATCTTTTAGATCTACCTTTGGCACGTCCTTCCCACTCTCCTGCAGTGTGTTCTGTTTTTCCTTATTCTATATTCTTCTTCCCACAGTCTGTCTCCAGGGCCTTTGTGAGTGGAATTCTTACTGTCTAGAATTCTTTTGTCTCTCAAATATCCTTGGTTTGCATTTTCTCATTCTTTTCAGTTTGCTAGTATTCTCTTTCTGCTATGGTTTAACATGTTTGGTCCTCCCAAGATAAATCTATTAAAGACTTATCCCTCAGCATGTTGGTGATAGGTAATGGACGCCTTAAAGGGTGGCACTTAATCTGAATGGTTGATGGGATGCATATATGTAATCCTAATACTCAGGCACCTGAAAGGAAGAAAGATAAACTTCAGGCCAGTCTATTCTAGATATTGAGACTGGGTCTCAAAAAGCCAGTAATTTGTGAAGATAATGATAATGAGAGCATTGAAAGCTGGTTTATTGGAATTATTTCCTGTGGGGGTAAGTTGCTAAAACTGGAAGAAGTCTGGCACCATTACAATTCCTGGCTTCCTGTCCAGGATGTGTTCTCTCCATTTCAGTTTGCTCCTGATGTGATATCATCCACCATGCTGTGGTGCACCCAAGGGCACCCTCACCAGAAGCTAGATTCATTACTGTTTTATCTTGGAGAGGTGACTTCCATCTCTAAAACAGTGGGCCAAGTATACTTCTCTATGCAAGTAATAAGCCTCAGGTATGTTTGTTATAGAACAGAAAAGAAACTAATAAATATTGTGAGTGAAGTCTTGCTTGTATTATAAAAAGCAATGTCCTTGACCTACTCTATCAATCATTGTCAACCCCACCCCTTTGTTTTTCTTCAATACAGAAGAATCCTGATCATATATGTTATATAAACTGTTTAGATTTATTATTCATCTTTTAAGTCATTACTATCAATACTCCCCTTCTTCACAAAAAACAATACTTCGAAGTCAGATATTCTGTTTCTCTTTGCTCAAAAGCTAGACCGTCACCTGGCATTTGCTAGGCTTGTGAAAACTTTGTTTAAATAAGTGAACTGCATGATAATGGGCATCACAAAACTAGTCAACTGTGTGGACAGGGATGTTTCTAAATCATTTAAAGACTTAAGTTCAGAAAGCAGAAGATTAGGTCTTGGATGTAGATCAAAGCTAGATCTAGCATGCACAGGCTTTGGGTTCAATCTTCAGCAACATACGGATACATACACATACTAAAGAAATGGAAACAACAAAAAAAAATGGAAGCCTAAACAGACAATGCTGTTATTGTTTGCAGCTGCCTTTCTCCTGCTGAGATGCTTAATTGGATTGTGGATAAATCTAACAATTCGTCACTCACAGTACTGCAACTGGCTCACTGTGTCCTCAGCAAATGCTCCACTGAATACAAGCACAACTCTCTGAAAAAAAATGACAAATATGCTCACTGTTGTTAACTACGTGGAGATGGCTTCTGAATTGGATTGATGTGGTATTTTTATACTGGACAATTGCTTTTTAATAAATCCCTTTCTCCTTAGGAATGTGTTTTTTCTTCCTCAAGATTTTGTTATTTCTCTATACACTTTGCCATTTTTCAAACTTAACATCCCCTGAACTTGTCTATTCAAGGCTATCTTCCAGTAAAGATCACCGGATAGCGACTTTATTGAAATATTATTCAGAATATTATATAGTTAGTTCACATTTTGTTTTTAATTTCTGCTCTATTCTCTGCCCCCTTTCTTTTCATTATGGTTTCATGAAAATATGCAGCATATTCACATATATTCTCTAAATAAAGTGAAATCTGTGTATGGAATTCCAGAATATCCTTCAGTTAAAATTGTAATATGTTGTTTATTTATTTTATTAACAATTTAATGAATAATTATTCTCTTTCTGACCTCAGTTGTGTACTATAGCAATCATGGATGTTCAAAGACAAATATCTTTTGAAAACAAACAATTTTGTATGCTCATGAGTGTAAGAACTGTGAATATCCTAATTATCTTCTTTCATTCAATGACCCAAGCAGAATCATCATCCTGTAAAGAAAGTGCTCACTAAGTTAATTTTGCCTTCTCTCTTAAAAATCCCTCAACAATGAATGTAGACCCCACATGGAGTCCAGGTAAGACTTTAATTGTTTATCATTTTTAGTACCTAATTAATATTTTGGTCTATACACTCTTCCAAGGTCAATCCACATTTGCTATTCAGCCATGTATTAAGATTATAAACCAATTTAGTAACTCATTTTTGGACCAACCACCAAAATGGTTTTCATACACATCCATACGGATAGAACTAATACTAACAATTTCTCAGGGCCCTATACTCAGCCTCCAAAGTATTTAGAATAAAAATTGGGGAATTCTGGAAGATTATTAAGCAGAGAACTATCAGAGTGGTGAAGTTTTTTCTTAGCTCCATGCTGACTGTTGCTTTTTTTTTTTTTTAATTTAATTTTTATTGATGGTTTGTGCATTTTATACATCATTTTCCAATTCAGATCAGGCATATTTCCCTTTCCCTTCCCCCCACCCCCACCCCATCCCAGATCATGTATTCTGCCATAACTGTCCTGCATCTTTCAGGTTTTTTTTTTTTTTCATTTTTTAGCTATAAGTGATAATCCATGAGTATAAGCATCCTTCGTGCAAAACCAATCTATAGACTGTTGTGCCCAAACCCCCACAGTCCCACCATTCAGTGGAGGTTGACAGGTTGTTTGTTCAATCAAGTTGATCAAATGAGTGTCCAGACTACATCGCTGTAGTTTCACCGTTCACCCCAATCGCAGCCTTTACATTCTACCACGCCCCCTCTTCCGCAGATTGTTCCCTAGGCTTAGAAAAGGGGCACAGGTGGATGAGAAGTAAAACTGTCCTCTCTCTCTGGAGCTGTTGACTGTTGCTTTTTATGGACCAGCAAATTACTTTTTCACTAAAAACCTTTATTCAAATGAATAACGCTTCTGTAATACTTATTTATTAAAGTACTGAACATCAGTATCCCCAACAAACTTGCCCTCAGTGATCATTATTTCTTCTCAGTGCATCATCTGAAGTGCTTAGTTTCTAGGAGGCAAATGAATAATTGTGACTTTTGGAGTCCACTAGAAATAATTAACAATGCAAGGATGTACTACTTTACTCAAGAAAATATTACATAAGAATAAAAATAGCCCGGCGTGGTGGTGCACACCTTTAATCCCAGCACTCGGGAGGCAGAGGCAGGAGGATCTCTGTGAGTTCAAGGCCAGCCTGGCCTACAGAGTGAGCTCCAGGCCACCTGGGACTAAAAGGGAGACCCTGTCTCAAAAATATAAAAAGAATAAAAAGCATTTAAAGTTTTCCAAAAGAATAAAATCCTGGTTCCCACTTTCTTCAACAAGAGAGCTGAATAGATAAATCATTTAATTCATATTTTATAGCTTGACTTTTTTGATAATTACACACATGGAAAAGTTCAGAGGTGGGATGGAAGGTTTAGGAAGCCCTATCGTCATTCTCCCTCGTCTTTTCCTGAGAGCTGGACTCTAAAGCTCACTCAGGAATTGGAGAGTTGACTCCAAGGTTAAAAGCACTTGCTTCTAGTGCAGAAGTCTAGAGTTTGCTTCCCCCCACCATGCCAGGCTGCTTACAATAGTCCATAATTCTGGTTACAGAGTTTCCATCACTCTCGTCTGGCCTCTGTGGACATCTCCATGCACACGATATACATATAAGCATTCAGGTACACACATACAGGTAAATAAAATAAACCATAAAGTCCATTCTTTCACCTCAATGGGCACACATACAGGTAAATAAAATAAACCATAAAGTCCATTCTTTCATCTCAATTATTTGTTTTTCTTTAAAAAAGGAAATAAGTACAAACAAAGGCATGATAGAAGGAGCCATTCATACATTGGTATAAGCCAAGGATCTTATTAAAATTTTACACATGAGAAGTCTATAAGGGTAGTGATCATCTAACAATAAGATACCAGTCTTGGGGCTTGAGATACAGTTCAGCAGTTAAGAGCACTGACTGATCTTTCAGAGGACCCAGGTTCAAATCCCAGCACCCACATGATGACTAACAATTGTTTGGAACTGCAGTTCCTGGGGATTTGACATCTCTCCTATTCTCTGCAGGCATTGTCTGACTTCCACACTCATATACATAAAATTTAAGAATAATAAAAACTAAAAAGGAATACCAACTAGTCTAACCTAATCCAAGGAAAAGCCAATGATAAGACTAAACACAAGGTGGCAGGTAGAGCGGACTGAGTGGACCCTCTACAGTGGACCCAGTGAACCCTGTGCAGCAGAACCTGCACAAAATGAGTGAAAGCTCTTGCAAGTAGCCAGCATGGAAGGCCCGGAGGTGGTAGAGTGCCAGACTCCTTACCCACTAACTAGGGAACACCTGGGGCCCATCTCTTGGCTACAAATTAGGCTTCCTTGCTCCCTGGTCCTGGATATGGATGGCTGCTAAATGGTTGCAATCAGCCCTGGAGAGACGGAAGGTGGACTACACACAAGGCACAGTGGTTCTGTGAGTTCACTTCTCCAGTGAGTGTATGAGGCTGACCTCCATTCTTTGGTGAGTCCCCAACTGCATGGTAGCAACATTTCAGACTCCCTACCCAAGAGCTGGGGAACATCTGGGGCCCCTACCTTGGCTCCAGGCTAGGCTCTCCTGCTCCTGGGCCCAGATTCAGGTATTATCAACAAGCCCTGTAGAACTGGTAGGTGAACCCCACCTGGCACAGTGGTTCTGTGAATTCACCTGTCCAAGTGAGTGTATGAGGCTGACCTCTGCTCAGTCCCTAACTGTGTGGTTGTGGAAGTGACATTACAGCCTCCTTACCCACTAGCTAGGCTATACCTAGGGCCAATCTTTTGGCTCCATGCTAAGCTACCCCACCCCTGGACCCAGATCCAGACATTTCCATCCAGCCCTGGAGAGCTGCTGGTATTCCCCACATGGTGCAGGTTTCAGTCGTACCTGATTGATACCTGACATGTCTCTCTGGAGGAGATTATGACTAGCTGGGTGAGACTAGCTGGCCTCTAGACTGCAAAACCAGAAGCGAGAACCTGAAGCCTAGACCAACTAGCCTTTCATAAATAAAAAGAAGACAATGGAGGCATCTGAAGAATATAAGCAAAGTCAGTCTTCTTCCACTCAACAAAGAAACACTAAAACTCCATTATGAGAATCAGACAACAAAGGAAATCCACATGCACAAATCACAACAAAAAAGTAACATGAAAACCCAAATAATAAGCTTCAGCTAAAAACTAACAGTTGTGTAGAAGACTCCTATAATGAGGACCACCTAGATGTAAAACAGAACACAGACCTTAAAAGAACTATCATAAACATGATCAAATAATTCAAGGAATTTAAAGAACACACAAACAAATCAAAGGACTAAAAGAAGTTAGGGATAAACTAAAAG
Organism: Rhizomys pruinosus; assembly: GCA_009823505.1. NCBI lineage: Eukaryota > Metazoa > Chordata > Mammalia > Rodentia > Spalacidae > Rhizomys > Rhizomys pruinosus. Next base: position 2,509,902 of record VZQC01007033.1, on the reverse strand, counting down.
AAGATAATGATCAAAGGACTAAAAGAAGTTAGGGATAAACTAAAAGAAGATAATGATAGCTAGCCAGGCATGGCAGTGTACTCCTTTAATCCTAGCACTTGGGAGGCAGAGGCAGGCAGATATTTGTGACTTCAAGGGCAGCCTGGTCTACAGAGTGAGTTCCAGGACAGCTGTGGCTACAGGGAGACCCTGTCTCAAAAAGACCAAAAAAAAAAAAAAAAAAAAAAAAAAAAAAAAAAAAGAAGAAGAAGAAGAAGAAGAAGAAGAAGAAGAAGAAGAAGAAGAAGATAATGACAAACTTTGGAATGAATAGACAAAGGATATAGAAATACTGAAGAAAACTCAAGCTGTAATGTAAAACGAAGTGGAACACCCAATAAGCCATTTGGAATGGATGAGAGAAAGCCTCAGTAACAGAATAACCAAAGTAGAAAATAGAATATCAAGACTGGAAGACAACATGGAAGAATTGGACCACTCGAGAAAAGATTATTGTGGGGTCTTGCAGAATAATGAAGTAAAATTGAAGACCCCAAACTTGAGTACATGCAATTTCAGCCACATGATATTTGATAAAGGGGCCAAGAAGACTTAATAGAGGAAATGCAGTATCTTCAGAAAATGGTACTGGCAAAACTGGATCACCACTTGTAGAAAAATGAAGTTAAACTCCTACCTTTCACCGTGTACACAAGGTAAATCTAAATGTATCAAAGAACACAACATGAAACCTGAAACTGAAAATGTTAGAAGAAAACATTGGCAGTAATGTAAAAGGCAAAGGTGTAGGAAAAGTCTTTCTAAATCAGACAGCAGTTGCACAGGAATTAAGGCCAGCAATCAAGAAGTGGGACATCAACAAAATGGAGATCTGTGCAGCAGTAAAAAATGTTGACATGAAATTTGCAGGTAGATGGATAGAAGTAGAAGCCGTTATGCTAAGTGAAGTAACACAGTCTCAGAAAAACAAATTATGTATTGTGTCCCTCATTTGTGGATCCTAGCACAAAATCTTTATATGTAAGTCAAGATGGGTAATTTGTACGTCGAAATAATAACACATTGACTGATATTACTATAGATATGGCTATTGTCCTCAGTCCTAAGATTTATGAAAAAGAATAAGGCTCTTTTTTTGAAAATACACTAAAACATACATCAACTTGCCATGTAATTTAGGAATGTAAAGCTATATTTATTTCAATCTGCATGAATGTTACTGTTAAACTGTGGATCCCTAAATGTGTTTTGGAATTAACCTATAGTTTATTTCCAGACTTTGTAAGCCTGATATAGATGTGGAGTGTATATACGTATATTTTGGAGTAATATAAAGTTAAGGGGAACAAAAAAAGACTAAACAGAGAGATGTGTTTTTTCATCCATCTACCTTATTTGAATATCTCAATCGACATACATGGGGACCTAGACTAACTTGGAGATACAGTATTTCCAAACAGATAAAAAGCATTCACCTGCTACTATGGTAATATTAGTACTTAATTTCAGAGTGGATGAATGTCCATTGCTCCACTGAAGCACGTTATCCAAGAGGCAGTTATTACCTTCACAAGGACTATATCTATTTTAACACATGTTAGTCAATAAAATGAATTTTAATTATCATGGATTTGAGTTATGATCATATAAATGTTTAAATGACACATTATAGTAGATGCTTTAGATTTGAGCCTGCAAATATCAAAGCAAGCCTTTCTAGAACATCAGTTATGTTCTTGGGACATACATTTTTCCATTACTTAATGTGATTTTTGTTTTGTACTTATCAGAGAATATCAGTTCCCATTAAAGTGGATTATTTTGTTGCTGCTTCAAATACATTTAAGTAATTTATGCATGCACACACAGAGTGTGTGTGTGTGTGTGTGTGTGTGTGTGTGAGTGTGTGTGTTTTACTGGACTACCTTTGAGGATAGTCTCCATTGCTTATATGAATATGAAATAAACACAAATGTCTTCTATTTAGAAACAGTCTCTTTTGAATTAGCTTAAAGTTATTTCATCAAGAATTTATGGTATAATTTAGACTATTTTCTCTCTGTTGCAATCACCCAAGATCATTTAAAAATGCTATTTCTTTGGGTAAGACAGGAAACACTCAGAAACTTGTTCCTCTTATGCATACTTGAAATCTACTTGTCTAACCTAAACCAAGGAAAAACCACTTTAGCTATCTGATGCTCATTTCTCATGATTCACTCATTATTTTCCATGATCATTTTAGCCTGGAATATCTGTGTAGTTATCCTGGTTTTCTATTTCTCTTTCTACCTAAATTCTCAACAACTTTTATCTCTAAAATGTAACATAATTATTTTAAATATTCTGGAAGGGAAATTGAGCTATATCAGATATGACTTCAGTTCAGAAGTTCTTCAAAACCCTTTTAAGATTTGCTTGTATATTACTGTTCCTCTATCTTCTATTTTGCATTATTTTCTTTACATGCACATTCTTTTATTTGGGAAATCATGGCCAATTATTTATACATCTGAGAATATTTTATTACAAACAAGATACATGTAATCAATCAATACTATGAATATATAAATTAATTTTGAACATTTTTCTGAAGAAATATTATGTGTTGAGAGAGACGCATGAATGCCAAGAATTCTAAGTGAAGGTGAGAGGGCAATCTGCATGTATGGGCTGACTTTCTGCTTTTACTAGTTGTATTTTACCAGGTATCAAATTCAGGTCATCACACTTGATAGGAAGTACATGTAATTACTCAGCTATTTCTCTGTCCATAAGTTGAACTGGTAATGTGTAGGAAGCTTTCTTTTTATGCCAAACAGGACCACGTGGCCTTGCTAAGGGAAGGCGGCCACCAAGGACAGGCATGGCTACCAGCACCGGATCCCAGAATCAGACAGGCAGCGAGAGAGGGCAAGGGGGTGTAGGGGCTGTATGGAGAAGCACACGACTACCAACGATTTCCACTCCCAAAGGAGGAAAGCCGGCACGTAGAGGACTTGCTTTGCAGACACTGTGGAGAGCTGACCCCTTTGTACAGCCAGCTTACTTCCTGTAGCCCAGCCTGAGTGGCACTTCCAACTCAGGCCCTTAGCCTGGACCCACGAGACACGTGTTCCACCCTTGGCCATGACTTCCCACCTGCCCAGAGACTGCTGAACCCTGGACAGGAATTTCAGGCTGATGGCTGATACCTTATATTCAGCATATGTCCACCCACAACACCAGCTACCCAGACTGGTGTCCACAAGGGGAACCTATTTCCTACCCACTGGCCACCTGGATGAAATGGAGGTCTACCTTAGCCTGTATGAGCAATAATTAATAAAAAACAACAGCTGGGAATTCCATGATGGTGTTACTATGAAATTCAAATTTATTCCTTGCTTGAGCCTGCTTATTTTTTTAATTTTTATTTATTTATTTATTTCTGTATGTGTATGAACGTACTGTCTGCATGTGGGTCTGTGCACCCGTGTCGTGCAATGCCGCAGAAGTCAGAAGAGGGTGTCAGATTCCCCTAGAACTGGAGTTCTCCTGGAATTAGAGTTTCAGACGGTTCTCGTCCGCCATGTGGGTGCTGGGGATCGAACCCGGGTCCTCTGTAAGAGCAGTCGGCGCTCTTAACCGCTAGGCCATCTCTCCAGCCCCTCAGCCTGCTTTTATAAACTAAATGACGTCAGTTCCCAGAGTCAATCATAGGCCCCCCAACTCTGCGCCACTGAACACCTGTTGCCCCAACCAGCCTCCCCCAGCTAGGCTACATTGTTTGCTCCTCCTTGGGGCAGGGTCAGACCCTCGGCCACGTGGTGCCCTGAGGTGTGCTAGCTAAAAGCTAGCCCGCAATTCTAACTGGATCTTCCCACAGTAATGAAATTTTAAAATGCAGTATTCAAATTAGAAATGTAATAGTCATTTATTCCACTGTCTTTCTTTTGAATCCATAAAGACAAAGCTCAGAAGGTATGAGTTACAGAAGATCCTGAGACTGGCTCAGAGTATCTCTAAGTAAATTTCCAGCTGGACATTCAAAGTACTGTCCAAGTGAATTTCTTGAGGTTAAACTTCAGTCACCAGAAATACGTGCTACCAAGTTTCTGATAAGTATGGAGTTCTCAACACTAGTCACATTATTTATACTTTTGTGAAATAGTTCAGTCCACCTACATACATTTCAAGAAAGTCCACAAGAAACAATTAGATTTCTAAAGAAAGCAGTTTATAAATATCTGATAATGTGTTTATCTAATTCTCAAGATAAAACTTCACAATAAAATTATTACTAATTTTAGTACACATATTTTGGGAAAGAAAACATCTCAAATTAATAGAAATGTCATAGAATTGATAGAAAATGCATATGCTATTTTGCAACACCTTCAGAAAAATACTGTAAAATAAGTAGAGTTTGAATTCTTTTTGAAAAAAAAGTAAAATATGTGAAAGGGAAAGTAAAATCTGAAATTAGTTAATGTGATAAAGTGGAATTGAGTATGAGAACATTCTCAATCTGGCTAGCAAGCATTCCAGACTGGAGATCTCTGAGCACGCTCTGTCCCACCACAAGTACAGAAAAGGAAATGACATGTGTCCACTCATACACATGGGCAGTAAAAAGCCTAAGGTGCACCAAATTCAGGTGCACCGAACTTTATAAACACAATTCTACATGACTTTAAGGCACAGATTGACTCTAGCACACTAGTAGCAGGGGACTACTAGTCCACTAGATAGATCAACTGGACAAAAAATAGAGAAACATCAACTCAACAATACAATATACCAAATAATGCAATCACAAAGATATATCATCATTTCGATGCACTACTCACCATATATGAGCCCTCCGTACTTATTGGTTACACCCCTTTTGAAACTCAGAGGCAAAATTTTTAGTAACCTGCTCACTAATAAAGAAACAGCCATGCATGCTAAGATTGATAAACCACAATAGGGTTCTGTATCCTCAAGGAGAATAGTTAACTCAAAGTAACAATTATTTTTGTCCTGGGACCAACACACTTTGGATTACCTATGTATTACATGTAAGACTTTTCCCACCCCTGACATGTACTGGAGTCCCAGTTATAGCTATTAGATCAAATGGACACAAATCTTCACTATGTATATGTAAGAAATCTGAGCACTAAGTAAAACAACTTTGGAGTGAACAGACAGGATTTTCCCCAAAACCATGTAAAATATCTCTGAACATCTGGAGAGATTTGGTCATCTAGAACCTACCCCATGACTTCCAAGGACATTACAAAGTTTATATTTTATAGTGGTATATTCAAAATAATTTATCTATCTGTTTATCTATCTATCAATCAATCTATCTATCGTCTATCTATCATCTGGATATAATTATTGAATACATCATAAACTATAATAACTAAGGGCAGATCTCTCAGGACATGTTGTTTAGTCTCATGTTATTAACTAATAAGCACCTGAATAATATTAAAATGAATAGTTATCTTCAGGGAAAACTCTTAACTCATAAAATACTCTAATGATCATATTTGTGTGTAGACATTAGGGTGATAGTCTGCTCAAAAGAACAGTCTAGAATCAACTGTCCTGTCATATGTACTTGTGGTAGTAAGCAAAGAATATTAAAAATACACATAAATTAAGCAGAAATATAGTTAACATAATTAATACCTTGAGAATTTCTATCAACTCCCCCTCCATATATTTTCCATATTTGAGGGTTGTTTAATATTTAACGATGATATTTGCTTAACTGAAATTGGTCAAAGAATTAAAAGATTCATATCAGGCAATATACATGCCCTATCATTTTTATGGTACAAATCAATGTAACTTTCTAATGAAAAGTAAAATACTAAATTTAAAATAATTTGATATGTGACCCTATATTACCATAAAATAACATGTTTATGTATTACTAAGTAAAATAAAATTTACCCATAAACACATCTCTTCTTTTTTTATATCAAGACCTTTTAGTGTTAGGTCATAAAACACTAATAGATAATAAGATAGTTCATATCCAACAGAACTTAATGGCTACATATGTGAGTAGATTTTACATTAAGAAATTAAACCTAAGAAAAAAAGGGGTTGAGATTTCATGGTTACTACCAGGGGATAACTTTCTTCTTCACATATTAATCTTGGGAAGGAAGCATTTTCAACATGATGAAGACCTCTATTAACTTTTCTTTTACTTACAGGGAGGAGAGGTGTAGAGAACATAGGAGTTTGCTTCTACAATTCATCTTTTAGTTCTGGAGTATAAGAAATTGAAAAAAAAGTCAGACCCTTGACTTCCATATACCAAGCACAATTTATGGCTGATAAGAAGAAACAAATAACATCTTCAGCTTGGCATGAGTCATTTTCAGATGGGAATGTGGAATCAGTTGGGCTCCAATTCAAGACCTTTCCTAAGCAGATTTTGCTGCTAAGTCACCTTGGGATCTTGATTAAATCTCTTTCTTGTGGTCTTTTAGGTTTTCTCACTTGTCAACAGCAAGCATCATGCTTCCTCACTGCCACTAAATGAATGCTGCCCATGGGTGTCAGCCATGTTGCAGAAAATATGGGCTTATTAAAGACCTCTAGATAAATACAGAGTATGAAAGCATGATTCTTTTGTTATTGACATAGGGATTTCCTGTGTATTTTTTTTTCGGTGTTTTTGAGATAGGGTCTCCCTTTAGTTCCAGCTGGCCTGGAGCTTGCTATATAGACCAGGCTGGCCTTGAACTCACAGAGGTCTACCTGCCTCTGCCTCCTGAGTGCTGGGATTAAAGGCGTGCACCACCACTCCCAGTGTCCTGTGTATTTAAGGACAGTGTGGTCTTTTACTTACATGAGTTTCATCTGCCTGACAAACTTGGAACCCCCACATGATTGTTCCTGATTCTAAGTATGGAACCAAATGCAGTGATCTTGGTTTGTTGAAGGTAAACTTCAATCCTGGGTTTAGGAAAGTGCACAATGCTTCTGAAAGAGGGGATTCATCTCAATTGCCTAGAGACAGTGAAATGAAATTACAGAACTGGTGGTTGCTGATGTGCTGCCTCAAGGTCTTCCAGGGACGTATAATTAATGCTGTGTGGTGGATGGGGTGTTTTACAGCTTCCTGCAATAGCTTTGTACCAGTGTTCTCTAGCTTGATTCTTGTACTCTGTACATTTCTCAAGTTCCTTTTGCTGTTAAGAGTTCTAGTGAAAAGATGTTGGTGATATCCAGGATGACTATGGCTGCACCCTGAAGTGGCTGCTGCAAGCCCAGCCCCTGACAAGAGAGGTACACTGGGGTGCAGCACAATGCTGTGGTCATAACCTCCTCCTGTGGTCATGAGCACCCACCAACTGGTCACTGAGCTTGGGTCCTGGTTTGACAAGGTGTATCACACACATGATTTGGCAGCTAGGCAGGTGCAGCTAACCCAATGCTGAGGCACCTGCCAGAATTAGTAATTTCTGATATATAGAGACAGATATCTATCATGTATGTATGTATGTATGTATGTATGTATGTATGTATGTATCACACTCATGGTTCTGCAGCCAAGCAGATACAGCTAACCCAATGGTGAGGCACCTGCCAGAATTAGTAATTTCTATTAGAGACAGATATCTATCAGCTATGTATATATGTATGTAGGTATGTATGTATCATCTATCTATTATCCATCTCTATCTCTCTATCTCTATCCTATCTATCCCTCAATCTATCATCTATCTATATATCATCATCTATTATCTATCTATATCTATTTATCATTATCAATCATCTATCTATCGATCTATCATCTATAACATCTATCTATATATCTATCATCTATTATATATCTATCATCTATCTATTATCAGTCATCTATTTATCTATCTATCTATCTATCTATCTATCTATCTATCTATCTATCTATCTGTCATGTATATAATCTATTTATATGTGATAATCTACAATCTGTCTAGTTATCTATCTATTATCTATCTATCTATATATATATCATTATCATTGTGTATTATCTGTAATAGCTGGCATTTTTTCACTTAAATAATTACAGGCTCCTACTCTTAAAAATTGTTTAGATAGGGGATGGAGAGATGGTCTAGTGGTTAAGAGCGCCGACGCTCTTGCAAAGGACCCGGGTTCAATCCCCAGAACCCACATGGTGGCTGAGAACCGTCTGTAACTCCAATTCCAGGAGAACTCCAGTTCCAGGGGAATCTGAGACCCTCTTCTGACTTCCGAGGCATTGCACGACACGGGTGCACAAACCTACATGCAGACAGTACATTCATACACATAAAATAAATAAATAAATGAATAATTAATTAATTAATTAAAAATTGTTTAGATAGCCTAGTCAAACCCTTTGAAATTTTTGTGAATTTTGATGAGAACATCTTGAACAATATATGTATGTAAACATTTCTTTGCCCTCTTAATACTTAGATGAAATAATTTCTGAAGATCTTGAATATTTGATTTTTGAAAATTTATCTCTATGTATTTTAGATTTTTGGTAATGTCTATTATATTATTTCTTTATTATTAATACACATTGTAATTGTTTTTACTGGCTCATTGCCATTTTTATTCACAAATTGAATTGGCAGTATCAGACTTGGATTTTCCTTTCTGTTTTAATTGCATTTCTCCTTTGTACTTTTAAAAGTTTCAATGATGTTCTGCAGTCAGTAATAACAATTTTGTTACTTTCCTAGGCTGGTGTCACTGTCAGAAAGTGGGCCATTTATAAACAACAGAAATTTATTCTCTCCTAGTTCAGGAAGCAGTAATTCTGATATGAGGCTTTTTGGGGCCATCCTTCCTCCAGCAGCTCCGGGGAAGCTTTTTTTTTTTTTTAGTCTGTGGCTGTTGCAGAAATATTTGTCATACTTAAACTGTGGGAATATTCCGGTTTCTGTCTCTCACTTCACAGGGTCTTTCCTCCTCTTATAAGGATAGCATAGTCATCATACATTAGATTAAGGGCTGCCCCAGTTCATCTGATCTCACATTCCTGGCCTCAAGGTGAACATGAATTTCTTTTAAGAGATCATTAGCCCAGTAGAGCTGGTGTACTATCACACCCAAATTAATGTCCTCTGAGCTGGAAATACATTTACTCTGCCTCAACAACCGCTTTTCAGATATTTATTTTAAATCTAATATCTCACAGAAATCTCACTAATGTGAAAGAGTTTCACATCCACCATCAAAATGACCTACTTCAAATAAGAGGCAGGTGCATGGTAGAATCCATACCTGGAAAAGTTTCCTCCATCTGTGGAGCTGTGATGCTGGAAAAACACATTATCTGCGGTCAGAATATAAAGCTTGTACACGTGAAAGCTCTCAAATTTTCTTTTCCTTTAATTTATAATGAATGTATTTGGTGGGTACAGAAGTATAGGAAACTATTTTTCTTTCAAAACTTCATTTTATTTTTATTTATTTTTTTGGTCTTTTTGAGACAGGGTCTCCCTGTAGCTCTGGCTGTCCTGGAACTCACTCTGTAGACCAGGCTGGCCTCGAACTCACACAGATCCGCGTGCCTCTGCCTCCCAAGTGCTAGGATTAAAGGCGGGCGCCACCATGCCCGGCATTTATTTATTTCTGTATGTGTATCAATGTACTGTCTGCATGCAAGTTTGTGCACTCGTGTCATGCAATGCCGCGGATGTCAGAGGAGGGTGTCGGATTCCCCTGCAACTGGAGTTCTCCTGGAATTGGAGTTTCAGACGGTTCTCGGCCGCCATGTGGATGCTGGGGATCGAACCGGCTCCTCTGTAAGAGCGGTCGGCGCTCTTAACTGCTAGGCCATCTCTCCAGCCCATCAAAACTTTATATTTTTACNGTCTTTTTGAGACAGGGTCTCCCTGTAGCCCCAGCTGTCCTGGAACTCACTCTGTAGACAAGGCTGGCCTTGAACTCATAAAGATCCGCCTGCCTTTGCCTCCCAAGTGCCAGGATTAGAGGAGTGTGCCACCACGTCCGGCTCAAAATTTCTGATAAATCTAAAAAACATTGAACTGTTTCTTTGCATATGAATGATATCTCATTTTCCTTGGGCTTTTGAAGATTTTATTTTAGTTATACGCATTTTTATTATGATTGCTCTATTTGGGGGATTTATTATGTTTCTTAAAGTATACACACACATATATACATATACATATACATATATATATATGTATATGTATATATGTGTGTGTGTGTCTTTAATCCAGATGAACATTTTTGTCATATTTTCAATAATTTTTTTTTGTCTTTTCAAAACAGGGTCTCCCTGTAGCCCCAGCTATCCTGGAACTCACTCTGTAGACCAGGCTAGCCTTGAACTCACAAAGATCTGCCTGCCTCTGCCTCAAGTGCTAGGATTAAAGGCATGTGCCACCACACCTGGAAGTCAATAATTTTTTATATCTCATTTTTTGTCTTATTGTCTGTGCCATACTGGTAGATGCTCAAGCATCATTTTACAAGCCTGGGTAGCTTTGTTAATTTAATTTTATTTTTCAACATTTTATTAGTAATGCTCTTATTGTAAAATTTGTAGTTATCTGTGTCCAAATGTCTTGCTGATTCACTCCATTGTCAAATCCAATCTCTGCATGTTTAATTAAGTATTATATATTTATTTTATGAATTTTCATTTGAGAATTCTGTCTGGCTCCTATTTTCCTGATGATCTTTTCTGAGTATATTTATGGAGAAGATTTTCTCACTATTTTCCTGAACATAGTTAAAATAGTTAAAACCTTTTTCTGCATTTATTTATTTATTTATTTATTTATTTATTTATTGTATTTTTGAGACAGGGTCTCCCTTTATTCCCAGCTGGCCTGGAGCTCACTCTGTAGACCAGGCTGGCTTTGTACTCCTGAGTGCTTGGATTAAAGGCGTGCACTACCATGCCCAGTTTTTCTACTTATTTAAATGCATACTAAGTTTTCAGGCAGTTTTAATAGTCTTTTTTTCTCAAGCTTGGTTTTCATTCCACCTTCTTCAATTACTAAATTTGTGCTGCTCTCCGAGTTTACTTAAGGCATTAGAATACTCACTGGGTTCTTTTCCTTTTCTTTCTTTTTAAAATCAGTTTAATAATTATTTGAGAAAATTCACACAATCAATGCTGTTTGATTATATTCAATCCCTTTGTCACATTCCTCTCAAACTTGCCCCCATCTCACCTTACACTTCATGTCCTCTGTATTTCTGAAGCCAATCATTTCCAATTTGTGTTCCCCAAATACTGTTGCACAGGTTGGTCAATCCCCAGGACACAGTGAAACTATTGAGGTCAATTGCCAGCTCTCATCAAAGAAATTTCCTCTTGCAGCAGACAGAAATTAACATAAAGGCCTACAACTTCTCACAGTGCAGAGAATAAGAGACGATGTAGTGACCAGCCCTAGAAGGAATGGCTGTATCTCATTCCTCCTTCAAAAGGCTCACGGAGCTTCCAGGAAGAGGACTAAATGATTTCATGAGCCAAAGATAGCAGATGACTACAAGGAAACAGTGGTTTGGGATACAACAGGGCACTTGACCATATGAACCCAAGCATTTGTGACAATATGAACAAAACTTGTGTAAGGCCATGTAGCAGACATTCCACTTGGGAGATACCACACACGTGGCCTCTCATCTCTGCTGCTCTAGCTTTCCAAGGCAAATCAAGGAACAGATTCTCCAGTCTTAGTTTCGGGCAGATTAACGAGTTTCTCAGGCTTGCCTTGAATGAATGAGAGCAAAATCTCACTTGCAGCGATTCTCTTCCCTACAAGGTGGGCATCCAGAGTCCCTGTGACCCGTGACGGCAAGATGGCTAGTGCCAGCCAGCCTTGACTGGCTGGCTTTTACATGCCCCTGGCCCCTCCCCCAACATGTGACAGAGTCTTCACATAGTTCCCCATGCTTATCCCTTTCCTCTATATAAATGAGACACCTCTTTGCAGTTTGCAGCTTGTTTGATGATAAGTCCTCATCAGAAGAAAAGTGTATTTTATCCCGCTGCCCAAAGCAGACAGAATCACTGCATTGATGGGTCAGCTAGGCAGGAAGCCCAAATCCTAGTTGAGTATCTCACTGGGATTGTGTTCTCAAGTACATCACTGATTTTCTGTTTTTAGCAGTGAATCATTTGGACATAAACATTTTCTTCTGTGTACCTCTCAAAATTCATTTCCAAGTGATTCACATCTCCTTAGGTATGCACCAATCAAGGTTGACAAGTTAATTAGCCACATCTTCACATAGAATCGGAGGCACCCATTATGCCATCTAATTTTTTGCAATATCTCCCTCACTGTTAGGGAGCAATCATGATTCCAAACTCTGTGCTTTGGAGGGTTTTGGTCATTAACTTTGAGACACAAATATCTTGCTAGCTAACCTAGACTGGCCTTGAACTCACTATGTAGCCTAGGCTGGCCTTGATTCTGAGATTCTCCTGCCTTGGCCTCCTTCATTCTGTCCCTTGTTTTTATAAGCCTGAGACAGTATAGGATTGCTGTCTCTACTTGACAAGCCTGCCCCTGCCTTAAAGCCATTCAAAACAGGAAAGTTACTTCATATAAACTGCTGTATAAAGTGGATCTCTTCTGTAATCTTGCTTCTGTTCATTCTCTGTTACCTAAAGCAATTGCATAAAAAGCTTACCCAAGTTAATAGCTTTCTGCTTTAATTGGTCTGGATGGACATTTTTTGGCCATCTCATAAAAGGAAGTGATGTTGCATTTTCCTGGCTCCAGACATGACAGTTCATCTTCCCCATTTACACTTTCTCTTCATTAATTATCTTGGGGTTTCTATGATACATTTGATAACAACAATTTACATTACATACCTGTATGAAATGCAAAGATTTATTTTATCATAAAGAACATTATTTTCTCCCATAATTCAGAAACACATTCAGATCATTAGTAACCTTTCGGGAGATTAACCTTATTTTAAAGCACATTTTCTTTCTCTCTTATTATTAATGGAAACTCTTCAATCATCCCAAAATTTTACAAGTATTTATTTGAAGTTCAAGTATACTTTTAGACATGAACTAGTTTCAAATTTTGCCTCCTCTGATGGGTATTAGGGCAGAAATAAAAATATAGGATTTTTTCATTTTATATTAAGGAAATTACACAGAATCTTTAAGGAGCCAAAGGAAATAGTTAAAATATTAAAATAGTTAATTATACTACCTGACACAGAGACTACATGAAGAATAGATGTTTCAAAGCAGTAACAACAGATTCTGTTTCATGAAGACAATTAAAAAGTGATAAAGTTGACTGAGTTCTGGGTGAATGAGAGCAAGAATTTCTTTTTTTTTAATTAAATTTCTTTTATTTTTGAGAATTTAATGTATGAGTACTGTATTTATTTATATCATGATCATCATTCAGTCTCCCACTCAAGGTTCTCCCATGTTCCCTCCATTCCTCTCCTTTTCTTTAACCAGTACATATATATGCATATATATATATATATATATATATATATATATATATATATACATTTGTGTATGTGGATATATTGTGTTTTTGTGAACAGGTATTTAGTCCTAACCACTTGGGTTTGGATAACCTGTTGGGGAACGCATCCTTGAGTTCGATTCCTGGCACTCATGTGGAGGGTAACAACTATCCACAACTCCAGTTCCAGGGGATCTGATGGCTTTTTCTAACCTCTGCAGGCATTGTAGGATAGAGGTGCACTTACATGCAGACAATATACTCAAACACATGAAATAAAAATAATATATGAAATATTAAAGAGTATTTAGAGTATAGTTTGAAATTATATTAAGGAAAATGGTAGTAGCAGATTGTCCTCTAGTGGGACACCAGAGCTATGGAAGTTCTACCAGGGGAGTGGGGAAGGAAGTAATACACAGGGCTGGGGGGAGGGGAGATAAATGACCCCACGTTCATTTGAAAAACATGGGTAATGATTTACATCCCTAACAGTAACACACACACTTCAAATGGATTTATGCCACACAGGGTGATAATGTTTTCCCCCTGAAAACAGAGACTATCTAACAAAAATCTTAACGTCAGGCAAGGGGAATGTCCCTTTAAATTGTTGATCAGGGGAGTCAAATTTCCCAAAACAAAAAGCCAGCATAGAGCTACATACTACATAAGAAGAGCCAATGTTACCTGCAGAACCATTCCCAGCTTATCACTGCTGGGAAGAGTTGGTGCTCTTAACACTAAATAGGCTATCCAGGCTCTAGTCGATTAACCCACACCAAGTGACATCTGGGGACACCTGGGGACAGAAACTTTACTCCATAAACCTCAACATATATGACATATATGTGTACAATTTATTGCATTTATACATACACACACACACACACACACACACACACACACACACACACACACATGTGGCACAGTGCCCCTGGAGGTCAGAAGAGTGAATCACATCCCCTGGAACTGGAGTTATGGGTGGTTGATAATCACCATATAGGTGCCGGAAATCAAACCCAGGTCCTCTGCAAAAACAACCAGTGCTCTTAACCCTCAGCCATCTCTCCAGCCCCCAGGCTTTCATTTTTGACAAGATTTGTACATCTTCTGATTGTCTAAATTTTCATGTTCTTTAAAATACTTCCCCAATTAAGAGTACCCAGGGAATATTTTCTAGTTATTTTTTCTAGCTAGAGGCAAGAGCTGTGCTCTTAATGTTAAATTATAATTTTAAAAAATACCAAATTATTAAGAAAATATGAGTCACAAATGAAAGCTAACATTAGAAGAATAACATAGACTGTTAGGTAAGTCTATCGAAACATGATGTGTTCCTAACAGATGCATAAACTATTTATTGTTTTTATGTATATGTTTGAGCTATTTTAATTATATTCTGGAGTTTGGTGGCATTGTAAACCGGTGCAGCCTCTATGGAAATCAGCCTGCAGCTGATGCACACCTACCAGCCTAAAGCAGAGAGAAGGCAGGAACATCCATGTACCAGGACCAGACTGGGCAGAAGGAGGCAAGGTCTAGGCTTGCAGGGAAGTCTGGAGATCTTAAGAGGGCATATCAGGATAGGGCCTAGGCCCAAGGTGGAGTTCTGTACAGCATGCATGGTGAGGGTTTAATTAACTATATAAGCAATGAGTAGAGGTAAGTCCTGAGCATGGGAATACAGACTGCCTGGAAGCAGTGGGATCGGGAGGGAATGGGCAGGGCTTGGTTTAGGTGGCAAGTCACAGGTCTCAGATGGGAGGAATAGGCGGGGTCTTTATGCCCAGTGAGGGCTTTGTGTGGGAGTTGCGGTTAGTTAGGCAGAATTGATGTGACCTCTGGAGCAGGAGAATGTCTGTCTGCAGGGTAATTTTACATACATTCCACTTTCCAAAGTAAACCATAGGATTCTATGATATATTTGATTTACCTTAAAAGAATCTCAGCCACAAGATTGTTTGAATAAAATATTCTATTCTGACCCATCATAATAAATGACTAACAAAATATGAATTTGAAACCTCTTATTGAAATTCACTCACAGAGAATTCAAAGATATAAAGAGAAATCTATTGTGAAAAAATGACTAATCCAAGTAATTTTTACTTAAGTGACTTCTGGAAGTAGGAGAGAACAGACTACTCTTAGTTGCCAGATATTCCTGGGGGAAAACGTATATCTTCCCAAGGAAACTGAGAGCAGATCTTTTTATCTGTTATCAATAGAATAACAGAGATGAGTGCTGTAAAGGAGGTTTTTATCAGGTTCAAGAATGGGGCCTGCTTTTTTATCACATTCTCTAAATCATGTGCGTGCTACTCAGCCAAATTAAAGATGTCACATTTCAATAATTATTGCTTTCTATGATTCACATTATTTTAGAACAAGGGATTTATTTGTCTTTCTGACAAGGTACAGGCATGGAATAGTAGAATAAATGACAACTTAAGAACCTTAGAGAATTCTCTATTCCCTACAAGCAACTAAGGCACACACACACACACACACACACACACACACGCACACACACACAAACACACACACACACACACACACACACACACACACCAAATCAGCAGAATTGGTTTTTCCTGAGTTTAGGAAATTATCCAGTCAGTAACAAGCTAAAGACTGTTTATTCACATAAAACACCTTAGTCATTATAAAACTAAGAAGTTCTATGGTTTTGAGAATGCTCCTGTCTCATCCTCCTGCTTGCTCATGTCTGTAGAGGAGAAATTCTAGCAGCCTGGCAAGCACTGTGATGAAGGAAACAGTGTTAGGACTACTTCACAGCCTGTTTCTGCAGAATTGCATTTATTTTAATTATCTGCATTTCCCAGAAGAATTCATGTGCAAACTTGTCTTTATTTGATCTGACTCAAAGCTGACTGGGGAGTGAAGAGTGAGGTGAGAGGGTGGCTGGGTGGAGAGGTGAAGAGTATTTGTTGAGACAAATGTAAATGCAGAGAGTCATAGGCATACCTGAGTCTAGGTACTTGTACATAATAGCCCTGATGAGGTCATATTCTCTCATTTCCTTATGACTCTGGGTGCTCTGCTCAAGCAGAGTATGAGGGATGAGGCAGAATTATTCATGAGTGCAGTGAACTCATGAGCAATGTTGAGATACTTACTGCCCCAGGCAGTTATAGAAATATCTGCTGAATCAGAAACTGACCATTAACCCAATAAACAGAGATTTCACTACAACACTTGGCAAAGGAAACAGGCTTTTTCCAGAAGTTGTTCAGAAAATCCATTAGCTACCAGCAACAACAGCAAGTAGTAGCATCAAGAAAATGTTTAAAGAGGCAGAATTTGATTCCCAGTGTCAATACCTTATATAATGTAAAATTCCCATTCTCTACCAAAAGTAAATAAGTAAATAAAAACCCACCACCACCACCAAAAAAAAACAAAAAAGCATGTTAAACATAAAAAAAATAGGAAGTTAAAGTCTATGGAAATGAGTACTAACTTGGGCTGGAGAGACAGCTCAGTGATGAAGAGCACTGGCTGCTCTGGCTGAGGACCCAGGTTTGGTTCCTAGCACCAACATGGCAGCTAACAACTATGCATAACTCCAGTTCTAGGGGATCTGATGGTGTCTTCAGATCTCAGCAGACATTGCATGACACAAGTCCACTTATTTACATGTAGGCAATAAACTCATACAGGTAAAATAAAAATAAAATATTTTAAAAATGCAATCTGGCAATTGAAACTATGCCTGAGAATGTCCAGAATTTATAACTAGAAGTTTTAACTCATCTGTCATAACTAATACTTTGCCATGTTGGATAAGGTTCCCCCAAAATCCAATCTAAAATGTGAGCTTACCTGAAAAGAAAATATTTGCCTATATAAATGGGCTATGAGATCTTACTGGAATATGTCCTATTATTCAGCTGAACATCTAATCAAAATGTCTTTATTAGAAGGAAAAAAGAACAAGAAGCAAAGGCTGAATCAAGGCAAAGTGGTGCAATTACTAGTCATAAAGGCAGATAACTGCCAAATGACTACCTGGCAGAGAAGCTTAGAACAATTGTTCCACAGATTCTTCACGGTACATGAACCTTCTAAATCTGTGAATTTGGACTTCTATAATCTAGAACTGTAAGAAAATACATTAGTGTTCTTTCAGAAAATCAAGCTTGTGATATTTTGCAGCAATCTTAGGAAATTAATAAAATACTCAAACCTTAAAGACAAGAGTGATACCAAACAGACTCTTACTGAAACAATAGAAATTATATTAAAAAGGCATCCAGTTGAAAATATATTAACTGAATTGTAAAACTCACTATAGAACATAAATAAGAATTTTGACAATACAGAGAAGGAGAATTAGTAAATTGTAAGGTGAGTCTTTTTTGTAAGTATCAGAGTGAAAAAATATTAATGAAAACAAGAACTGACATGAGAAACTTTTATGATACCAACACACATCTCATTATATTCATAATAAGCTTCAAAAAAAGGAGAGCGCAAAAGGAATAATAAACACAATGGCCAAAGATTTCACAAATGTAATAACTTAATTCATATACAGGATGTTCAATGTTTCTAAGTTAGATAAACTGGGAGACAGAATCACTGGAAAATGTTGAAAGCGAATGCTAAATATTGAAGGCAGAAAAGGCAAGTGACTCATTGCTGATGAGAAATTCAAATCAAGATCCTGAGATAACCTATCTTCAGAAGTGTAGAACTGGAAGAAAATAGTTTCAGGAAAAAATAAATAAAATAAAATTAAAACAAATCAGAAAGAGAAGTCAATAGACCAAGACTTAAGAATTCACTACCCAGCAAAAAGGTAAAAAATAAACTTTTCAGAAAAATAACTGGAAGAATTTGCCTGCAGAACTGCTTCATAAAAATTACTAAACATAGTTCTCAAACAGGCATTAGCCAGTGATTCTTATCCATCACAACAAATAAAAATATGCTTAAATGTAACTACACGTATAATTAAAAATAAGTATTTAAATTAATATTTTTCAGGCCTTATTAAACAGTTACATGAAACAATAATTATAAATCTGTCAAGTATGCATGTACAAAAGTGCCATTTGAGAATAATGGCTCAAAAGATGGGAGAGGAAAGCAGCTTCATAGTAACAGAGGTTGAAAATACTATTGGTGTTAAGTTACTGTTAATGTCAAGTAGATTGTTATAAATGTAAAAGATGCTATTTGTCAAATATGAGGTGACTGAAATTGCATGTGTTCATGTTTGGAACTTCAGTTTTGTTCCATTGATCTACATGTATGTTTTTGTGCTAGTCCCAGGCTGTTTTGTGAATATAGCCATGTAATATAGTTTGAAGTGTGGTATGGTAATCCCCCTTGCATTGTCATTTTTGCTCAGGGTCGCTTTGGTTATCCGGTCTTTTGTTTTTCCATATGAATTTTAGTTTTTTTTTTTCTAAGTCTGTGAGGAAAGTGATGGGGATTTTAATTGGGATTCCAATGAATCTATATTTACTTTGGGTAGGATGGTCATTTTCACTATATTAATTCTTCTAATCCATGAGCATGGAAGGTCCTTTCATCTTCTGGTGGGTTTTTTCTTTTTTTCTATCTCTTTCTTCAAGGATTTAAAATTTTCTTTGTAGATATCTTTAGTGTCTTTGGTTATGTTTGTTCCAAGATATTTAATTTTTTTTAGGCTATTTTGAGTGGGAAGGTCTCCTTGTACTCCTCCAATTGCTTGTTTTTGGCACAGAGAAAGGCTACTGATTTTTCTAGGTTAATTTTGTATTCCACCACTTTACTGAAACTGATAATTGTTTCTAGGAGTTTTCTGGTGGAATTTTTGGCATCACTTAGGTAAACTATCATGACATCTGCAAAAAAGGATAGTTTGACCTCCTCTTCTCCAATTAGTACTCCTTTAAATTTCTTTTCTCGTCTTACTGGTCTAGCAAGCATTTCAGGTACTATCTTGAAAAGGAGTGCCAATAGGGAGCAGCCTTGCCTGGTTCCTGACTTTAAAGGGAATGTTTCTAATTTTTCCTCATTTCCCCATTTAGGATATAATGTTGGTTGTGGGTTTGGTGTATATGGCTTTAATTATGTTGAGGAAAGTTCCCTCCAGTCAAATTCCCTCTAGGACTTTAAAGATGAAGGCATGTTGAATTATATTGGTCCCACATCGATATAGATGACCATGTGTTTTTTGTCTTTCAGTCCATTTATGTGCTTTATGACATTTCTTGATTTATGTATATAGAACCATCCCTGTATCACTGGTATATTTGACAAAGGGGCCATGAAGACTCAATGGAGGAAAGACAGCATCTTTAGCAAGTGGTGATGGCAAAATAGATCCCTTGTAGAAGAATAAAAATAAAACTGTACCTTTCACCCTGTACAAAAAATATCAACCCCAAATGGATCAAAAACCTCAATGTGAAACCTAAAACTCTGAAAATGATGTAAGAAAACGTTGGCAGTAACCTACAAGATATAGATGTAGGAAAAGACTCTAAATCAGGAAGCACCTAGGCAGGAAATGAAATAAACAATCTACAAGTGGGACCTCATTAAAGTCAAATGCTTCTGTACAGTGAAAGAAACAATCAATGAATTGAAGAGAAAACTGACAGAGTGGGAGGAAAATTCACCAGTGATACATCTGGCAGAGCATTAACATCTGGAGTATATAAACTACTCAAAAAAAAATCAAAAGGAGCAAGTAAACATAGGACCCAATCAAAAGATGGAGTAAAGAGCTGAACAGAGACTTCAGAAATGAAGAAGTAAAGATGGCTGAGAAACATCTTAAGAAATGTTCAACATTGCTAATAATTAAAGAACAATGGGCACACTCTTGATGTAGGACTTGGCGCAATCAGCCTGGAACTGAAGACAAAGCGTCCTCCTCTTACGTATCAGAGGATACTATATAAAATTCCCAAAAGATGAAATCAAGCAACTGTGAAGCCTAATAATTAACAATGACTGGCCCAGAAAAATATTACTATTGGTGCAGTAGTGACTCTTTACCTTAGGGGTAATCAAGAACTGTCTAATTGGAATTAAGCCCTGCTCAATGGAAGGGAAATTATGTGTGGTACTGTAAATATAGTGAAATATCCATGAGCATTAGAGTTTCAAAGCTGGTCAAATACAGTGAATGAGTTTCTGTGATACACTTAACCCCAAGTCACAGATTTTTAATGCAACCTCTACATATAGGATGAACTGGATGCAACTCTTACCTCTCAGAAGAGAAATTTCTTTATGAAACAGATGATAGTTAACACAGAAACCAATAGGTGGCCAATGTGCAGAGAACAAGAGGCCAGAGAGTGCTTAAGTCTGAATAGGACAGATATTGAAACCCTCAGCCTCCCATGGCTCAGGGAGCAATGTTGCTGGGAAGGCAGAAAGATTGTAAGGCCTGTAGGTGATGATCACAAGATCGCCATTTACTCATATGAAATCACAACAATGGTGACAGCGTGCACATGGCCTATGCAAGCTCAAATCAGACAAAAATCCCAGCATAGACATGGGGAAATTGGTAAAAAATCCCAAGCCAACCTAAGGAAATTTTATCAATTGATGGCTGTTGGGAGGGGGGAAGGACAGTGTCATATAGGGTTGGGACTCTTGGTAGGCCCAGTGGATTTCACTGTAAAGGACCCTGGGGGACCCATACATACTCTGCAGGAATCAAATAATCAAATGGTCAAATTACTCATATTAAATCTTAGTAACAGCAGGAAAACCAGGCAATGGAGCTCACTGATCCACAGGAGGCTGCCAGGTCTGCTCAAGAAGTGGTATATGGTTCCACATCTAAACAATGGCTGACAGGTAGCCCAGAACATTCTCATGAATGAGGACCATGTCCCCTGACACAAGTGGGACCCCACCTCATTGAAGATGGAGGAGGTCTTGTATAGCATCATAGAAAATAATTGGAAGATAGTAGGAGATTGTCCTCATCTAGTATGAGATCCTCCTCATCTAGTAGGAGATTGTCCTCATCTAGTAGGAGATCCTCCTCATCTAGTAGGAGATTGTCCTCATCTAGTAGGAGATCCTCCTCATCTAGTAGGAGATCGTCTTCATCTAGTATGAGATCCTCCTCATCTAGTATGAGATTGTCCTCATCTAGTATGAGACCCTCATCTAGTAGGAGATTGTCCTCATCTAGTATGAGCCCTGTTTGGCTATCTAGGATATTGTGGAGCTGTTGGTGTTGGTGTTGCTCCTGCTCCCTGGCATCCTCTCTGGTTCTCTGTCTACAGGGTTTCTAGCTGTGGGCAGAATGAATTTAGCTACTCAGCCACATGACCTAATGAGCATACAGCACGAAAACCTCCTTTGTCTTCCTGACAACTACCAGATGAACTCATACAGCCACTATGGAAAGCAGTGTGGAGAACCCTTGGAAGACTTGGAATGAACTTGCCACCTGACCCAGCCATACCACTCCTGGGCATGTACCCTCAAGACTTACTCCACCACAGAGATACATGCACGGCCATGTTTATTGCAGCTCTTGTCACAATAGCAAGGAGCTGGAACCAACCTAAATGTCCCTCAACTAACGAGTAGATAGAGAAAATGTGGTACATCTACACAATGGAGTTCTATGCAGCAGTAAAGAAAGATGACATCACGAGCTTTGCAGGAAAATGGCTGGAGCTAGAGAAAATCATGCTGAGTGAAGTAACACAGTCCCAGAAAAACAAACGTCGAATGGTATCCCTCATCTGTGGATGCTAGTGCCAATTACCCAGTTGTAAGTATTTCTTGTGTAGGGCCCCCTGAGGTTTTGTCCAAAGCAGTTGGGCGTAAGCATATTGGAAACAACAACAACAACAACAGAAAGGACTGCATCAAAGAACTGACTAAAACAGTGAACCTCTGCTCAAAACAGTCAACTTCGTCATGGAGAATATTGAGAAAGACTAAGAGATGAAAAGCATGTTTGGCAGAATGCATGAGCTCTGGCGGGGTGGGGGAATGGGCGGGAACAGGGGTCTAGATTTGTTAAAAAAATAAAAATAAATTTATGTGAAAAAAAAGAATTGAAAAATAAATAAATAAATACTTCAAGACCCTCTTTGCTTCTTCATTTTCTTCCCAGGGTATCCGCATTCCTAGTCCCCCACCCACCCAACATTCTTACAATCTGAGCCCCACCCACCCAACCAGAGATCAGAAGAGGGACAATTTTCCTTTAGTCCAACGTTTCCGTATTTTTTTTCATCTCTCTCTCTCTCTCTCTCTCTCTCTCTCTCTCTCTCCCTCCCTCTCTCTCTCTCTCTCTCTCTCTCTCTCACCATCTCTCTCTCTCTCCATCTCCCTCCCTCCCTAACCCTAACTCTAACACTAACCCTAATCTTAGTCCTAGTCTTTGTCCCCCTGCCCACCAACCCCAGACTTGGTTAGTTCACTTCATGGTTGATTTACTTTCTTTCCTTTCTATCCATGCAGGGGCCAGAGGCATCTATCTCCAAACAAAGCCCCATGGACTCAGAACTCTTGACGTCAAGGATGACACCACAAAAGCTGCAGTCTGGTGCTTGCTGCTGAAACTGAATTTAATTTGTATCGCTCTGTGTGACAATGTGGGAACACACAAAGATGTGGGGGGAGGTCCCTCACCCTTGCCCTTTTCCAGTGTACTCGATAAATAATCGTTGTTGCTTGAATAGCACCTTGCCGCAGGGTCCGGGGCGGGTAGGGGCAACCACACTCCTGGTCAGCACCCTCCATTGTGCATGCGTGCATGTTAGTCACACAATTCCTTTTAGTTTGTTCTTTTGGACACATCACAATCTTTTCCTACTTTTCTGTTGTTTTGGTCATTATATGGGTGTCCCTTTCTTTACATTCACACTCTTCCTCTCAACCCCGGATGAATGGAGGGTCTTCCTCCTCGTCTGTGGGCTTCAGGCAGACTCATGATGATGACCACCTAGCCACCCTGCAACCTGCAGTCCCCCTCTCCCCCAACTCTCTCAATCAATCTCTCTCCCTCTTCCCCCCACCCCCCGCAGGGGAAATCCATCTACTCCTTCAGAATACATGGCTCCTATTAACCCTCTTGTAGTTCTGGTTCCTTATCAGACACTACCCATCTATTCTTCCCGGGTCTCTGATCACCACCGTGATCCACCCAGGAAGGCAGGTCTCCCTACCCCCATTTCTGGCATTCTGGACATGCATGGCTGGTCCCTTTTCTGTGATTTTCTGGGTGGGCCTATCCACCTATAAATTGTAGATATCCCCGAATGCTAACTGACACCCAACCTCCTTTCCCTCGGGAAGGCTGTGTGACTCTCTCTTTCTTATCAAATAATAATAATAATAATAATAATAATAATAATAATAGTGGCTGGAGACATAGCCTAGCGGGTAAGAGCACTGACTGCACTTGCAGAGGACCTGGTTCGATCCACAGCACCCACATGGCGGTTAAGAACCCTCTGTAACTCCAATTCCAGGAGAACTCCAGTTCTAGCGGAATCCGACGCCATCTTCTGACCTCAGCGGCATTGCACGACACTGGTGCACAAGCCTACATGCAAACAGTACTCATACACATACAAAAATAAATTAAACTAAAAATAATAATAATAAAGCTATCTGTTGAATGAAGAAAAAAAAAGAAAAAAAAAGAAAAAAAGAAATACCATTTCTACCATGGGCTGTCCTGGCACTAGCTCTCCTATATCACTAAAGATGTAGAAGGGAAGATTGTAGGGTATAGCCTGGCTAAAATGGAAGAAGCTACTGATGATGTCCCCCATCACCTCACTGGCGGTGAAATGTTCACACCCGTGCCTTGGTCTGTCTGGTTCAGAAGCTAAGGGGACAGGTCTCACAAGCTATGATTGAAAACTTTAGCAGTTAATTGTGTACTGCAGGAAGAGTAATCCTGTAGCCTCCCTTCATGCTAATACCCTCAGCTTCCAAGTTAGTGAGGTGGAGCCCAGGTACTATGCAGACAGGGTGGATTCTTACACTGTGAAGTGGGATCTTTCATAGATGGCAGATGAGCTGAGAAAGCAACTGGTGCAGAAGAAGAGCAGATAGGTGGTTCTGGACTCCAGGGAGAATGGGCGACTGGGAAACTCAGGGCAACGCTTCCTGGTTCTGAAGAGACCTGTGAAAAGGAGACCCTTGCTGGAGATGACCATAGCAGTGACAGCAAAAACAGCACTGATGCCCAGGCAGGTCATGGGACTTTGACTTGACTTCCTGGACCCTGTGTGAGCACCACAGCTTCTTGTCTTTAGCCTCATTTGTCTTCTTAAGCCTGGCTGTGTAGTCTGCAGTATTTGTTCTGGGGTATTCCGAGCGTGACTTGAATGACTCAGCATCTTCAACTCTCAACAGCAACTGTCCATGTAACCTATGGTGACCATGAAATCATACCTGGACACAGAGCTGCTGTGCAGGAACCAAGGAAGCTTGAGGACCGCCATGACAGATGTTCCTTAACTCAAGAATGCTGTTGTTATTTTCTGTCAGTGGTTGGCCTGCTGGTCTGCGGTTGCTCCACAGGCTCTGTCTTACAACGCCAGAAGGGAAGCAGGGATGAATCTGCAGGCTCCAGAGCTTTTTCGTTGACATTGATTAACTGGATTTTCATTCTTGGACTAATATCCAAGCCGAGCGTCAGGTTAGTGCTTGTTCCCCATCTCCATCTTTTCTGGTGGATGTTACCTACTCTTGCTTTTTCTGGAAAGTACAATGCCCGTCTTCTCTGTATTTTGAGGAAGATTTTATTTCCCTTTTCCAGTGGGAGAAGGAGATACATAGAGGACTTATACATAGCAGAGTCTGAAAATTTTTTTTTAAATTTTTTATTTATTTCTGTATGTGTATCAATGTACTGTCTGCATGCAGGTCTGTGCACCCGTGTCGTGCAATGCCGCGGAGGTCAGAAGAGGTCTCGGATTCCCCTGGAGCTGGAGTTCTCCTGGAATTGGAGTTTCAGACGGCTCTCGGCCGCCATGTGGGTGCTGGGGACCGAACCCGGGTCCTCTGTAAGAGCGGTCGGCGCTCTTAACCGCTAGGCCATCTCTCCAGCCCCTGAGTCTGAAATTTTTAAACAAAGGACAATCAGTAATTAAGTTGCAGTCTCTAATCTGAAAAAAATAAAAGTATAAAAAGGAATTAAAAAGTCTGTAAATATATATATATGTGTATATATATATATGTATATATATATATATATATATAATGTCTGATCAAATGTTAGAAATTGAAAAACCGATTAAAATGCTGTTCACTCCTAAAGGCTGCTGGCAAAGTAAACAATTTAGATGAAAAGAGGCAAATAATCTGGAAGAGTTGGTACTATAATGGAGTAATCAAGTACTAAGAACAGCAGAGCTGGAGTGGCCCTACTGTCTCATACAAAATACTAAAGAGTGAAAATATTTGACAATGAGCAATATTTTATAAGTAAAAAGATCAGCACCCATGAAGAAAATACAGTTTTCAAAAATGCACCAGCACCAATTTGGCGGAGGGACCTAAGGGATAACTTTGTTCCTTGCCCTCAGAGGTCAACGAAATTTCAGGGGAATATGCATGGGGCATCTCTTGAAACGTCCTGCAAATGTGAGTCACCAGTCTTCCCTGTGCGGGGAGGTCTTGGAGATCCACTGATGGGACTCCAGCCAGTGTCCACCCTATAAAGAGGAATGTCTACTCATGCTTCAAAGAGAGAAGCCTGGTCTAACAAGACCTAACTGTGTCCTCGAGTGGATGGAACTGGTGGTTGAAAAACCAAAAGGAGCCAAGGGCTACCCCTGCCCCCCCCCCAAAAAAAAAAAAACGAGTGACCCTTGAGCACCAGATCCTCAACTGACCTTGAGAAAATAGAAACCTCGGTTAATCTGGGCTGACTGTGTGGCCTTAAGCATCCAAAAAGGAAAGTATAACCAGAAATAAATAATAAATAAGGTCTGAGAAATTGTATTTCAGATACAAAACTTGAGAGTCCTTCAAATCTTCAATGCCAGATGGGGACTATGGAGATGCCCATGTGTGAACTGAGTGGCTACTGGGATTTCAGCCTCTCCAGAATGTAGACTGCCATTGTTTTACTACCCATGCTGTGTCATGGAGGAGAGTGCAGGAAGATCAAGATGGGACGCATGCTTGCTGGACCTCATTTGGGTGACCATGTGGGGGAGGGACCCCAGTGTGGAGCACAGGGGAATGATTGAAGTTTGTTTGGGTTTGCCGAGGAAGAACCTTCAAGCACTTCCTTGGGGAAAACATGACAAAAAAGGATTCTATTTAACAGTTAAAAATATTTTGTAAAATAATATTTTCTCTTTTTATTGATACATGTTACAACCATTCATATTTATCCTTATGTAATCCTATGGTGTGTTCTATCGTATAGGAATACCAATATTCTAGAAAAAAAGAGAGAATGTAAAGTTATACTTTTTACATGCATGCAACTCTGTTAAAACGTAAATCTCTAAATGTGCTTTGGAATTAACCTATAGTTTATTTTCAGATTTTGTAACTTTGATTTATGTGTGGAGTGTATGTATGCATATTTTGGAATAATACAAAATCAAATGAGAACAAAAAAGAGAGAAAAACCTATTCAAAGAACTGACCTAAACAGTAAACCTGTGCACCGAAAAGGTTATAAAAAACTGAGAAAAAGATGCAAGACAGGACTTGTGTATGACAGAATCCATGAGCTCTGATGGGGGAAGGAGGCATGAGGGGTGGGCATGGATGGGGGAATGAGTCTAAATTTGATTAACAAATGTGTTGTAGGAAATGTGCTCAATAAAAAAAAAATTCACGAAAAAAAAAAATACACCAACCTAACTGTAGAGCACTAGTTAAAATATTAAGAGGACAAAAAGAGAGATGAATTTTAGAAATAATAGTGTTAGTTTTCAAGATTAAATTTAGTCATTTCTGGAATAGGTGGACATCAGTTCAGAGAAGACAGTGTAGAACAATTAAAATTAAAAGTTGCTCAGAAAAAAAAGAGCACGGTTGTTTTGCCTGTCTTACTGGCAAGTGCATCTACCCTGTGGCTGCCACTGCTTTTACCATACTTCAAAGACATGAGACACAGCTTTTCAACCTTCCAATATGGAGTGAAGACTAATGTCTCTCCAAGAATCCTCCAAAACTTCAGTGCCAGATGTGGACTGCTGAGATATCCAGTACAGGGAGATCAAGACAGGATGAGGTGCTTACTGGACCTCATTTGGTGACCATGGGAAAGGAAAACCCCAGTGTGGAGCACAAGGGCAGAACTGACGGTTGTTTGGGCTTGCCAAGGAGGAGCTTTCAAACATGACATCTTTCAGCTTAATAAAGAAAAAAAAAAGAAATCATAAGCTGAAGATGCTAAAACCTATGATATGTGGCATGCATATATGCATAGTTTGGAGTGATGCAAATTAAAAGGAATAACAACAATAACACAAAAGACTGGGTCAAAGAACTGACAGAAAGGGTGAACTTCTGCTCAAAACAGTAAACTTCTGCATTGAAAATTTTAAAAGAGACTGAGAAAAAGATGAAAAACATGTTTGGCAGAATGCATTAGCTCTGGTGGGGGGGCAAGGAAGGGGGAATGAGTCTAGATTTGATTGGAAATTTTGTATGAAATGCACAAAGCTTCAATAAAAATGGGCTTTGACAAAAAAAAGTTGCTCAGAAAACTATCCACTCAAGACTGGCAGAATCATCACACAGAGTACGCATACAGTTTCTCAGATTCTACCATAAAAATGCTACAGAATAAAACCATTTAAAGTTAAAAGCACTGTAATCACATTATCTTTGAAAACAATGGATGTTGAAATAAAAATGAAATAATAATGAAACTTCATAATTATGTGTGAACTAATTCATCTCTAAGTAAGAGAGCAAAAAATAGATTGTAAGAAAAATTAGTATGTTGAGGTAAATGAATATGAAACATTATAAACTATCAAGTGTTAGAGCATACAGTTAAATTGTCCTTATATAGAACCTTACTATCATAAATGCCTATATTAAAAAGGAGAAAGATAATAAATAACAGCATGTTAAGTAGAGAAAGGGTAAACTAAACATATGTAGGATTCAATATATCAAAGTGTAGAAAAAATAAAATCTGATGTGAAATAGAGAAAAATCAAGAAATTCAAAAGTTAAAGTTTTTTTAAAATAAGAATAATAAAATCAACAAACTTATAGTTAGAAGTGACTGAAATGGACTAAATATTTTTGTTTCCCCAAATTCATACTTTAAAATACTAGCCAATGACGTGATGAATTACAAGGTGGAGAATGTTGAAAATAATCATGTAATAATAGTGGAACTGGTATGAATGCCTTTAGAGCCATTACTAAGCACGCCCTACAGACCTCTAAACTTTCCTATCACATGATCACACAACCAGAAAAAACAACAGTCTCCAGCATAGGAGTCATCTCTCCCCAGAATCCACTCATGGTCAGTGTGTGGTATTTGGTTATGGTAGCCTGAAATCATTAGGAAACGGACCAGGATATAAAGGAGAGGAAAAGAAATAAATGGAGGCTAGAAGAGAGGGAGTGAGATGGGAAAGGCTGTGAGATGAAAAAGGCTGAACTGGCTGTAGCACAGAGTTCAATATAGGACATTATAAGAGAACTTACAGGAATTTAAAAAAATGAACATCTCTTAATGTCTTTTGTATAGATTTTTTGGTGAATTTTTTCCATTTGCTATACTTTTTCATGTAAATAAGAAGCAAGAGGTGTGGTATTATCAGCCTGACATTGCACTATAAGATTCCTCACCAAATCTTTGACAAATTGTGAGCATTGAAATAATCAAAGCCACAGTCTAATTATTCTAAACTGATTGTGTTCATAAGGAATACAAATTATACACAAATATATCCTCAAAATTAATGAAAAATATTTTTCTTGATGAAAATGAAAAGTATAATACTTTTACACATTTATTTTTTTCCTTTAATTTTATGCTACTCTAAAATATGAATACACACCCTCCACCCATATACCAATATTACAAAGTCTGAACATAAGTGGTAGGTTAATTCTAGAACCCAGTAAGGGATTCACCTTTTAACCATACCACTGCTTCCATATAAAAAGAGCTATAAAATAGAAGATGCTTAGTTTACTTTACAACTAGGGATTTGGTGCTAGCATCCACTAATGAGGGACACCATATGTCATTTGTTTTTCTGGGACTTTGTTACTTCACTTAGCATAATGGCTTCTAGTTCCATCCATTTACCTGCAAAGATCATGATGTTTTTCTTTACTGCTGCATAGAACTCCATTGTGTAGATGTACCACATTTTCTGTATCCACTCATTGGTAGAGGGACATTTGGGTTACTTCCAGCTTTTCACTATTGTGAAGAGAGCTGAAATAAACATAGATATGCATGTATCTTTGTGATAGGATGAGTCTTGTGTGTATATACTCAGGAGTGGTATGACTAGGCCAGGTGGTAAGCTCATTTTTACTCTTTTAATACTTCTCCACACTGCTTTCCATAGGGGTTGCATGAGTTGAGTTTGAATTTCCACCAGCAGTGAATGAGTGTTCCCCTTTCCCCACAACCTCTCCAGCATTTGATTATCATTTTTTTTTCCTAATCTTGGCCAGTCTTACCTGGGTAAGCTGAAATCTTAAGCTGATTTTAGCTTGCATCTCCTTAATTATTAGTGACGTTGAACACTTTCTGAGATGTTTCTCAGCTATCTTCACTTCTTCATTTCTGAATTCTCTGTTCATCTCTTTACTCCATCTTTTGATAGAGTCATTTGCTTTCTTGTTCCTTTGTTTATTGAGTAATTTATATGTTGTGGATGTTAATGCTCTATCAGATGTATCATTGGTGAAGGTTTCTTCCCACTCTCTGGCTTTTCTCTTCACTTTGTTGATTGTTTCTTTTGCTGCACAGAAGCTTTTGAGTTTAATGAGGTCCCACTTGTCAGTTGTTGACCTTGTTTCCAACACAGAGGCTGTCTGATTTAGAAAGTCTTTTCAAGTATCTACATCTTGTAGGTTGCTGCCAACATTTTCTTGTATCATTTTCAAGATTTCTGATTTTACATTGAGGTCTTTGGTCCATTTGGAGTTGAGTTTTGTACATGGTGAAAGGTAGAGGATCAGCTTCATCTTTGTACATGTGGCAATCCAGTTTGGTCAGCACCATTTGCTGAAGATGCTGTCTTTCCTCCATTGGGTCTTCTTGGCTCCCTTGTCAAATATGAGGTGGCTGAATTTGCATGTGCTCAGCTTTGGATCCTCGATTTTTCTTCCATTGATCTATGGGTGTGTTTTTGTGCCAGTACCAGGATGTTTTTTTTTTTTATTAATTTTATTTATTTCCGTATGTGTATGAATGCACTGTCTGCATGCAAGTCTGTGCACCCGTGTCGCGCAAAGCCGCGGAGGTCAGAAGAGGGCGTCAGACTCCCCTGGAACTGGAGTTCTCCTGGAATTGGAGTTTCAGACAGCTCTCGGCCGCCATGTGGGCGCCGGGGATCGAACCCAGGTCCTCTGCAAGAGCGGTCGGCGCTCTCAACCGCTAGGCCATCCCTCCAGCCCCAGGATGTTATTACTATAGCCCAATAATATAGTTTGAAGTCTGATATGGTTATCTCCCCCCCCCCCCATGTTGCTCTTTTTGCTCAGGGTTCTTTGCCTGTCCAGGTTCTTTTGTTTTTCCATGTGAAATTAATGATTTTTTTTCTAAGTCTGAGAAGAAACTCATGGGGAGTTTGACTGAGATTGCATTGAATCTGTATACTAGTTTGGGTAGGATGGACATTTTTACTATATAAATTCTTCAAATCCATGAGCATGGGTGGTCTTTCCATCTTCTGCTATCTTCTTCAGTCTCCTTCAGGGTTTTAAATTTTTC
The DNA here is from genome assembly GCA_009823505.1 of Rhizomys pruinosus. Lineage (NCBI taxonomy): Eukaryota > Metazoa > Chordata > Mammalia > Rodentia > Spalacidae > Rhizomys > Rhizomys pruinosus. The sequence continues at coordinate 2,478,513 of VZQC01007033.1, read as the reverse complement.
ATTGTAGATATCTTTGGTGACTTTGGTTAGGTTTGTTCCAAGGTATTTTTTTTTTTTTTTGAGGCTACTATGAATGGGAGGGTCTCCTTGTATTCCTTCTCCATTTGTTTATTGTTGGTGTAAAGAAAGGCTACTGATTTCTCTTAGTTAATTTTGTATTCTGCCACTTTACTGAAACTCTTAATCATTTCTAGGACTTTCTTGGTGGAGTTTCTTGGGTCCCTTAGGTACACTACCATATCATCTGCAAAAAGGCATAGTCTGACTTCCTTTTTTTCCAATTAGTCCTTTAATTTCCTTTTCTTATCTTATTTCTGTAGCAAGTGTTTCAGGCACTATATTAAAGAGGAGTGGAGATAGGAGGCAGCCTTGCTGGGTTCCTGATTTTAAGGGTGAATGCTTCTAATTTTTCCCCATTTAGGATGATGTTGGCTGTGGGTTTGTTGTATATGACTTTTGTTGAGGAATGTTCCCTCCAGTCCAATTCCCTCTAGAACTTTAACTATGAAGGTATGCTGGATTTTGTCAAAGGCTTTTTCTGCATCAATTGAGATGTCCATATGTTTTTTTTTTTCTTTCAGCCCATTTATGTGCTATATGACATTTATTGTTTTGCACTTGTTCAACCATCCCTGGATCTCTGGTATAAATCCAACTTGAATGATCCTTTTGACATGTGCTTGTATGCAATTTACATGTATTTTGTTTAGAATTCTTGCATCTATGTTCATTACTAAGACGAGTCTATAGTTTTCTCTTTCAGTTGTATCTTTGCTTGGTTTTGGTAATTAGAGTGAAGCTGACTTCACAGAAAGAATTTGGTAGATGTCCCTCTGTTTCTATTCTTTTGAACAATTTGAATAATAGTGGATGTATGTCCTCTTTAAATGTTTTATAGAACTCTGTTGTAAATCCATCCGTGCCTGGGCTTTTTTGTTGTTGGGAGGTTTTGAATTACTATTTCAATTTCCTCATATATTATGGGTCTGTTTAAGCTGTCAATATCTTCTTGAGTAAACTTTGTAAATTCCAAGATTTCGGATAGTCTAACATTTCTCTTAGGTTTTCAAATTTAGTAGAGTGTAGGTTTTTAAAAATATTCTTTTATGATTGTTTTCTTTTCAATGTCTGTCATGATGTTTCCCTTTTCATCTATCGATTTGAAGTTTCCCTTTCTTTTAGTTAACTGGACTAAAGGTCTTTCTTGTTTATCCTTTCAAAGAAACAGCTTTTGGATTCATTGATGCTTTATATTGTTTAATTGTTTCTATTTCATTGATCTCTGCTCTAATTTTTGTTATTTCTTCTTGTCTTTTGGGTTTATGATTCAGTTGCTGTTGTCTCTCCAGGGCTTTTAGCAGCAGTGTTAAATCATTTATTTGTACTCTTTCTGTTTTTTTTTTTTAATGTGGGCACTTAGGGCTATAAATTTCCCTCTTAGGACTGACTTTAATGTATTCCACAGGTTTTATTGTGTTGTGTGGTCTTTTTCATTTAGTTTTCAGGAAAACTTTTATTTCTTTATTTCTTCCTTGACCCATTTATTATTTAGGAGTGTGTTGTTTAGTCTCCATGTGATCCTGTAGACAGTAGGGCTTATTCCGTTGTTGGTATTGACCTTTATTGCACTGTGATTTGATAGAATGCATGAGATTACTTTGATCCTTTTGTATTTGTTGACGTTTATTTCTCTGTCCCTGTACGTGGTTGATTTTGGAGAATGTTCCATGGAGTGCTAAGTAGAAAGTATATTCTCTGGTGTTTGGGTGGAATACTTTGTTTTACTTATTGTTGACTTATGTTAGCACATGTCATATCTTCACAGATTTCTCAAGATCAAAAGAAGAAGCTCTCTTCAACTTATTTGATGAAGCCAATATTTCTATATAAAGAAGAAGAATCAAGATTCATAAGCAAAAAAGGACATAGATCAGTATCCCTTATGAATCGAGTACAGTAACATGTGAGATAGACGTATATACCACAACAAAGCAAGTATTATTTCAAGAATATACGGTTAATTTACCATAAAATTTCAAAGTAATACATGTTAATGTTATAAGCCACAATCACAACCATTACACCTTAACAAACATAACAGGGGAAAAATTCCAACATGTTGAATAATAAAAAATATGCAATAAACTACAACTATGAATCTACTTATTCAATCTAGTAATGAGCAGGCCCAGGGAAACCTTAACTAGCATCAGTGTTAAAGATAAAAGATTAAACAACTTCCCTCTAGTAACAAAAGAGCAAATCTCCCTGAGAGTGGAAATTCCCCAGCTCCAATTCAGCCTCCACTGCTGTTAAAAGTAAAACTTGCTAGAGCAGCCCTTGCTAGACACATCTACTTTGCTAGCTGGCTGCTTGGAATTTTGAAGGGTAATTGTTTTTTCTTTTCTTTTCTTTTCTTTTCTTTTCTTTTCTTTTCTTTTCTTTTCTTTTCTTTTCTTTTCTTTTCTTTTCTTTTCTTTTCTTTTCTCTTCTCTTCTCTTTCTTTTCTTCTCCTTTTCTTTTCTTTTCTCTTCTCTTTTCTTCTTTTCTTTTTTCTTTTCTTTTCTTCTCTTCTCTTCTTTTCTTTTCTTTCTTTCTTATTTTTTCTTTTCTTTACTTTTCAACTCTAATGCAGCTGTAAGTTCTACCACTCCAAACCCTCCTAACAAGGATGAACCTGTCCACTTTAGGTGAATGGAGACCATCCTGCTTCCTCCCCCCACCCCAATTTAGCCAGACTTCGTCCGTCCAAACATCCTTAGTATGATGTCTTATCTTAAGCAATTGCCTTACACAGTCAATGGGCTGAGTATGACCACTTCAGGGAAGGACTTGCTGCACCCCTCCGTGGGCTACCTGGCTACCCCCCAAGAAGCAGCTGGGATAGATAACTACATTCACCAGGGCACAGCTAGATGTGCTGAAAGTTCTGTTTGTGAAGACCTTTGTATCGAGAAATCTTCATGCACGAGGAGGTGGCACTGAAAATCAACTTGCCTGAGTCCAGGGTGAAGCCTGCCAAGAAGAAGATTTCGACAGCTGGGGAAGTGAGTTCAGAGAGTGGAACAACTGGCCAATTCACTACCCTGTCTAGCACCTGAGTCCCGACTATTGCCAGCAGCAGTGCTCCTGTGTTTATCTGGAGCCGGTTTCCGACTCCTCAATGTCAGACCCCTTGTCCCCTTCCTCCTCCTGCGTGCACAGGTCTTCTCCTGCGAGCTATACTCTGGCTTCAGGTTGTAGTCTAGTATGTGCTGGCTCAACTTCCTACTTTGGGGACATGGACTATGGATCTTATTTGCTCCCTTTGCCTCACCAGCTTCCTGGACATCGAGCCTCACTCAGTCCCATGGGTACCAATGCAGTCACCGGCCATTTCAATCAGAACCCAGCTTCTCTTTCTACCCAGGCATACGGGGCTTCAAACTTGGGTTTTAACTCAACCACTGATTACTTGGATTATAAGAACCAACTTCAATGCTGCCTACTTGAATTATAAAGATCAGACGTCCTCATGGAAATTCCAGGTTTTGTGAAGATCTGTAGAACCTCTTTTTGTGGGTGATTATCAAATACGTTGGGCTGGGCATTCCAGTTTTAACCAGGCGTCGGTTAAAAGAGATAGATGGGATGATGCTCTGACTCATCTGGAGGCCTAGAAACAAAAATGAAGGGCCTTGGCTGTGTGTGTGTGTGTGGGGGGGGTATCAACCAGCACCTGAAATGGACAAACCAATCTACTAATGATTCTGCCATAGTTTTAGAGCATTGGTTTTTCTGATTTGCAATGTGATGGATAAAATGATTTTTAGCCATGTATGACCAAACTCCGCTCAAAATAAAAATCAGACAAAACTAATTCCTGAGAGAAGGGAAGGGAGATCATAGCCCTCAGAAGCTGAGGTGACCCAATGTTTTAGCCAATCCTCGGTTGAATCTTAGGAATGGACAGTGTCTCAAGCTCGTGCACATTTCATTACAAACTGGCAGTTGGCACTGAAAATCTTTTCAGGGCTGGGTGGATTGTGCGACAGTTTGTCCTAGATGCACTACTTTATTAAAAAAAAAAAAATAGTGCTCATGCCGGGCATGACGGCGCATGGCTTTACTTCTAGCACTTGGGAGGCAGAGGCAGGCGGATCTTTCTGAGTTCAAGGCCAGCCTGGTCTACAGAGTGAGTTCCAGAACAGCTGAGGCTACAGGGAGACCCTGTCTCGAAAAGACCAAAAAACAAAAATAGTGTTCATAAGGAGTCAATATGTAGTTTAGGAGACAATCAGTGTGTGTTTTATATAAATGGTACATCTGTGGTTTTTAATCTGTGCTAGAGTTCAAAACTGTGATCTGTTATTGTATGCAACCTTGAACTCCACCTCTGCAGGGGTTCTTCTGTGATTAAATAGGTTAGTTATAAGCAAAATTCAGAGCAACTGAATATTGATCTAAAAAGTTTACCTTTGGCTGGAGTGATTGGCGCTGAAACTTAATGGCGCCACGTCTCCAGACAAGGAAGGAGTCACAAGGACCTAATTTATCTGTAATTTACTCTTGGTAAGCCTGCAGTAAAGAGACATTGGTCAGTTGGTTTGACCTTGATGGACTTTAAACTTAGATCATTATTATTTATGCTTGCAGATGTTAACTGGAAGTTATATCTGCATAAACCTTTCTTCTCCAATTTGGCAAGTGTGTATAAGTATATTAAAATGATTCTAGCACAAACGAAAAATGAAAATGGCATTTAGCCATATACTTAATCTAGCTTGCAAAGAAGTTTCTAGATGTACTAACCAGAATGGAAAATATATAAATGACATTTATAGAACACTCTTTACACTTCACATTATCTGATAGATAGGAAATATTAAGGAAGTCATAAAAAATAACATTATATCAAATAGTAAATTTAGCAAGGTTACAAGCTACAAAATCAATATACATTTACCAAATTGTAGTTATATGCAATAAAAAAGAAAAACTTGAAATTGAAATTAAACAATTCATTTTTAATTTTATAAGGAGTAATAAAACTTGTTAACAAAAGAAGTAGAAGACAGATACAAAAGCAATAATTCATACTTGAAAAATCATAAGATGCTATATAAATATGTGTATAAGGAATAGAAGAATTATCAGATAGATGTTCTACTGTTGAAATTGTTCTTCCAGTTCTATTTAAACCCTATTAATATCGTAAAGGCTCTTCTTACAAGACTTATTAAGTTGCTTCTAAAATTAGGACAGGAAATAAAGATCCCACAAGAACCAAAACAATCAAATAAGACTCGTGTTCCTAGCTGAAACTCTGAAAACTATAAAACCCAAGAATGTTAATGGAGATAAGTGTGAGAACAAACAGAGACTGACATTGGATTGAAAGCTCAAGAACCTGATGTATATGAGCAATAGAGTTTTCGTAACTGTGCACCACAATCTAATGGGAAAAAGTCACTTGTCTGCCTAGTGGTTAAGAGTGCCGACTGCTCTTACAGAGGACCTGGGTTCGATCCCCAGCACCCACATGGCAGCTAAGAACCGTCTTTAACTCCAGTTCCAGGGGAATCCAACACCCTCTTCTGACTTCTGCAGCATTGCACGACAGGGGTGCACAAACCTACATGCAAACAGTACATTCATACACATAAAAAATAAATAAAATTAAAAAAATAAGAGTTTAGAAATGCTTTTAAAAAGTCACTTCAACATGTGTCAATTGCAAAGGTAGATAGTCACATACAAACAAATTAATATGGATTCTAAGCTATCTAGCTAACATTTATCTTTCATCTCTCTATATAAAATTAATTAAAATGTATATATTAAAATGATAAAGCATTTAGAAGAAGAGAGATATCAATAATCCTTAGCTTTAAATGATTTTGAAAATATAACACCAAAAGCACAAGGAACAATAACAAAAATAAAAGGGATTTCATTAAAATTAAAATGTTCATTTATCAAAGGGCACTATTAAAGCTAGGTAGTGCACAACTATAATCCCAGGACTTGAAGTCAGAGGCAGAGGAGTGTTGTAAGTTCAAGTCTGCTGCATGGTTTCATAACAAACAAGGAAAGAACAAGAAGACACTATAAAGGAGAAGAGATAACTCACAAAGAAATATTTGGATATAACAGAATGTAGTAAATTTTATTCCAGATGTATAAAGAGTAACTTTAATCTTATGATAAAAATAATAATAAGGCATGGAGAGATGGCTTACTGTTTAAAAGCACTGAGTGTTCTTACAAAAGACTTGGGTTGGAATCCCAGCAATCACTTGGCCGCTGACAAATATCAGAAACTCCAGTTCCAAGGGATCTGAGGCCCTTTTCTGTCCTCTGAAGGAAATGCACAAGACATGGACACACACACATTTAGGCACAAGACATGGACAGACTTGTACACATAAAATAACACTAAATATATAAATAAAGAACACTAAGAAGAGTGAGCAGGAAATTTAAATATATGCTTCTTTAAAAAAGACATTAAAATGGACGGTAAAACTATTAAAGGACATTGGACATCATTAATCAATGAAGAAATTTTTCAGAATGTAAATGAGACAGCATTTCGCACTCAGCGGGAAGGCTATAGTAACGAAGACGAAGGCATATCTGAGAGGATGTGAGGAAACTGGAACTTGTTCTGTTGAGGACAAGATGAAATGGTGTTAGTTACTTTGAAAAGTTGTTTGTCAATTTGTAGTCTGAATATATTTGGAAATTTAAGACAGTAATGAATGCAGACATCTGTTTAAGTACACTAATACACTTTAAAATGGTTGTTATTATTATTATTATTTTTTTTATTATTATTATTATCTTTTTGAGATAGGATCTCCCTTTAGCCCCAGCTGGCCTTGAACTCACAGAGATCCCCCTGCCCCTGCACCTGCTTCCGGTGTGCTGGGATTAAAGGTGTGCACCACCATGCCAGGCTAAAATGATCACTCCTACGAATTGTTTTTATTACAGTAAAATATTGAGATTCAATCTCATCATTTTTTTCAATTTATTTGCCATTCTACTTTTTTTAGTCTCACATATGTATATATTTATCAACAGTAGTGATTTTATTTTAGTTGAAACTGAATTAAAGACTGTGTCATTGACTATGAATCAACTTGTGGATTAGAAGAATTGTGGAAGGATCACAGTGCAATCAACTAAAATGAGTTGTGTATTAAAATCCTATGATGTAACCTGGTGCTTTTTAAATAAATTAGCTATTTTTTTAATTAGCTATTTTTTTTTATTTCTGTACGTGTATGAATGTACTGTCTGCATGCAAGTTTGTGCACCCGTGTCGTGCAGTGCCGCGGAGGTCAGAAGAGGGTCTCGGATTCCCCTGGAACTGGAGTTCTCCTGGAATTGGAGTTTCAGACGGTTCTCGGCCGCCATGTGGGTGCTGGGGATCGAACCCGGGTCCTCTGTAAGAGCGGTTGGCTCTCAACCGCTAGGCCATCTCTCCAGCCCTTAATTAGCTATTTTTTTAATTAGCTATTTTTTTTTTGGTTCTCTCCTTCTGAAATCTTTTTTTCCTTCTATTACTTGGTAATTTTTTTTAATTTTTTAACAATAAGTAATAATTTATGAGTACAAGCATCCTTCATGTAAAGCCAATTTGCAAGCAGTTGTGCCCAGACCCACACAGCCCAAGGGTCCCACCATCCAGCTGGGGGGGGGGGCTTGTATGTACAATCAAGTTGATCAAATAAGTATCCAGTCTATATTGAAATTAGCTATTTTTATGTGTGTGTTCTGCCTGCACAAGGTGCATGCAATGCCCATGGAGGCCAGAAGAGGGTGTTTGATCCCTTATAACTAGATTTACGTATGGCTATTAGCCACCATGTGAATGCTGGGAACTGAAACTAGGTTCTCTGTAAGAGCAGCCAGTGTTATTAAATGCTAATGTGTTTATGCTAAATAAAAATATAAGAATTTTTTAAAGTATGAGACAAAAAAACAGAGAAATAAAAAAATACTTATTACTTAGGACTAGACCTCAGCATATCTAGACACAGAAATTAATTTTCATAGGAACAGAGAAAACATTTATTTTCTTCTATTTCCAGTACTGTCAAATTTTTAACAAAATCCACAAGCTACATATTACCCACTCATTTGTTTGAATGTTGTGGGTTTACAGGTCTGAAATGCTAGTAGATTCATGTATGATGATGAGGACTTAACAAAAGTCTTTTAGCTTTTATCATAATGCAATTTATCATATTTGGCCAATTTTGTACACTTTCTACATTATATTATCATTTCAACAACTTTTTCAGTTGGGCTCAGGGGCGTTTCTTCCCATTATGTATATGTGTGAAAAATAAAAGAAAAAATTAAGGATTTTAATGAAGATTGCATAATCAATGAATGTTGTATGCACACAGCATCATTCCAAGCTTTTATTCTTAAATCGAATAGAAAGAGAAAAATAATAAAGGAAAATCCTGTCTAAGATAATTATTTGATGAGGACATTTTCTTCCACTAGCTGACAAAATCACTCAGGTATATAGTTTCATCATAAATCAGATGCTACTTCAAGGTTATTTTTTAAAGCCACCCTTCTTCAAATAATTTGAAAATCTTTGGGAAATAACTAGCTCTGCTTTGTGAAATAGAGCCTTCATATGATCCTGTTATTTTAAAAAAAATGCCTCTGCATGATTAAAATAGGTTAACATGCAGGTCGTCAATCTCTGTTTATAGAAATTAGCAAGACAGATGGGGAACTGATTACGAATAAAAATAGATATTTTCCTCTCACAGATTCCTTAATGGAAAGTCAACACGGAATCCCAAGCCATCAGTGAAAACTAGCCTGGTGCCTGACACGCCACTTGAAGTGACAAATCAGATAATGACAGGGGATATGTGCAGACCCGGAGCCTTAGCTAAGCTGGACTTCCAGTACTTGCTATTATCGGTGGCTTTTTCTGTGCCACCTCTATTGACTTGGCACACCACTGGAATGTCTGACGGGAAGTGAATGAACACCGCGATGTTTGAATCCTACTGATCCCCCGTCTGTAACTGGATCCGGTGACATCAGCCAGTGCGCTGAGCCCTGGAAATTCCTGTGCAGTCCTTGAGTCAGAACACAGTACACCCCGGAGAGGGATAGAGGAGCCAGGAGCGGAGAGCCATCCACGTGTTTGGAGTGACTCAGGCAGCTGATGCCTAGAGATGGTTGCTACCGGTAAAGTCCTGTGTTTATTCCTTGCAGAGCCTTTGCCCTGCTGCTAGAGCTATTTGGGTGTGAACTGAAGGGGGAGGGAAGGATTAAAAGAATCAAGTAGGGTAAAGGATTTTCTTTCTTCTGAAAATTAGGATCTTGGGAGGCTCAGTCATCTGTAAACTTCTGAAGGGTTTGTAAGCCAGTATTTACAGGGAACAGAAAAATCCAGGACAGAATTCATAAATGCGGAAGAGGCAAAAAAAAAAAAAAAATAGTACACTTGAGGCCATATGCAGGTGGAGAGTTATCTTTTTAAAAGAAAACATATTTTGGGCTGGAGAGATGGCCTAGCGGTTAAGAGCTCCGACTGCTCTTACAGAGGACCCGGGTTCGATCCCCAGCATCCACATGGCGGCTAAGAACCGTCTGAAACTCCAATTCAAGGAGAACTCCAGTTCCAGGGGAATCCGACACCCTCTTCTGACCTCCGCGGCATTGCACGACACGGGTGCACAGACCTACATGCAGACAGTACATTCATACCGACATACAAAAAAAAAAAAAAAAAAAAAGAAAACATATTTTTGTCATTATTATACAAACATAATATTTTAAGTGGTTGGTTTTATTTGGACTTTTTCTCCATCAAAAATACTTTAAGTTTTAAATTAAAACTCATGTGTGACAAATTAAGAAAACCTTGCTACAAAAACATACTAAGGAAATACACTGAGACCACTCATTATTTTTTTTCCTAAATGACAAATATTTGCTGCTTAATATTAGTGGCAGTTAAGTAAAAATTTAAGCATGAAAAATATGCATCTTCTTGAACATGTGTATGTACACATAGCTAAGAGAGAGAAGTTGAGAGTAAGTGGAAGGGAGGGGTATTACAAGGAAGGGGGATTGGATAGCTAGCTCTTCAGCAACCAGCAAATCAACAAGGCTGTTGAATGCAGTGGCTCCTCACCCAGTCCTGCTGCCCAAGACAGCTCATTCTGAGTCCTATAAACTTAAGCTTACTTCATGTGTTGGAACGCAAAGGTGCCAAAGCATATTGGCAAACACGGCAGACAGAGAGATCATCTGTGTGTCAGCCAAAAACAGATAAGGAGGCATATGAGATTGCTGGTACTTGTCAGACACTGGCCAGAAGAGGTCCTTGCTGTATTGTGAACAGCATGGGAAGGGACCACACAAAGGGGACTGTCACCTGAGCTTGTCAGCCTCAAGATCAGAACGCAAAACCCCTGGTACCCATTACCATGGATCATTGATGCTATCAGTATGCTTGCAGTTTGAATCTATGAAGTCCTGAGAGAAAAGTCCTAGGTCGTAACCTGGGGAAAGTCTCACTGTACGTATGCTCATGGTGTGGTGTTTGCCCATACAGCCAGTTCTACAGAGATGTAACACTGGTCTGCAGCCTTCTGATACACATGTGCAGTTCTTTCATGTACATACTAAAGAATAATTGTTTCTGAGAAACTTGAAGGAAAATTAAAACAGACAGTCTTGGAACTAGCCAGTATAATAACCAGCATTGTGTGTGCTTTGTCTAAAACTAACCACATACCTGAAGATATCCTTGAACTTCTGACCCTCCTGCCTGTACCACTAAGTGCTTGGGATTAGGGGCACATTGCCCCCATTCCAGGCTTATGGGGATTAACCCCAAGATTTATGCATGCTAGAAATGTACTTTCCCAAATGAGCTACATCCTCAGCTCAGGTTTCTTCTTCAATGCAGAATTCTTATTATTCAGTATTCGTGGATGGGAAAGTCAGTCCTAGGATGATGGGTTCATTAAAATTAAGGTAATTTGTATAATCACCAATATGCAGATCATAATGTGACCTCCTGTATATATTTCCATCTGGAAGACACCTCTGGTCAATTAGTTTGAAGGAGCTACAACATCCCTGTGTTCTGGGTTGTATGGTTCACAAAATATTTTGTTTTCTTGAGACTAGTACAAGCTTAGTCTTGCTTTGCAGTAGATAAAGTAGCTCAGTTGACCTAATGTGACTTTTGTTAATTGAATTGCTTATTCTTTATATTATTGCGTACTAAAATTCAATTTGTAGATTGGCTTCCAGCAAGCACCATCCCTGGGCCACTGTGAACTCTTTCTCATTTGTGAATGAGCCTAGCCTAGTGAGGGCATCCTTGGTTCTCAGTGGTCAACCAGGATGCTATGAAGAGAGCTTGAGAGAGATAGGCAATAAGGAAAAATAGAGGAGAGACAGATCAACAGACGAGGCAAAGAGGAGAAGAGGGAGAAAGAGTAGGGGTTCTGGTTTGTCTTCCATTGCCGTGACAAAACATTATGACCTACACAAATTAGGGGAGGAAAGGGTTTACTTGGCTCACATCTCCTGGATCACAGTTCATCACTCAGGGAGCCCAAGGGGGGAACTCAGGGCAGGAACCTGGACATAGGGGCTTCTTACTGGCTTGTTCCCCCGGCCCACGCCCAGGCTGCCTTCTTAGACTGTACATAACAACCCGTCTGGGGTGGCACCACCCACAGTGGGCTGGGCCCTCCCACATAACTCAAACGATCGGGACAGTACTCCACAGACTTGGCCCCAGCCAGTCCAGTGGAGACAATTTCCCAGTTGAGGCTCCCTCAACCCAGGGTGACACTAAAGCTAGCCAGCACAAGCAGCAAATGGAAAAAGAAAGGCGAGGAAAGAAGATGGGAGTTTGGGAGTGGAGGGGCCAGGAGAGGCTGTAGACCAGACTGCAAAGGGGTTTGGGAGTGGAGGGGCCAGGAGAGGGTGTAGACCGGACTGCAAAGGAGTTTGGGAGTGGAGGGGCCAGGAGAGGGTGTAGACCAGACTGCAAAGGAGTTTGGGAGTGGAGGGGCCAGGAGAGGGTGTAGACCGGACTGCAAAGCTCTGCCGAGTTTCAAGACCTCCGTTCCTTTCCTTATGACTTCGAATCACTGTGTGGTATAGACGTCGGTTTGTTTGGTTTTCTATGACCTCTTTCCCAAATGCACAGGCTAATTTGCTAGTCTACCTGTGTAACCTGTGCTTAATGAAGATGATTCCTAGGGGCTGAGCTGCCCAGACTCTGGGATCCTCTGCCTCCCACTGGAGATTTGCCAAAAAGACAGATGGACCAAGAAAATATCTTATTTCCTCTTGACTTCCGTGCTACTGAGTTCTAGCCATGTTTTTGAAAACCTAGAGTCATACTTTCTGTGAGGGAGATCCCTGCTTTGACGGATGACTCCAGAAAATTCTATTCATAAATTTTTCTGGCCTTTTAGGCCTCAGAGTGGTGATTACTTCCAATATTTGCTGCCCCTGGTCAATCAACCATATTTGGTAGAAGGTGTTGAGACTGCACTCAAACCGTCCTCATCTGGCATGTCCTTCCCCAAGCTTCTGTGCAGGCATCCATGTCTATCTAATGCCTTTCACGGAGCTTTGCACAGCTAGCAGGAGTCCCTTGCCCAGAGGTTACCCTGCTGGTGGAATCCAAATGAGCCCCCTTCCACTGTTAGACCTCCTCATTGGACTTCAGAAAGCTTTTTTGACTGTCATCCTAAATTTATCGGGGTTTATGATGCATGTTTAGCTTAATAGATTATAAAAATAAACCTCTCTGGTCAAAGCTATGGCCCTAAAACCTGTAAATATGTAAAAAGTTTTTAGTCTGGCCATGAACAAAGCCACTGCTCACTTAATCCTTAGGGTTTATTTTATTTTTTCTTTTTCTTTTTAGTCTTTTTGAGACAACTCCAACTGTCCTGGAACTCACTATGCAGACCAGACTGGGCTTGAACTCATATAGACCCGCCTGCCTCTGCCTCCCAAATGCTGGAATTAAAAGCATACACCACAATGCCTGTCTAAAACTTAGTTTTCTTTACTGATGTCTTGAAAGTGATGTTTGTGACTCAATCCATAGAAAAAGGTATATCAAAGATATTATCACCTTTTACATCAAATGTCCACAGAAGGGCACTGTACCAGAAGCGTGATTGAAGGCAACATTGTGACTCTTGCAAGAGCTGTTGGTGCTCTTTAACCGCTGAGCCATCTCTCCAGTCTCAACACTGAGTTTTAATGCCAGTTACTTGCATTAGATTTCACTAATTTTATAGTCATTTTTCCATAATTTACCTTATTTGATCCTGACCTGACATCACCTTTTGTGGTAAAAACAGCATCAATCCATGACAAAGACTACTTACTAAGTCTGTCTCAGAAAGGATTCAGAAACTTATGTCTGTAGCTTCATACCGGGAATAGTAGATGAATTTAATACCAGGCAAGCAGTTCAAGTATATTTTTGAAAATGACATATCTCTGCTGATCTCATATTCTCAGAAGACCTAATTTTTAAAACAATTACTCTTAGGTTTCAAAACAGATTTAAGACTATGGAGTGAAGAACATTTAAGGGCTGCATTTTCCTATATTAGTATGTAGTCTATGTCTCTCAGAACACAATTAAGAGTCATCTGGGTAATCAGACTTCATTAAGATAAACTTCACGGGCCAGTTCCATCATTTTGGAAAAATGTAGGAGCAGATTTTCTTTCAGACTAGTTGTTTTCCTTTTTACTTTCCTTTTTTTCTCCTATTTATTTCCTAGACAATGACAGTTAATTCGACTATTTTAATTTGATTATTTTAATTTGAATAAAGCAAGACTCTATCATACTGCCTTTCTTTTCTTAGCAAATAAACCCACAGAACTATGCTTAATACAAAGGTTCACAGCACATCCACATTGTCTAAAATGTCTCTTCTTAGCTGTAAATAAATAGCTTATAAGACTGTAGATCTGAAGACTATGCTGCATGCAATGTAGCTCTGAAGATATGCTAGAATAAGTAATCCAAAAGCTTGGTTGTGCCAGCTTTGAAATCAAACCAGAACTTCAAAATGAGATAAAGTTCTTATGAACTGTGGAGCTAAATGTAGGTGTTAGTTATGGCTTAATTTTATCATTTAAGAAAGTGACTAACAGCAGTATTTGAAAAAGTCTGTGTGTATAATTTAAGTCTCTAGTATACATTTAAAATATGTATACTAAAGATGCCCATATACATATTATATTTGTGGAATGTAGATACACTTTATTGTATTATGCAAACATCTAAATTACATATTCACACATACAGATAGATACACCAATATTCAGTCATACATCTATTACAAAATAGATAAATATGTGATTTATTATTATTGTATTAATTATATTTACTATTAATAATGTGCTAAGTATATATAAAATATATATTACATAAATGTCATTTTTTTAAGGTGTGCGTCACCACACCTGCCTTAAAGGTGGTTCTTACCCGTCATGTGGGTGCTGAGAATCGAACCCGGGTCCTCTGGAAGAGCAGTCGGAGCTCTTAACTGATGAGCCATCTCTCCAGCCCCCACATAAATGTTATTTTAATATGTATGCTATTTCAATGGATACTACAAGCTGTACTCATAGATTGCAGTAGGTGTGTATGTGTCCATATGTGTACATAGGGGTGCACATGTCTGTGTACAGGGAGGTGGAGGTCTATGTTAGATCACTTCCCTTATTCCTTTCCACCTTATTTTCTGAGACAGTGTCTCTCCTTGAATCTGGATTTCACTGATTGGCTAAGGTGGCTGGCCTGAATGCCCCTCTGACTGTCTTCTCAGTGCTGGATATCAGCCCCACACATAGCTTTTTAAAAATTTTACTGTTATTAAACTTTTTCCATAAGTCATACATCATTTCTCAATCGAATCGAGAGTTGCTTCCCTTTCCATGCCTCCCACCCCACCTGAGTCCCTGCAATCCTCCATACATATCCTGCATCTTTTTCTGAGTCTTTCCAGGGTTTTTTTTTTTTTCATTCTTTTGTTGTTCTCTTCCAGCTTTGCATTGCTACAGATATATATATATAATATAAATAATATATAAATATATATTATAATTATATGCACATGTGTCACTTGAATTGGGGATTTTTTTCCTAAAAATGTTCCATGTTTTTCTTAAGGAAAGTGATCAAAGTTTCCTTCTTGGCAATCCCAATCAAACAAATATTCATCCTGACACTTTTGCTCTCCACAATTGGGGCTTTCCTCTTCATGTGGTCCACCCCACCACAAAAGGTCCAGCAAGCATGGGTCCAGTCTTATCTTCCTGTGCTGGCCTCTATGTTACAGCCCAGGTAGTCCAAACAATGGCAGTCTATATTCTGACGAGCCTGAAATCCCCTTAGCTGGTTAGCTGGTTAGTCCACAAGCTGGGTATTTCAGTAGTCCCTATTTGGCATTGAAGGTTTGGGAGGATTCTTGGAGAAGACATGAATCTTCAGTCCTTATTGGAAGGTTACAAAGCTGTGTCCAATGTCTTTGAGGAGTGCCAAAAAGCCTTTTTATTGTGAAGTTTTTGGGAACTAAACTTTGTGTGTGGTGTGTGTGTGTGTGTGTGTGTGTGTGTGTGTGTGTGTGTAGTGTGTATTTGCCAAGCATGGGAAGTCAAATAGCACAGTTTGCACCAGTTGATTTTTCTCCTACCACTGTTTCATTCGCCCAGGGATGGGATTCTAATGGTCAGACCGGACA
Organism: Rhizomys pruinosus; assembly: GCA_009823505.1. Classification (NCBI taxonomy): domain Eukaryota; kingdom Metazoa; phylum Chordata; class Mammalia; order Rodentia; family Spalacidae; genus Rhizomys; species Rhizomys pruinosus. The sequence goes on along the minus strand of VZQC01007033.1, from coordinate 2,462,733 downwards.
GCAGGACCCTTTATTAACTGATTTGTCTCAATGGCTTCCTAATGGACTAGCTGGAAGAAAAGCTTTTCTATTTGGTCTCTAACAATGATGTCCATGGTTTTTTCTGATTTTAATACGTTAACACAGTAACTGTGATAATTAATCTCAGAGTGCTTTGTGTACCCACTGAGTGTCTCCATTTTCTTTAGCGATGCATCTCAGGAGTTTGTAATTACAAAAACAATATTCTCTTTAAAGACCCATGGTAACAAAAAGTGGAGACTCATAGGAGCCATACAGAAGATGGACAGAAGCGGGCAGAGATGTCCACACAGCTTTGAGAGTAGTTGTGGTGTATGTTTCACCCATAGAATGAGGGCAGGCATGGTTTACACTCAGAATATTCAAAGAAGAATTTCTTGATTCTTAATTTCCTCCCTCCAAAATATAAGTTTGTCATGGTACTATTAATAAAAGATCATTGAATAAGATTTTGAAAGCCCAAAGTATAACAATAGTTAAACAAAAACAAATCACTCAAATTTCACCAAAATTAAAACATTTTGGAAATGTGTTTTGGCTATAGGATACACAACATTGAGGTATATTTTTTTTTAGTTTTTGAGCGCATTTCATAAAACATTTCTTTATCAAATTTAGACCATTCCCCCTTCCTTGGAACCCTAAAAAACTGCCAGAGCTCATGCATTCTGGCCTATATTGTATTTCATCTTTTTCTTCTCAGGTCTTTTTTTGACAATTTTTTTTTTTTTAAATTGTTTTTATTGATTGCTGTTGTGGCATTTTCATACATTTTTTTTTTTCCGAATTCAGTTCAGGCTTATTTTCTTTCCCTCCCCCACCCTACCCCATCCCAGATCATGCATTCTGGCCATACATCTGTCCTGCATATTGCTCTCAGTTTTTTTTTTTTTTCTCTTTTTAGCTATAAGTGATAATCCATGGAACAAGCATCCTTCATGTGGCAACTATCTGCAAGGCTGGTTTGTGCCCAAACACCCACTGCCCCACCTTCCAGTGGGGGTGACAGGTTGTTTGGTTATCAATGCAAGTTGGATCCAAAATGAAGTGTCCAGCTACATTGCCCTGTAGTTTCAGATCACAACCAAATTCACCCCAATCTCTCCGTAGCTTTTACATTCTACCATGCCCTGTTTTCCGCAGGTTGTTCCCTAGGCTTGAGAGAAAAGGGGCCACAGGTGGATGAGAGTAAAACAAAGACCACTCCTCTCTGGAGCTGTTGACTTGGCTCTGTTCAGTTCTGGCTGTTTCCTTCATGGGCTGACAGTTTGTTCCAGGAATAACCTTTCGATCCTACTAATGGACAAGCAATTGATTATATAGTATTTTAGCAGCACTAATATTATGGTAGGTTACTTTAGCATAAAGACACATATGTTTGGATGATAATGTTAATCCATGAATTACAATTTTTTCCCCCCCTGTTAAATATATGACAGGGTCTTACTGTGGCTTATAACATCTCCTAACCTAGTAGGAGGGATGTAAGCTTGTGGCATCAAGCCATGGGTTATTGATCTCCAAGGGGAGAGCCAATAACCAATTAGAGTTTTGGGATATACAGGCCTATGGCTGCCTCTCTCTGCTGCATAGTATTTCCAGCAGGTGAGGTTGTAGCTGGTGCTGACGGTGGGAAGTTTGCTTGTCTCAGGGAGACCATATTTTGCTTTATTTGGTTTAGTGGCCTTTGGTAACACTCTCTGGCATTGCCGAGACCAATCTGTACACTTGCAATGTGTGGTCTCAATACTATCCCTCCCATGTTAACGTCAGTTCTTCGGCAGCAGGGTCTTTTGTCCCTCTCCTCTGTAGTATCCCCACTTAGAGGCAAGGAGCCCTTACCTTTGTGGGGCCTTGAATCCCATGGCCAACATCCCACCTTGGAAGAACAATCCATTGCTGATGTCAGAGACTTCCTGTATTAAATTATATTTTGCCTGAGTGGCATAGCCTAGGACTTGTAGTTATTAATATTTGTTCTGAAAAGAAAAGGTGAATCCCTTTTACCAACAGTTCCCATGTCTAGTAGTCATTTAAAGAAAGCAGTTTTTAAACCGGTTTTAGTAAGAGAATTACCTCTACATAGTTTGTTCCAAATTTACGTTGGGAGCCGACCGTCAATCATTGTCATACTTTCTCCTCCTTGTTCTATGGGTGGGAAGGCAGGGAAGTCTCTCATATCAGAAACTTTGTGGCAACTAGAAAGTAAGTTTCCATTAGGACTCATTTTAACTAGTTGTTACATGTAGGTCCACAGAGGGGTTCGATGTTTTATGGCTCTGAGGCTTTTCTTTCTTTTCTTTGATGTTAAGACGGGTCAGCCTTTCCGTTGCCACTTTTTTGGTACATCCTACTCAGTGAAAACCTGTATCTTTTCTTTCCCCGCCGTTAAGTTTGGTGACGTTTTGTCCCTGGTTGGAACAAAAAAATTTTTTCCCTAGTTTAGTTTTAAGATTTGAATTGGCAAGGGTTGATGAAAAGGTTTTCATGTTTTCTGTTTCCCTCCCCTTTTTTTTTAGCATATGAGTCTCCAGAAGACCATTGCATTATACATAACTATATAGGAGGGGTGGAGTCAAGGCGCAACAGATTTCATTAAAATTTCAACCCATGTTGTTTTTTGGGTGACTCTATATGATTTACCTTGGGAAGCAAATTTAAATTTTTACGTTAAATCATCTTACAGATGAAAGAGAATGCTACAAGGTTTGGAAATACTGTACAGCAGAGAAATTATAAAGAACACTTGTATGTGTCAATCCCAAAGTTACTGCTCTACAGATTTTATGTAAAGCAAATGTGGCAACAGCGAATTATATCTCCATTTAATTCAGAANTACTCCAACACTTGTACTTTTGTCATGAGTATGCCTTATATATGTCATCTGAATTAAAGAATTCTTCTATTTTCAGTGGTTGCATTTATCTTGATTAAGTGACTAATTTGAATTTCTACAGAATATATATATATATATATATATATATATATATATATATGCACATGTCACTTGAATTGGAGGATTTTTTTCCTAAAATGTGTCATGTTTTCCTTAAGGAAGTGATCAAAGTTTCCTTCTTGGCAATCCCAAACAAATATCAATCCTGCACTTTTGCTCCACATTGGGGCCTTTCCCTTCCATGGTCCACCAAATGAAGTCCAGTAAGCACATGTCCTGTCTTGATCCCCCTGTACTGGCCTTCATGATAAAGCCCAGGTAGTCCAACAATGGCAGTCTATATTCTGACGAGACTGAAATTCCCTTAGCTGTTCAGTCCACAAGCTGGGTATCTCAGTAGTCCCCATCTGGCATTGAAGGTTTGGAGGATTCTTGGAGAGACATGAATCTTCAGTCCATATTGGAGGGTTAAAAAGCTGTGTCTCATGTCTTTGAGGAGTGCCAAAAGCTTTTTATGTGAGTTTTTGGGAACTAAACTTGTGTGTGTGTGTGTGTGTGTGTGTGTGTGTGTGTGTGTGTGTGTGTGTAATTTGCCAAGCATGGAAGTCAGAGCACAGTTTGCACCAGTTGATTTTTCTCCTACCACTGTTTCATTCGCCCAGGGATGGGATTCTAATGGTCAGACCGGACAGCAGGACCCTTTATTAACTGATTTGTCTCAATGGCTTCCTAATGGACTAGCTGGAAGAAAAGCTTTTCTATTTGGTCTCTAACAATGATGTCCATGGTTTTTTCTGATTTTAATACGTTAACACAGTAACTGTGATAATTAATCTCAGAGTGCTTTGTGTACCCACTGAGTGTCTCCATTTTCTTTAGCGATGCATCTCAGGAGTTTGTAATTACAAAAACAATATTCTCTTTAAAGACCCATGGTAACAAAAAGTGGAGACTCATAGGAGCCATACAGAAGATGGACAGAAGCGGGCAGAGATGTCCACACAGCTTTGAGAGTAGTTGTGGTGTATGTTTCACCCATAGAATGAGGGCAGGCATGGTTTACACTCAGAATATTCAAAGAAGAATTTCTTGATTCTTAATTTCCTCCCTCCAAAATATAAGTTTGTCATGGTACTATTAATAAAAGATCATTGAATAAGATTTTGAAAGCCCAAAGTATAACAATAGTTAAACAAAAACAAATCACTCAAATTTCCACCACCAAATAATAAACATTTTGAATGTGTTTTGGCTTAATAGGATACACACATTGTGATATCTTTTTATTGAAGTTTTGTGCATTTCATACAACATTTCTTAATCAAATTTAGACCCATTCCCCCTTCCTTGACCCCTACACTGCCAGAGCTCATGCATTCTGCCATATATGTATTTCATCTTTTTCTCAGGCTTTTTGAAATTTTTTTTTAAATTAGTTTTTATTGATGCTTTGTGCATTTCATACATTTTTTCCGATTCAGTTCAGGCTTATTTCCCTTTCCCTCCCCCCCCACCCCCACCCCATCCCAGATCATGCATTCTGCCATAACTGTCCTGCATCTTTCTCTCAGTTTTTTTTTTTAATTTTAGCTATAAGTGATAATCCATGAGTACAAGCATCCTTCATGCAAAACCTATCTGCAGGCTGTTGTGCCCAAACACCTACAGCCCCACCATCCAGTGGGGGGTGACAGGTTGTTTGTTCAATCAAGTTGATCAAATGAGTGTCCAGACTACATTGCTGTAGTTTCACCATTCACCCCAATCGCAGCCCTTACATTCTACCACGCCCCCTCTTCCGCAGGTTGTTCCCTAGGCTTAGAAAAGGGGCACAGGTGGATGAGAGGTAAAACAGTCCACTCTCTCTGGAGCTGTTGACTTGGACTCTGGTCAATTCTGGCTGTTTCCTTTCATGGGCTGACAGTTTGTCCAGGAATAACCTTTCGATCCTACTAATGAAGAACAAGCAATTAGATATATAGGTATTTAAGCAGCACTAATAGTTATGGTAGGTTACTTTAGCATAGACAATATGTTTGGAGATAATGTTAATCCCATGAATTACACTTTTCCCCCCCTGTTAAATATATGAAGGGTCTTACTTGGCTTATAACATCTCCTAACCTGTAGAGGATGTAAGCTTGTGGCATCAGCCATGGGTTATTTCTCCAAGGGAGAGCCAATAGCCAATTAGATTTTGGGAATAAGGCACGATGGCTGCCTTCTGCTGCACAGTATTTCCAGCAGGTGAGGTTGTAGCTGGTGCTGACGGTGGGAGTCTTGCTTGATCTCAGGAGACCCATATTTGCTTTATTGGTTTAGTGGCCTTTGGTAACACTCTATGGCATTCCAGAGGCCATCTGTAACTTGCATGTGTGGTCTCAATACAGCCCTCCCATGTTAACATCAGTTCTTCGGCAGCAGGGTCTTATTGTCCTCTCCTCCGTAGGTATCCCAACTTAGAGGAAGGAGCCTTTACCTTTTGTGGGGCCTTGGATCCATGGCCAACATCCACCTGGTAGAACAATCCATTGCTGATGTCAGAGCTACTTCGTATTAATATATTTTGCCTGAGTGCATAGCCTAGGACTTTAGTATTATATTGGTTCTGAAAGAGAATAATCCTTCCACAGTTCCCAATGTCTAGTAGTTCAATTAAAGAAAGCAGTAGTTTACCGGTTTTATAAGAGAATACCTCTACAAATAGTTTGTCTCCAATTTACAGTTGGGGAGCGACCTAATCATTGTCATATTTCTCCTTGTTCTATGGTGGGAAGGCAAGGAAGTCTCTCATATCAGAACCTTTGTGGCACACTAGAAAGTAAGTTTCCATTAGGACTCATTAAAACAGTTGTTACATGTGATCCACAGAGGGGTTCGATGTTTATGGCAATCTGAGGCTTTTCCTTCCTTTGATGTCAGACGGGTCAGCCTTTCCGTTGCCACTTTTTTGGTACATCCTACTCAATGCAAACCTGTATCTTTTCTTTCTCAGCCGTTAAGTTTGGTGACGTTTTTGTCCTGTTGGAACAAACAAATTTTTTCCCATAGTTAGTTTTAGATTTGAATTGCAAGGGTTGATGAAAAGGTTTCATGTTTTCTGTATCCCCCCCCCTTTTTTTTTAGCATCATGAGTCTCCAGAAGACAGTTGTATTGTACTAACTATAGGGTGGATACAAGGCACAGATTTCATCAAATTCACCCATGTTGTTTTTTGTGATTAACTTGGGAAGCAAATTAATTTTTACGTAAATCATCTTAAAGAGAATGCTACAAGGTGATAATGTACAGCAGAAAAATTATAGAGAAACTTTGTATGTGCCAATCCCAAAGTTCTGCTCTACAGATTTTATGTAAAGCAAATGTGGGCAACAGCGAATTATCCATTAATTCAGCTGCTTACCATTTTTATCGATTCTGTAAACCAATGTTGTTTAAATTTACACCTGTTTACTTTTACTTTTATAAGTCCTAAACACCATGTTTCCTGTAGACCGTGTCTAGGCGAAACTGGTACTTGCTGAGCTCACGTCATTTGAATATGCCTTAATCGAATATACACCCGTGTCCTCTCTCCCACCCATCCCCCTTCCAATCACCCTTTCAGACCATTTCTGATGCAGTCTTTCTGTTGTTCTTTTACTATGCATCCTCTCCATGAGAAATATTTATATCTGGGTTGTTGTTCACTAGCATCCACTATGAGGGACACCCTTTGTCGTTTGTTTTTCTGGGACTGGTTTACTTCACTTAACATAATGTCTTCCAGCTCCATCCATTACCTGCAAAATTTCATGATGTTGTCCCTCTACTACTGCTGCATAGATTGCATTGTATACATGTACCACATTTTCTTATTGCAGCTCTGTTCACAATAGCAAAAAGCTGGAAACCGCCCAGGTGCCCTCAACTGACGAGTGGATCAGGCTTTTTGAAATTTTTCGATGCATTTATTGTTTGGGCAGAAGTTTACTGTTTCAGTCCGTTCTTTGACTCATCTTCTTGTGTTTGTTGTTCCTTCCAATTTGTATTGCTCCAAAAATATTCCAATATATAATATATATACCAAAATAAAAAAAAGAAAAAAAACTGTTAATTCCAGAAATATGTTTAGAGATTACATTTTAGACAGAGAGTTGAGCATACAAACATTTTTATATGAGTATTTACATGTGTATAACAAAAATGGAATATGAAATGTGTATAACATATATTAATATAAAACTATATATGCAAACATCCTGTGTATTACATTATATAGCTTTAAAATGTTATGGCTATTATACTTACCTCTGGAATTAGTTTCTTTCCTCCTCTCTTTTTTTTTTTTTTTTTTTTGTGTCTTTTTGAGACAGGATCTCCCTATAGGCCCAGCTGTCCTGGAACTCACATTGTAGACCAGGCTGGCCTTGAACTCACAAAGATCCGCCTGCCTCTGCCTCCCAAGTGCTAGGATTAAAGGCGTGCGCCACCACACCCGGCTTTTCCTCTTCTCTTATACCTTCCATGGGTTTGATTAGTGAATAGAGAATGTTTAATACAAAATGTTCCCCTATTGGGCACTTTTACCAGAGGATTAATTATTGTAATGGGCATAAGCTAAGGGAAAGGAAGAGATGAAGCTTCCATCTTCAGCAGAATGTGGACTAGGAAGAAGTTTGTTACAGAGTAACTCAGATTCTATCCTCTCTTGCCCTTGTTTTCCTCAATAGGAGCCTTAATCACTTTGAGAATGTCAAAGCATGTCTTAGAGCCTTTAGCCTGTCTACATTGTATATAAATTTTCTTCTATATGTGTAAAATGCACTTGTATGCCTTAAAAACTTCCTTTTTGGAGACTTTTCTAGATTTTGTTTGATATATTTTCTTAAATTGTTTATCAGTCATTTAAATTCTCCATTGTAAAACTTGAGCAGCTCTACTTTCAGAGTGCCAAAATCATTTAATAAGTAAATCAATTCTCTTTACTCTCACCCAATAAATATTTTGGAAGACTATTACAGCCTAATTCACAGAGAAATGGTAGATAAGATAGACTCAATGAAGTATATCCAGCAACTACAAAAATAATTCTTGGAAAACAATTCCTACAATGTTATCTTTCCTCCATTCCTCCTAAGACATTGAGAAAAATGGATACAGAGGCAAAAAGCCTCCAGGTCTGTCAGTCCCCTGGGAAGACCAGGATAGCTTATTTCCATATTTTGTGTGCAGTGAAAAGCCTAGGGTTTGGTTTCATGTGGTTCTGCTAATGACTTAGAACCCTTCCTTCAATTATTGGGATGATTAATTCCCTAAAAGTAAACTTAATTCAGTGAAGATTGGATACACTAAGAGCTTTTTAGGATCCTTTGACAGAGTAAAAATAAAATACCACTCTGTTAATGGTGCTGAAAAAAATTGCAAACAACGGTAGATTTCTACCTCATACCAAAGAAAATAAATTTTAACTAATGTGGAAAAAGATGGAAAAACTACAAAAATTAACATGGAAGTGTGTATATATATATATATATATATAATATCACACTGTATATGCATTTATTAATATTCATAAAAAAGAAAAAAATGACTTTAAAATAAACAACAAATAAAAACCTCAAACCATAAGAGAATTACACAGGGGCTGGAGAATTGGTTCAGCAGTTAAGAGCACCAACTGCTCTTGCAGAGGACCCGAGTTCAATTCCCAGCACCAACATTGCAGCTAAGGACCTTCTTAACTCCAGTTCCAGGGGAATCTAATGCCCTCCACTGACCTCTGCAGCATTGCACGACATGGATGCACCTACTTACATGCAGACAGTACACTCATACACATAAAATAAAAATAAAAAAGAAAATTATACAAATTGAGTTTCATGCAGTACATGTTTGGTAAAAGTCTCCATGGTAAAAATAACAAGCCCTGGGTCAGCAGAACAGATAGACAGTACTTCTGACACAGAACTGAAGTACTTAAGAGACCTATGGAGGATGTCATGAAGGAAATGATTCAAAGACAAATGTTTGATGATTAATAAAGAAATACACTAGTGCTGAATTAGTGAAGGAACAAACGTAAATAGGGCTGCAGAGATGGCTCCATTCAGAACACTTACTGCTCCATCCGAGGTCCTGAGTTTAGATCCTGGAACCCACATCAGCTGGCTCACAAATACATATGACGCCAGCTCCAAAGGATCTGGAACCTTTGCTGGTAGTCACATACATGAACACACACATACAAAGATATACACACGTCACATACATAAAATAAATCTTTTAAAAAGGTAAATACATGACATTCCAAAAAAATAAGTGAATATATTGCTATATGTTTATAAACTCGAATTTATCACTCTGTGCATTGTTATAGGCTTCATATTTTTATGAGAATAATCTCATTTTCCAGGGTTTGGAGAGATGGCTCAGCAGTTAAGAGCACTAGCTGTTCTTTCAGAGGACATGGGTTTGGGTCCCATTATCCCATGGCAACTAACAGCCATCTGTAACTCCAGTTCCACAGTATCCAAAGCTCTCTTCTGACATATGCAAGCATTGCAATACATAGATGCAAACAATACACTCATACACATAAAATTTTAAAAATGCAATATTTTAGAATAGTCTCATTTTCCAATAATTTATATAGACCCTCTAAAACTTTATTGTCCTTCCTGAATAGTCACACTCCCATGCCAATGGAAATAATTAGATTCAATACATTTAGAAAGTTTTGCAATAGCAATGTCTTTTTTTAACACAAAAAAACTGGAGTAACCGGATCTCCCCCAAAACTGTGTTTTTTTGTTTTACAGCCCATTACACCTGAAAGCTTAGGCATCTCTTAGGAGACAGGGAATGATCTGAATGGAAACAGTTGCTTTTTAATTAGAAATCTGTATTCGATTAAAATTTAACCTCAAAGAATACAACAGAGTAAACTGAATATCCTGAACAGAAGAAAGATGATTCTTAGGACCATAACTATAAGTCAGAATGGATGAATATAAAGGATGGTCATATTACTGTTCCCATGTGAGTTAATAAGAGGATGAATTTCAAGGGTGATAAATATTTATCATGGAAAAGAGGAAATAAACAGTATAGGGGCCAGAAAGTTTGAAAAACTGTCTAGGCCTCAAAAGATACCATGCTCCAAAACTTTAGATCAGATCTTACACTGAGTAAATTTTGATTGCTTCAGTAGCAAGTTTGAGATACGGGGGAGATGAACAAATATCCAGTGCTCATTCCTGAGAGTCTATCACTGGCTTCACAGTGATAGACTCTACCCCAGCCTCACAACCAGAACCTTCCCAATCTGCATTGTGTCTCGGTTAAGTAAAACTGACAAAGTGATGAGATTATCTAATATTTAGTGGAAATTTAAAAGAAGTTTTTGTAATAAGCTTGCAAGTAGATTCTTTAATACCTCTAAATTCCTCTGGAAGATTCTTTTTTATATATAAAGGAATAGTGACAAATTTCACATTATTGTTGAAGCTTGGTATTACAATTTTGTCAGTAAATAATATTCAAAATTTATAGTAGACATATTTTTAATTTATAATTTAAGATATATTTACACATTTAGTTTAAAGATGATATCAATCTAGTCATTAAAGTACTTTTTGTTTCTTTTTTTAAACTTCCCAGACTCTGATTTTTATCTCTAGAAGTTCAATTAGGGCTTAGGTGAAGTCATGTTGGGGCTGTAGAAGTGTATCAGAAAAATTATGATAAACTCCTCTGTGCCTACTCTGATATATTATTAATCCTAAATTCTGTGAATGACTCAGTGCTGTGAGAAACCCAGCACATCAGGGTGGGGGCAGCTAGGCACCCCACCTCAGTGAGAATGTCCTAATCTTTTAATTATTGATTATGAAATGAGTGAGTTGCAAAAACGAGTAGACGTTACAATGCTACTGTCTGTGTACAATGCCTCAGGCAGCAATAGTCAACTTTTGGGGTGCAGCAGAGACTATTACAGCTTTTTGTTTATCTCCTAGGAGGTTTATTCATAGACCTTTTTATTACCTTGTGGGATCAATCATTTAGACCCCTTTAGAAATGGGTGCTGTTTCCATTTTAAACATGTTAGTTATATAGACAAATAACATTCATAACCTGTCAGTCTTGTTACTTATGAAGTGACATTCAGTGGAAATGCTGCCTTCAACAATTTCAGACTTTCAAAACAATACCCATGTTACTTATTTGAAGACATTATGAATAAGAAATTAAGCAGAAGGGAGTTCATTTTTCCAGTTGGTGACTTGAAATTTCTCTTTCATTTTCCTTCTTTCCCTTTAACTGGTGAGGAAAGCTTCACCTCTGATTTTTATGTACAACATTTCACATGGTTCATAACAAACTGGTATAGCAAAGCAACCTCAGCCACATGGAGAGTAGTCAGCCAATACAGACTTTAAAACATCACATTTTACTTCTGTTAGCATTAACTATAATATCAGTTTCTTAAAGCAATTTGATTATTTGGGGGTATTAATCTGCATTACCATAGAGACAAAAGTCTCCAGATTTAGGGAAGCTGGCATAATTGGCTCAATGGAATCACTACCAATAGCTAACAGTATGTAGGAAGAAAATAAGAGTTTGATAAAGTACAAACAGTATAATCCACAAATGGGAGGAGGCCTTAGGAAGTCATACATGGAAGCTACACAGTAAGGATTTCAGAGGTGTGACTTACTGAGCCATTCCAGGATCACCCAAAAGTTTTGCTTACATCAAGTGCCTGAGCTTTACCCAGCACCTCATCATCCCTTAAGATAAATGAAGAGTTTCTGAGTCTGATTACCTTCGTTTCCCTTTCTCTAAAGAATTTTTCTAACACTTATGCATGGGGATATTTCAACATCGTTCTAAATCTCTATACTTGTGTCAAAATAGTTTCCACAAGGAACACGTTTGAACTCCCCCATGTTAAGATCAGTGAGTGTTGAAACATGTTAGTGATGAAGGGCACATATAGCAGGAATGACTCCCAAGTTTTATTGAATATGAAACCTCAGGAGACTTGAGTAGATCTTCGAGTAATACCCACCAAACATTGTTTTATAATCTGACCTCAGAAGAAAGTCAATATTCATATCACATAAGAAATCATTGATTTCCAGTTGCTATAGCTGTAAGAATGTATTAGAAAATCTGAGAGGATAAAAAGTTAAGAAATTCAAATGAGAACATGGTGGAAATCAAGGTTTTTGTTGTGCAATAATTTCAGAGCCTTAGAATATAAAACAGAATGGCAATCCACATGATTTCTCACCCATGAAATGGATATTTTGTGAGCAAGTTAATCTTTTTCAATCTGTGGAGTCAGAATCTAGATCAGTCATCTGCTTCTGATGACACATGCCAAGACTATCAGCAAACAAATGTCCAAACAATCATCTTTACTGAACACACATATTTGCCTTTTACTGATGTACCTTCTCAATTTTATTGTCACACCCAGCATCAAGCTTGAGATGGCAAAAGATGTGCTGTACAGCTCCGTGTTGTTAATGTTGAAGATTTCTTGGAATAATGAAGAAGTTGGCAACTTGTCATGCTTTCTCTCAGAAAGGTCCTGCAATGCCTATAGTCACATAACATTTCACTCCTAGAATACTCTGTAACACCTAGGATTAGAATCTTTTCCTTCTTGTTCCACATATTAGGAAAAGACAGCACTCATTTACAGTTTACACAGGAACTCCTCAGAAGCCATTGAAAATCAAGTAGTAGATAGCATTATCCCACATCCAGTTCAGTGCTCTCGGATCCCATGATTCAGAAAACCTCACATTCGGGTTGAACACATCATACTTTCCCTTATTGTGCAACATTACTTCATCAAAAGGCTGGATATTCATATGCAATTAACACTTAAAAGGGATCTTGAAGGGCTGGGGAGATGGTTCAGTGGATAAAGTGTCTGCTTACTGCGGAAGTGTAAGTACCTGATGTTGGATTCCCAGAACTACCTAAACACAGCTGGGCCAGTGAAGCTATCTGAAACCCCTTGCTGAGTAGGTGTTGATAGGAACAATCCTAAACTCTCCAGCCAGTAAGCCTATCTGAATGGAAAGCTCTAGATTATTACAACCATGTCTCAGAATAGGAAGTTGGAGAATGACTGAGGCACACATACACAATGTATAACATTGGCTCTGCATACATACATGAGCATGGCACACATGCACATACACATGAACAGGAACACACAGATACACATGTACTATATCTAGAATACACACAGATCCTCATACAAAAGATACCTATATGATGGGGTATGTGCTTGGCTCACAATTTGTAAGTATACAAAACCTTTTGAAAGTGAGTTTTAAAAAAGCCATGTGACTTGGAACCTTTAATACTCTCAGTCATACTATGAACTGGAAGTAAAAGAACCATAGAAAGCACAGGAACAAGGTAAACTAACTGTGGAGTTACTCCACCACACATGGATCATAAGGAAAAAGGAAGATGCAAGACAGCTGCCAGCAGCTTTCCTAAACCTTGGGGCCAAAGGCTGATAGCCTTCCTACTGCCCACCTGTCTCATCTAACACTACACCAGGCAATGCCCTATTGGCATTCCCAGATCCTCCAGGCTGCTGCCTGATAGGCACTCTACAGCCTAATGCCAGACTGTCACCTGATAGGTATTCTAGGGTCTAATACCAGACTGTCGCCTGATAGGCACTCTACAGTCTAATTCCCACCCAGGCAGTCACCACACATCACAGCTGGCGACCTGATAGGTCTCCTTCCAGCCCCACACCAGCTTCCCAGGTTGGTGGTCTGCTGGACTGCCGTCCAACCCACTGGTCACAACTACACAAGCCTGATGGGCTCAAATTACATGCACAAAATAATGGCCTGTAGTCCCTGTCTGATTCTAAGAAGGACTCATCTTTTTTATTCACAGCATTCTGTTTTTATACCCAGAGTGACATCATATCTCAGGGCCTGGTTTCAGACCCCCTGCTTCATGTTCCATAACATCAAGAATACTTGTCAATGCCTTTGATCCCAAGGCATCACAGGCTTGCTAATGCACAGCAAATCCTGCCTAAGGCCAGGTTTCCATGTAAACAGACAAGCAGGTGATTTAGCACAAAAGAAGCCACAGGTGGCCTCCTTTTTCCCTACAACTAACAACATCTATGACATAACAACGAAATTACAAGCTAGGCCTCATTGGAAAACACCAGGCCTCTGAAGAAGGCAGAAACATTTGTACTGTGCATTTCAATAAAATGTGGACTTTCCAAAACTTAAAGCCAGGTGGTGGTGGTGTGGGAAGGGCCTCTACCATTCTTTCATTTTGGACCCAGGCATTTTCTAGAATAATACACTTGTATTCATAGGAGCTTTTATAAGGAATTAGAGGAACTTTGCAAGACAATACCAATGGTGGGGTCAGAAAGTTTATAAGACTTAAAGCCCTGTCATTCAAAGACATGAGGCAAATGACATCAGTCTTCTAAGCAAGACATATGGATCTAGCAGGGCTGTCCTGATAACAGAGTGGGCAAGCTGCCACCCCTACACTGATGCAGTGTGTTCTGTCCCAGCAGAACTTCTGGAAGATCCTTGAGCAGTCTGATACATCACATTTTAAGCTTAGATATTATGGATTTGTTGTTGTTGTTAAATCTCTTCTGATTCTTCCAAGCCATCCCTACTTTATGACACTCTTTATCATATACAGTGATTGAGTTGCCTATATTCATATCAGTCTATAAACTTGAAGTCTGAGTCTGGGTTTGCCATCTCCTGACAGTAAATATTCCCAGAGTGAGTGAATGTATGTATACAGTGGTCTTCGAATCAACTTAATATTTCTGTAAAGGATGTAATTGAAGCAGCAAACCTGTCACCCTGTGAACCACTCCAGCTATTAATTAGAATCTCTCTTCCTACACCCACTTTTGTACTCCTGTTTCTCAGACAAAAAGCAGGACCCAGGGAAATCCCCATTCTTTAAAAACAATGGCACGAGGGGCTGGAGAGATGGCCTAGTGGTTAAGAGCGCCGACTGCTCTTGCAGAGGACCCGGGTTCGATCCCCAGCACCCACATGGCGGCCAAGAACCGTCTGAAACTCCAATTCCAGGAGAACTCCAGCTCCAGGGGAATCAGACACCCTCTTCTGACCTCCGCGGCATTGCACGACATGGGTGCACAGACTTGCATGCAGACAATCATTCATTACAATACGGAAATAAATAAAATTAATAAAAAAAAAAAAACAATGGCACGAAACACACAACTTCATTTACACTTCCAAGAGACTTGGAAAAGCAAATCATCTGATTGTAAAACCTGTTGTTTCTAGAAATGTAGCTAAAGTTTGAAGATTCTTTTTTTTTTTTTTTTTTTTTTTTTTTTTTTTTTTTTTGTTTTTTTTTGGTCTTTTTGAGACACGGTCTCCTGTAGCCCCAGCTGTCCTGGAACTCACTCTGTAGACCAGGTTGGCCTTGAACTCACAAAGATCCGCCTGCCTCTGCCTCTCAAGTGCTAGGACTAAAGGCGTGCACCACCACGCCCGGCAAGTTTGAAGATTCTTATAGATACCAGTGCTATCGTTATAATTTCTTGAAAAGTGCACTTGTTAACACAATTTTTTGTCTCATTTTGACACCTTAATTGCAACTGGCAGCACTGAAACTTGTACTTATTTACTGGAATTCTTAAAATGTAATATTTTTAATTCTTTAAGAATTTAGTTCATACATACAATTGGTGGTGATATAAATTATAAACATATTATGTTTTACCTAAAATACTTGCTAAGGGTTAGATATACTTCCAAGATTAAAGAAATAATAACAGAAATCATAATAGATTCTAAAGCCCTTAGATCTGTAAAAAATATCTTTAATTTTTATATTTTTAGTAATTTGTTTCTTCCAATGCCAGATGCTCCAAAATTATTGTTTATTATTTTAGCCAAAATTCTAGTGATGTTGATAAAATTTCAACCTACCACCTAATATAACTTGTTAAAAGTAACATCATGTGATGGCCAATGGAGAGTTCTATCTATATTTACAGGGCCGAAATAGTTATGTGTGCAGTCAGAAAAGTTGAATTAACATAGTATGAACTGTAATTTTAAAAAGAAACCAAGTATAAGACAGAGACAAGCAGGTCTTTTTAAGACAAATGAGCAGTTAGTTGTTTTCCTCCCTGATAAAAATTCATTTTGTGATTTGTTTTCCTTAAGTGTAGGAGTACATCACACTAGTGATAGGCGTTTTCTGTTTTGAAATTCCATATTTGAAAATATGCATTATCTCCATCAGATTTATTTCAAAAGCTTCCAATTTGAGAAGTAGTATTTTTAGTGTGTGGGTGTGTGTGTATCTGTCTGTGTGTATGTGTGTGTGTGTGTGTGTGATGCATGTGTGTGCACATACATATATGTGGAAGCCAGAAGTTGACCTTAGATGTTGCTCCTCGGGATCCACACGCCATATCTTTCCAGGGAAGGAGATGGATTCGGGTAGACTGGCTGACTAGTGAGGCTCAGGTGTCCTGCCGCCCTGCCTCCCCAGTGCTGCAATTCCAAGACTGTACCACCACTCCTGCTTTTTATGTGGGTGCTGGAGATCAAGCTTGTGTCACTACTTGAGCAGTGAGCACTTTGTACTGACTAAACTGTTTCTCCACTTCAGGAAGCTAGATCTTCAGAGTGGCATACCTTCCGCCCCTCTGGCTTTGTACTGACTAAACTGTCTTCCCACTTTTCTGTTCTCCTTCATACTGTCTGTGTTTCCTCTCTCCCTTTCTCTTTCTGCTCATTCCACTTGTTTTGGTGGAGTCACCTTTATACAATGAGGAAGCTCAAGCCACGTAGTACAATCAATTGTAATATTAACATTGCATTTAATAATATTAATTTATTTATTTGCTCATTCCTAGCAATGGAATGAAGGTGGTAATGGTGTTTGTCTCCTTGTTAAATCATGAAAAAAAAATCCAGGTTTCTCCTTTTTTCCCCTACAGCAAATGACTGATGGAGGTAAGACACCTGTAAATGGCACAGCTTAGATACAATTTTTCTATCTCGGTGAGTCCTTGAAAAGAAATCAAGGAAAAACTTCCACAAGTTCCCAAGCTTCTTAGTTTTTCACTGTTAGTCTCTTGATGGAAAAGTTTTGAAATATCAAAGAATTTATGAAAAATGTAAAATGTACACTAAATACAATAAGCTACAGTCTGACTTTTTCTGAGTATCACTTGACTGTGGTTTCTTAGATTCTGACTTGACAACATTTTTCCTGGAAAAAAAGCTTGGCTTAAAATTATTGAATTCCATGGTATACTTCCTCATGAAAATTCTTTTTCTAATATTTATTATCTTCGTTTTACCTGTATGCATGTATGACCTATATGTGGGTGTGTACATCAGTGTCCTGCAATGCCTGTGGAGGTCAGAAGAGGGCGTTGGATCCCCTGGAAGTGGAACTACAGACAGTTGTTAGCTACCATGAGGGTTTTGAAAACTGAACTCAGGTCCTCTGCAAGATTTTAACTGCTGAACCATCTCTCCAGCCCCCAAAACTTTTTAAAAACATAATTAATGTTAGAGTATCAATAAAGGCTCATTTAAAGAAAACTCGTTCTGTTCAAAATAATAGAATCTGGGGCTGGAGAGATAGCCTAGCGGTTAAGAGCACCAACTGCTCTTGCAGAGGAGCCAGTTTCGATCCCCAGCACCCACATGGCGACTGAGAACCGTCTGAAACTCCAATTCCAGGAGAGCTCCAGTTCCAAGGGAATCCAAGATCCTCTTCTGACCTCCGTGGCATTGCCCGACACAGTTGCACAGACCTACATGCAGACGGTACATTCATACACATACAAAAATAAATAAAATTCAAAAATTCAAAACAATAGAATCTAAGGCCTAGGAAGAGACCTAATGTCTCATGTAGACAGAGTCAATAGCTGGCTAAGCAACCACCCCTCGGGAAGGTTGGATCATTCCTAGCACCGCATGTTCACCTTGAGCTATGGTAAAAGGCAGGGGGTACTATCACTTTTTTTCACAGAATTCCCAAGTTCTAACACAGTCCCTACAAACAGGGCTCCACGAGGTTAGGATGAGTCAGTGCACACTTCTGACACAGTGAATTTCTTCTTTCTTTCCTTCTGTTTCTTACTCTGAGATGCCTGCAGGACCTGAGTGTGTGTTCTGGTGCGATCTTTGGTTTCTCACACTTTCTCTGAAGCCTCCCTTTCTTCAAGTGCTTGTTCCCTGCTGCCTGTCTTACCTCCATGCCTGCTTCTCTCTAACATTATGTCTTTTTATTTTTTCCCTTTCATCCATTCTCCTCTTCTGGGCAGCTACCGAAATTTACAGCTTGCCTTTCCTGGAGGGTTTTTCTTTTCAACTCTAATAAAATTGTCTGGGAGCTTCAGCTTGAATCTGCTCTTAAATTCTTTTATTAATGAGATTAGGAATGCCAGGAGGGGATGTTGATTTCTCTACTATCTCTAACTTTCAGTTTTTAGTATAAATGAGAGATGAATTATATGCTAGTTTTTCTAACTTTGATACACATGAGTTAAAAGTAAAAAAAAAAAAAAAAAAATCCAAGAAGTAGAATTTTCCTATTCCAGAAACGAAATGCATTGTGATTTAAAATCCCCCTTTTCTACGGAGCTTCTTTTGTAAGAAATATCTAAGTTGTTCCTGCTTTTACCTCTGACATATGGGGCAGTGACAAGGAAACTGTGACAAGGAGGGACAGTGTGGTCTTATGATGGGTTGGGAGGAGGAGTGGAGAAAGACTGTGCAATTTTTTCACTTTATTCAAATTCTTCCTTTCCATTTCTTTGCTACAAAAATTGGCTTTCAAATACACCTTTTATCCTGAATTGAGCTCAGCCTATGTTCTCAGTGCAAAGGAGACTGCACATTTGTCCTCTGGTGCACACATGCAAGGAGAATCCAAACAAACTTCAACATTAATTTTAATGTCTATGGCACTGACTGGTTAGCTCCTTTAAGACTGATGACAAAAGAGCTATTTTTGGTGTCCCTAGGAAAGAAATGTACAGGAGCTTGTTATTTGCAGTAATCCTGCTGTTCAAAGGGAATCATGCCAACAAAGCCACGTTTTATGAAGTAACACTTAATTCTCTTAGCTGATGTCATTATTCTTTGCTCTATCCATCTGGCCCAAAGTGCAAACATTAAGTAAAAATCTCTGCTGGTTGCTTCAATCTAAAAAAAAAAAAAAAAAAGAGAGCGGAGGATGGATTTCTGTTATTTATTGCCTGGATTACACATCTGTAAAGGCTTTTCTTTTTTGTTTGGTCCTTACATGTTCAATGAAAAAATGTGATTCTGTTATCTAATCATATTTAATCATATCATAGAGGGTAATTTGGAAAATCCATTCCTGGTGTTCTGAATCTCCACTTCAACAAGCACAAAGCCACTCTTCCATATTCAGATTCAGGATCCACCATTTTCACCAACCAAGTTGAGAAGACTCCTTGTAATGGCAGATTACTGAGATTCCTTACTATCTGTATATTTATATGTATCTTTAATTCAGCAGTGTGCCTTTAGTGATAATATCGACCCCACTCAATGTTCTACCTTTCCATAAATAAGCAAGAAATGGTATATAAGGTAATTGTGGCTTAGCCATATCATTAATGTTAAGGGGCACTCAAGTCCAGTGCTTAGAACGGAGTGAATTTATATCAAATCTCTAATTATATTTGTTCTAAAGCAAAAATAGGAGAGGTACAATGGAAATATACTTTTTAGAAATTTGGATAACAGTTCATGTCAATTCTGACAGAGAAGTTAAAACAAGTGCAAGGTGTGCATTTGTTTGAATCAGTGTGATAGCTTTATCTGTCAGTTTGTTATAACTTGAAGAGAGAACCTCAATTGCAAGTTGCCTCCATCAGACTGGTCTGTGGGCATATCTGCTTGGAATTTTCTTGATTGCTGATTGGTGTGGGAGGGCTCAGCCCACTGTGGACAGTGTCACTGCTGGACAATTGGCTCAGGGGTGTATCAGAAAACTGGCTAAGCTTGAGCCAGTAACCAGTGTTACTCAATGATTTGTGCCTTAGTCCTTGCCTTGAGTTCCTTCCTTCCCTTCCCTTAATGACAGAAGTTTAAGATGAAATCCACCCTATTCTCCACAAGTTATTTTTGGTTAATTTTTTTTCATAACAACAAAGCAGTAAACCGAGTTTACTCACCACATCGCCTTTAAAAAAATAACTGGAAAGAGATTTAGAAAAAAAATGATATCAGTAAGATAAGAAAAATTATTTTCAGGAATAATGATGATGTTTTTGAATAGTGTAATGGTGACTATTATAAAGTAATAATAGACTCACTTTGTGTTTCTACTGAAGAAAGATTTAAAATTAATAGTAAAATATAGATTAGAGATTAAAACATTTAAGGTGTGTCTATTCTAACAAAACTGTGGATTATGAAGACATGGAAAGCAGATCTGTCATGTTCAAGGTAAAGCAAAATTTTTTGGGGGGTGTGAAAAAAATCCTCCTAAGGAAGAGAGCATAACTCTTCCTTACCTATGTCATGTTCTTTTCTTCCATATCCATTAGGTGACTGTGTCTTATTGATCCTACATGTTTAATATGCCTTAACATTCATTATGTGTTCCATGTCAAGTTTTTCACTTAGGTTATATTAAAAATAAATGGATGTTTGTCATTTTACAGAACGTCTACTGGAGAAGGGTGTAGGAAGATCTAGTTTGAATTGAGGGCTAGTTCTCATCTAGCACCCCTCATAGGGCACCATATGGGTGAGAGTCATGGGATTTCTCTGATCCCACCCCAGGAAGGAGCAAACAATGTGGCCCAGGTGCATGATGTTGGGTGGGGCAGCAGTGTGCAGTGTCACGGAACTGGGGGTCTGTGATTGGCTATGGGAACTGATGTCATTTTGCTTATAAAAGCAAGCTGTAGCAAGTAATAAATCAAATTCTCCATTACCATCATTACAGAATTCCCAGCAGTTATTTTTTGCACACATACAGGCTGAAGCAGGCCTGAATTTCATTCGAGTGACCAGTGGGTTGGACAGCGGTCCTTTAGACCACTAACCTGGATAACGAGTGTGGGTGATGTGGGGCTGGAAGGAGTCCTATCAGGTCACCAGCTGTGAAGTGAATTGTGAGTGGGCTTAGGCTGAAGATAGGCAATCAGCCATCAACCTAAAATTCCTGTCCAGGGGCCATCAGTCTTTGGGCTGGTGAAAAAAACACGGCCAAGGTGGGCAACGTTCCATTGTCCCAGGCTAAGGGCCTGAGTTGGAAGTACCTCTCAGGTCGGGTTACAGAAGTAACCGACTGTGCTGAAGGGTCAGTTCTCCCAGTGTCTGCAAGTCGGGCACTGTGCTCCCCTTCCCTTAGCAGGACCAGGATGTACCTGCTGGTGGCAAAGGAAGCTTCCTACAAAGTGGGACAGTAAACGGATATGTCACCAAATAAAGGTATGCTGAATAATTACACACAATCAGAAGATAAAAGCAATAAGGACAACAAATGGCTAAAGGAAAAGG
This sequence comes from Rhizomys pruinosus, assembly GCA_009823505.1. Classification (NCBI taxonomy): domain Eukaryota; kingdom Metazoa; phylum Chordata; class Mammalia; order Rodentia; family Spalacidae; genus Rhizomys; species Rhizomys pruinosus. The sequence goes on along the minus strand of VZQC01007033.1, from coordinate 2,441,239 downwards.
AAATTAGCATACTGTTGAGTTATGTATATGAAGGTAGCTATTTGAGACATGGTCTTCAGAGAATGTACCTATGGGAAGCTGGCAGTTGGAAGAGGTCTGCCTGTTGAGAAGGAGCCAGATAGGCAGACAACTGAAAGAAGAGCCAAGATGCAGGAAGGTCACCCAGTGGATGGTTCAGGAAAAATGAATGACATGCTTGAGGAACAAAGGGGACTACAGCATATATGAAGAACCTGGACTAGTACATGTTGGAGAACTGTAAAAAAAAGCCAGTCTTGCAGGGCCAGGTGCATTTCATAGGAATCTCACTTTTCTTTTCTTTTTTTTTTTTTAATTTTTTATTTATTTCTGTATGTGTATGAATGTACTGTCTGCATGCAAGTCTGTGCACCCATGTCATGCAATGCCGTGGAGGCCAGAAGAGGGCCTCGGACTCCCCTGGAACTGGAGTTCTCCGGGAATTGGAGTTTCAGACGGTTCTTGGCCGCCATGTGGGTGCTGGGGATCGAACCCGGGTCCTCTGCAAGAGCGGTCGGTGCTCTTAACCGCGCCCAGGAATCTCACTTTTCTCTGGGCCTGTTGGAGGCCCCTGCAGAGGATACTGGTAGTTACTGTTTTGCTCACTCTGATTTCTCTGTGGCAAACAGTTGCTGCCTGGAAACTTGGAATTTGAGTGCAAAGACTGAATGGCCAGAAAGCCTTTATTATTGTCCTGGAAAATTCACATGGTAAATTTGATCAGAAAGGCAATTCTGAGGGCTGAAGAGCAGACTAGAGTCACTGCAGGTCAGAGCACTGAGCATTTAGCCAAAGGAGGCAATATGATATATTGGTTGAATGCATGTAGGTGAAGAGCATGGCCGAACTATGACAAAATTTCTGACCCAAATAATCTAACTTCCTTATGTTTATGTTGGACCACAGTCTGAGGGCACAGTCCATTGTAGTTGAGAGGGCAGGGCAGCAGAATGGATACAGCTCTGGTTGCAGGAACATGAGCACTTGATTATATTCTGTGCACAGTCAGGAAGCAGAGTGTGATATTAGTGCTCACTTTTCTTGTATATTCCATCTGAGAGCAAAGTCCAAGGTGGCGCCACCTGCATTCAGTCAGTGTGGATCATTCTTTTTCAATTAATTTTCTCTACAATTTTGTGATTCAAAAGCCAAGATGAGTTGCTTAATTAGAATTGGAATACTTCAACTGACGCAAGATAGAAGTAAGGTAACCTGACAGATGAAGCGGATTACAGCTTTGTTGAAGTGGGTTCACAAGAGAGAGGCAAAAGAACACATCTGTTATTAAGAAAGGGATTTTACTGACTTCATTAATTACAATATGGATAAAGTGGGTGGGGGGATTGCAGGTCCAAAATTCAAACTGGGAGTTGAACAGTAAAACTGTGCGTGGCTGGGGGCTGGAGAGATGGCCTAGCGGTTGGGAGCACCGACGCTCTTGCAGAGGACCCGGGTTTGATCCCCAGCGCCCATATGGCGGCTAAGAACCGTCTGTAGCTCCAATTCCAGTAGAGCTCCAGTTCCAGGGGAATCCGAGACCCTCTTCTGACCTCCGCGGCATTGCACGACACGGGTGCACAGACCTGCATGCAGACAATACATTCATACACATACAAAAAAAAAAAAAAAAAAAAACCTGTGCGTGGCTGTGCTACAGAATTCTAAGATGCTTTAGCTTTGTTCACCTCGCAATACCTGTATACTATTCTTTTATTAGGTTTCAGAAAGGATTATGGGTCTGGAGAGATGGCCTAGCGGTTAAGAGCACCGACTGCTCTTGCAGAGGACCCGGGTTCGATCCCCAGTACCCACATGGCGGCTGAGAACCGTCCATAACTCCAATTCCAGGAGAACTCCAGTTCCAGGGGAATCCAACACCCTCTTCTGACCTCTGCGGCATTGTCCGACAGGGGTGCATGCGCAGACCTACATGCAGACAGTACATTCATACACATAAAATAAATAAATAAAATAAAAATTAAAAAAAAGAAAGGATTATGAAGGTGCCATTGTAATTAGTCAATGATTTTAGGATAAACATGTTGTATATATGGCCTTCGGCTATTCATGTGTTTTTAATTCTTTTATTTTCATTTTATTGAACTTTTGCAAATTTTATGGAATGTATTTCTGATGATATTTTAATCTCCTCCCGTATCTGTATGCCCTTTAAAAGCTCCTCCCACTAAACGTTATGTATTCTAATAGAGATACTAAGGCTGCTACTGTCAGATTTGTGTCCCCAAATGGCCTTCTGTGTGGGTCTATCCACTGGAGTCTTCTTAACCTAACGGAAGTTGCACCCTTAAAGGAGAATAACTCTCTGCCTCCTAGCAAACATAGTTCCTAATCTGGGGTTTCTCACTTCCCCACATCGATGCTTGGATCTTATCTACCTTGAGATTATGTGGAATTTGTGGATATTGTCACTACTGCTGTGAGTTCCTATGAGTAACTGACCAACTCTCTAGAAAACTCTAGACTATTGTAGGCAGAAATTTAATACAGGTGTTCAGTTCAGGGATAATCATTCTACAAACTCTTGTTCTCTGCACATTGGCCAGTTGTAGTTGCTGGTGTTAATTTGCCATCTTCTGTATAAGGGTGCTTCTCTGCTGAGAGCTGAGAGAGCATTTACCTGTGGGTGTAACAATAAATATTTAGAAATCAGTTTAATACTCTATCGATTTAGATGAGCAGACTCTCTCTCATGGCTTGTGGGTTGTTTGGCAAGAAGTTCCTCAGCCTGCTATCAATGTCAAGTAGGGCCTACATCCTATGAAGCAGATCTTAAAGCCAACTAAATCATCAAATGATACTGGCCATTTTTCCTGTTCTTGGATTGTGTCATGGTTAATCCTGGGTGTCAACTTGACTGGACTAAGGAACAAATAAGAGAAAAGGGTCTTCTGATTGGACCACCTCAACCCGGATGGCCCACCCCAAATGTGGGTGTTACCTTCTGCCGGCAGGCAGTATTTAAGGCCACGGCAGCGGGAGCTGGCCCCTTTTTTCCTTCTTCCTGCGGCTTGCCTCTCTCTCATCTGGTGAGTTTGTCTTGCTGCTGTGATCAACCTTTCGGATCCCAGCGTGTACTGAGACTGGCAGATCTCCTGGAATCCATTCGGGCCTTCAGCACTAGACTGGGACTCCTGAGACATCCAGCCTTGCGGACTGAGCAGTTCCCTGGATTCCCGGCCTCTCCAGTTCGGCGCTACTGTTGAGCTCCGTCACGTGAGCAAATCAATAAATTGTATATAGTTATATATATTCATCCTGTTGCTTCTGTTTCTTTAGAGAACCCTGACTAATACAGATTTTGGTACCAGAAGTGGTTCTAGAGAAACAGAATTGAAAGGATGAATTTCTTTAGTGGGCTTGGTAGCCTCTGGAGCCAGCTCTCCAACCCAATGAAGCCTAGAGTTACTGAAGGCTCTCCTGGTGGCATGAAGAGGAATGATAATCCTTGGTGCAGACTATTTGATCTAATTATGAAGATAGATCCATTTGACTCACCTAACTCACCTCTTGTGAGAAGCAAGGAATTTAGTGACTCTATATATAAAACGTTCGAGAAATTGCAGAAAAATCAGGAAAATAATGATGTTGCCTTGTTGCTCCTAGCATGTCTGGATAAACTGTTAGACGAAAATATGGAGCTCGGTGATAAAAATGACCAGCTCCGGATTCGAAACAACAGTTTAAAGGTTTCCAAGTGTGCTCTGGAAGAGAATCTTCTCTCCAGCAGCCAAAGAGCTAAAGCAGCAGAAAATCAAGCTGGAGCCCTTATTATACGGTTGGCTGATTTACAACGCAAATTTAATTCCCAGCCACGAAAAGTGTCAGCAGTTAAAGTGAGAGCACTGGTGGGGAAAGGGTGGAACCCTGAAACTTGGGATGGAGATGTGTGGGAGAACTATGATGATGAGGATTTTGAACCCTCGGATTCTGAGGGATTTTCTTTATCTGAGGAATTAACCTCCCCACCCTCAGCAGAGAATCCACACCCTGCAGATCCCTCCTCCCCACCCTTGCCTGAGGAAATTAATCCCCCCCTCCCAGTGGGAGCTGATGTCCCTCAGGGCCCAACAATTGTTGCCTCTAGACCTATAACCAGATTGAAGTCTAAGCAAGCCCCTCAAGGTGAGATAGAAAGTGTGGTCCACGAGGAGGTGCGATATACTACTAAAGAAATTAATGAGTTTGCTGATTCATTCCGGCAGAAGCCTAAGGAATATGTGTGGGAATGGATTTTAAGGGTGTGGGATAATGGTGGAAGGAATATAAAATTGGATCATACTGAGTTTATCGATATGAGCCCACTGAGTAGAGATTCTAGGTTTAACATGGAAGCTCGAGCAGTTAAAAAAGGTGTTAAAAGTTTATTTGAATGGTTGGCTGATGTATTTATTAAAACATGGCCTACTAACAGCGAGTTAGAGATGCCTGATATTCCTTGGCTTAGTATTGATGAAGGGATTGTGAGGGTCAGGCAGATGGGCATGCTCGAGTGGATTCGAAGTGTAAAACCACATTCTCCACAATATGAGGACCCAGAGGACATGCCACTCACTGAATTTATAAGATGGAAAGTACTGAGAGAGACACCAGAACATTTGAAGAGCTTTGTTTTTGCTCTATTTCTTATGCCAGATCTTACAGTTAGAGAAGTTGTGGCTCGTTTGCATAAATTAAATGTACACGTAGTAGGTCTAACAGGACCTCAGGGTAGGCGTCAGGTGGCAGCACTGAATCGCAGAAGGCCAGATGAGCGTAGTTACAGTAATTATCATAATGGGTGGCAAAGGCAAAACAATACCTATAATGGCATGACCCGAAATGATCTTTGGAACTGGCTAATTAATCATGGTGTTCCCAGGAACCAAATACATAAGAAGCCTACTAAGTTTTTATTTGATCTGTATAAGCAGAAAAGCTCTAGAACGAATGACAGGAAGTCAACATTTGATTTTAGGAGTAGCGAATCCCGCCCAGTTGACCGGTTTCCAGACTTGAGACAGTTCACAGACCCAGAACCCCTTGAATGAAGGGGTGGCCGGGTTCCAGTGAGGAAGGACCTTGTCACAATACCAAAGAGTTATGCTGTTTGCCTTCCTCCTGTCCTTCCCCAGAGGGACCTGAGGCCTTTTACTAGGGTAACTGTACACTGGGGAAAAGGAAATAATCAGACTTTTCGAGGCCTATTGGATACTGGTTCTGAGTTGACACTGATCCCAGGAGACCCTAAAAAGCATTGTGGCCCTCCGGTTAAAGTAGGGGCCTATGGAGGTCAGGTGATAAATGGAGTTTTGGCTGAAGTCCGACTCACGGTGGGCCCAGTGGGTCCCAGAACGCATCCCGTAGTTATTTCCCCAGTCCCAGAATGTATAATTGGGATAGATATAATTAGAAATTGGCAGAATCCCCACATTGGTTCCCTGATCTGTGGAGTGAGGGCTATTATGGTTGGAAAGGCCAAATGGAAACCATTGGTGTTGCCTCTACCAGGGAAAATAGTGAACCAAAAACAGTATCGTATCCCTGGAGGGATTGCGGAGATTAATGCCACTATCAAGGATTTGAAAGATGCAGGGGTGGTGATTCCTACCACATCTCCATTTAACTCTCCAATTTGGCCTGTGCAAAAGACAGATGGATCATGGAGAATGACAGTTGACTATCGAAAACTCAACCAAGTAGTGACACCAATTGCAGCCGCTGTACCAGATGTGGTGTCCTTACTCGAGCAGATTAATATGTCTCCTGGTACCTGGTATGCAGCTATTGATCTGGCCAATGCTTTTTTCTCAATACCGGTTCATAAGGACCACCAGAAGCAATTTGCTTTCAGCTGGCAAGGCCAACAGTATACCTTTACTGTCTTACCTCAGGGGTATGTTAACTCTCCAGCGTTGTGCCATAACTTAGTTAGAAGGGATCTTGATCGCCTGACTCTTCCACAAAATATCACACTGGTCCACTATATTGATGATGTTATGTTGATTGGACCCAGTGAACAGGAGGTAGCAGCTAGCCTAGACTTGTTGGTAAAGCATATGCGCATGAGAGGATGGGAAATAAATCCAACTAAAATTCAAGGGCCATCTACCTCGGTGAAGTTTCTAGGAGTTCAGTGGTGTGGAGCATGCAGAGACATTCCTTCTAAGGTAAAGAATAAGTTGTTGCACCTGGCCCCTCCCTCCACCAAGAAAGAAGCACAACGTCTGGTGGGTCTTTTTGGATTCTGGAGGCAGCACATTCCTCATCTGGGTGTGTTACTACGACCCATATATCAGGTGACTCGTAAGGCAGCAAACTTTGAGTGGGGCTTGGAACAGGAAAAGGCTCTTCAACAGGTCCAGGCTGCGGTGCAGGCTGCTCTGCCCCTAGGGCCATATGATCCAGCAGACCCAATGGTGCTTGAGGTATCAGTGGCAGATAGAGATGCTGTCTGGAGTCTGTGGCAGGCTCCCATAGGGGAATCACAGCGGAGGCCCTTGGGATTTTGGAGCAAGGCTCTACCTTCATCTGCAAACAACTATTCTCCTTTTGAGAGACAGCTCTTAGCCTGCTATTGGGCCTTAGTGGAAACTGAACGTTTGACAATGGGCCACCAAGTCACCATGCGACCTGAGCTGCCCATCATGAGCTGGGTGTTATCTGACCCACCAGACCATAAAGTAGGACGTGCACAGCAACAGTCCATTGTCAAATGGAAGTGGTACATACGGGACAGGGCCCGGGCAGGCCCTGAGGGCACAAGCAAGCTACATGAAGAAGTTGCCCAAATGCCTATGGTTCCCACTCCTGTTACAATGTCTCCTGGGCTTAAGCATGCACCTATGGCTTCATGGGGTTTGCCCTATGATCAGTTGACTGAGGAAGAGAAGACTAGGGCCTGGTTTACTGATGGTTCTGCACGCTATGCAGGCACCACCCAGAGGTGGACAGCTGCAGCATTACAGCCAATTTCTGAAACAACCCTAAAGGACACTGGTGAAGGAAAGTCTTCACAGTGGGCAGAACTTCGGGCAGTGCACATGGTTGTGCATTTTGCCTGGAAGGAGAAATGGCCAGAGGTTCGATTATATACTGATTCATGGGCTGTAGCCAATGGTTTGGCTGGATGGTCAGGGACTTGGAAGGAGCATGACTGGAAAATTGGTGAGAAAGACATTTGGGGAAGAAGTATGTGGATAGAGCTCTCTGAATGGTCAAAGGATGTGAAGATACTTGTGTCTCATGTAAATGCTCATCAAAAGGTGATCTCAGCAGAGGATGAGTTTAATAATCAAGTAGATCGGATGACTCGTTCTGTGGATTGTCAGCCTCTTTCTCCAGCTATCCCTGTTGTTGCTCAATGGGCCCATGAACAAAGTGGTCATGGTGGCAGAGATGGAGGTTATGCATGGGCTCAACAGCATGGACTCCCACTCACTAAGGCTGATCTGGCTACAGCTGCTGCCGAGTGCCAGATTTGCCAACAGCAGAGACCAACATTGAGCCCCCGATATGGTGCTATTCCCCGGGGTGACCAGCCAGCAACCTGGTGGCAGGTTGACTACATTGGACCACTTCCATCATGGAGGGGACAGCGTTTTGTTCTTACAGGAATAGATACTTATTCTGGTTATGGATTTGCCTTTCCTGCACGTAATGCTTCTGCCAAAACTACCATCCAGGGACTTACGGAATGCCTTATCCACCGTCATGGTATTCCTCACAGCATTGCTTCTGACCAAGGAACTCACTTCACAGCCAAAGAAGTGCGACTGTGGGCCCATGGTCATGGTATCCACTGGTCTTACCATGTTCCCCACCACCCAGAAGCAGCTGGCTTGATAGAACGATGGAATGGCCTCTTGAAGACACAGTTACAGCGCCAATTAGGTAGCAATACCCTGGAGGGCTGGGGCAAGGTTCTCCAGCAAGCAGTATATGCTTTGAATCAGCGTCCACTATATGGTACTGTTTCTCCTATAGCCAGAATTCATGGGTCCAGGAACCAAGGGGTGGAAGTGGGAATGATTCCACTCACTATCACCCCTAGTGACCCAGTAGGAAAATTTTTGCTTCCTGTACCCACGACCTTGCGTTCTGCTGGTCTAGACGTTTTGGCTCCAATGGGGGGAGTGCTTTTGCCAGGAGATACAGCAAACGTTCTATTGAACTGGAAGCTAAGACTTCCCCCTGGCCACTTCGGGCTTCTACTGCCTTTAAGCCAACAGGCTAAGGAAGGAATAACAGTAGTAGGAGGAGTGATTGATCCAGACTACCATGGGGAAATTGGACTTTTTCTCCACAATGGGGGCAAGGAAGATTATGTCTGGAAGGCAGGAGATGCTGTAGGGCGCCTTCTGGTGCTACCATGTCCTATGATTAAGGTCAATGGGAAACTCCAACAACCCAAACCAGACAGGACAATAAATGGCCCAGACCCTTCAGGGATGAAGGTATGGGTCACTCCTCCAGGGAAAGAGCCAAGACCTGCAGAGGTGCTTGCTGATGGCGGAGGAAATACAGAATGGGTAGTAGAAGAAGGTAGTCATAAATATCAGCTGAAGCCACGGGACCAGTTGCAGAAACGTGGATTATAATAGATATTAACCTTCGTCCTATTTGGTTAAGAATGTGCTTGTTTATATATGTATATATATATATATGTATATATGTATGTATATTAAGTGGATACTTGTGTTCCCCTTTGAATGTGCAACTGAGATATGTGTTAAGTGTTGTCATATTTAGGTTATTAGATACTGAAGGACTAAGTTCTTCTCAAGGACATTACCACCTACTCTAAGATATAATGTTTTGCTATTGCACATGAGATACTTATAACATGTTAGGTGGAATTATGACCCTGCCATCGTTTGCAATTGACATTTAAGCAGAGGCTATTTATTGGGTGTCAAGTTGACAAGGGGTGGAGTTGTCATGGTTAATCCTGGGTGTCAACTTGACTGGACTAAGGAACAAATAAGAGAAAAGGGTCTTCTGATTGGACCACCTCAACCCGGATGGCCCACCCCAAATGTGGGTGTTACCTTCTGCCGGCAGGCAGTATTTAAGGCCACGGCAGCGGGAGCTGCCCCCTTTTTTCCTTCTTCCTGCGGCTTGCCTCTCTCTCATCTGGTGAGTTTGTCTTGCTGCTGTGATCAACCTTTCGGATCCCAGCGTGTACTGAGACTGGCAGATCTCCTGGAATCCATTCGGGCCTTCAGCACTAGACTGGGACTCCTGAGACATCTAGCCTTGCAGACTGAGCAGTTCCCTGGATTCCCGGCCTCTCCAGTTCGGCGCTACTGTTGAGCTCCATCACGTGAGCAAATCAATAAATTGTATATAGTTATATATATTCATCCTGTTGCTTCTGTTTCTTTAGAGAACCCTGACTAATACAGATTGGCACCAGGTCTTCGTGGTAAAAGCCTATTGCTAAGGAGGCTATGAACATGATCTGTAGAAGAAATAAAGAAAAACCACCTTGGTGGTGAATTCAAAGCCTCATCTCTATTGTCTAGGCTGGACGTTCTATGAACCTTACCCAACTCTGAGTCCTGTGAGCTACAACAACTGGCTAAAATATGCCCACTTGTACAACAGTGGCACAAATATTATAGAAGGAATCAACTACTTTCTAACTGGGTTTAACATCTAAATGAATTTAGTGATTAATAGCCATGCATTTTCAAAAGCAGATTTTTCTTTCTCATTGGATGAAAAAATAGAAGTTAAAAGATTACAAGCATGGAAAGGATTTGATAAACCATGAGTGGCTTGATTAAATATGGAGAATGCAAGGCTAATCCTCAGAAAACATCCAGGAACCTCTTTCTTAAAACCACACAGAGTGAAGTTCTTCCAACAAGGTGATTCAACTTATCAAAAGATTCCTAACAGTTTTCTAATAAAAGCCCAGTCAGTTTCAGGGTTTGGAAACTCCAGAGAGAGCCTTGAAGAGTCTACATAAATTACCAACCTACAGATCCAATATAGCTTATAAATGCTTGTTGGTGTTAGGTAGAAAATGATTATAGGAAGGGGCTGTTTATATCAGAGTAGAAAGATTGGTGAAAAGCATAGAGGAAATACTCAAAGAATCAAACACAGCTGGGCACACTGGCACAGGCCTTTAATCCCAACTCTAGAGAAGCAGAGGCAGGCAAATCTGTGTGAGATGGAGGCCAGCCTTGTGTACATAGTTAGTTTCAGGGCATCTCTGGCTACAGGGAGATCCTGTGTCAAAAAGACCAAAAAACCAAAAGCATCAGATTCTTGAAGGTGAACTTTTAGAGGTGTTATAACATCATTGGTGATAAAGAAATCTCAGAATACAGAGTACAACAAAAATGAGAGATGCAATATGCTGAGATCAGCTGCAAAGAAGAGGAAGACAGGAAGAAAAAAGATCCCTGTGTCTGGATAGGGAAGAGAGATTGTGGTATTGGTGGTATAGACACTGGGCCTCTATATCTTCCAAGAGCTTCTTTTCTCCAAAACACAAAATCCTAACCAAATATTCCTTTGTTTCTGATTCTTATAAAGTATGTCCTTCATTGTCTTCTATTATGTAAAATTTTCATTTTCTGAAGAAAATTATTTGTTATTTTATTTTATGTGCCTGAGGGTAATGTTTGCCTGTATGTGTCATGTGATGCCCAGGGAGGTCAACAGAGGGTGTCAGATCCCCCTGGAACTGAAGTTATGGTTGATTATCCACTGCTGTGAAACCCAGGTCCACTGCAAAAGCAACCAGTCCTTTTAATTGGGGATCCATCTCTCCGGCTCCCCATATTTTCATTTATGTTCTAAATAAAATTTATTTTCAGATAAGCCTAAGAAACATAACAACCTATTATTCACTTATTTCCTTCATCAAACACCTAGTGAATGTTTATTATTGAATAGCTAGTTCTTATTAGAATTTTGACATATAGTTAATTATTATTTTTAATCCCAAGACAAATAAGTATGTTCAAATATATTCAAATAAAATAAAACTGTATTAAAAATTATTAATGACTATTACTACTTTACGTACAAAGCCATGTTTCTTCCAGAATAATTAAGCTTTTTATATTAGGTAAAAACTTATTTTAATTCAACAAAGCCCACTTTTATTGTTTACTAGGACTTCTATTGCATAATGGGATGTACGCTGAGTGTCCATATTCTGTTTATTATCTAAAGTGGCACATTCATAAGATCATATGATTTTTTCTCAAAGTCAATTTTTATTGAAGCTTTGTGCATTTCATACAGAATTTCAAATCAAATCTAGACCCATACCCCTTTCCTTGCCCCCACCTCTACCCCACCAGAGCTCATGCGTTCTGCCATAGGATTTTTTTATTACATCAATTTAGGAAGAAATTTCCCTGACATTACTGGCTTATTCACCAGGTATCCATATAGGTTTCATATAGTTTGATGAAAAAATGAAGACATACTTTGAATATTTGGTTTTCAGAATCCACCAAATATCTATATATATATATGTGTGTGTGTGTGTGTGTGTATATATTTTTTTAAAACTGTGTCAAATTTGATCAGAGAAGTTAGCGCAACAATAAAGGCAATGTATATGAACTATAAAATTCAATTTTGTGAGTTTCTCATTTCAACTTTCACAGCTACCTTTGCAATAACTGGTAGTCATGTCTAGAAATAGACTCCAAAAAAATATGAAAGTAAATTCAATTTGTCATGTAGTGAACTTGTAATCCAATGTCCCTATCTATGATTTTCTGTGCTGGTAGTGCATTGATCTCGACAGGATTACTGTGTGTGAAATGATAACAAGGTATAAAATGGAATTTCCCACTGAGACAAAGAAATTCTTTTGAATGACTTTGAAACATGACTTCTACCCTGAAGTTTTTATAAGTACAGATACCCATTGGATTCGCTCTGCCTTTCTCCCTGAGCCCTCTTTTCACAAGGTCATACATCTAGAGCCTTAGTAATTCAATATTACCAGTCAGAGGTTCAAGTACATCAGAAACACATGGCCTACCACATAAGGACTTGATATACCTGTGTTCATCTTCTTTTCAGAGGCCTCTTTGTTACTTTTGTATCATGGTAGATGGTCCTTTACTTTAAATGCATAAACTCTGATACTGAAGAAGAAAGTGTGGGCTCTTTCAATACTATTTCCATTGTGTTTAGAGTGTTAAGTATTTTTTTTTCTCGGCAAAATAATCAATTTTAATAAGAAATGAAATTATATCAAACTCTCATGCACACACATGCACTTTTGTAAGCTGGGTGTTTAAATAATGATGATATCTACCTGTTAACATAAATAGACTTGTAAACATATTGTTTTTATTCAGTATATTTGTTGGTTTGTTTATTTGTCTGTGGTGCTGGGTATCAAACCCATGGCTCTCACATGCTAAGCAAATGCTCTACTCTTTTCCCCCAACCTCAGCTCTTACAATATTTTAATGGCTGAATATTTTATTTTTAATTTCAATGAACTATAGCAACACTTTCTGTAAACTTCCTTATTGATGCCCACGTTGCAAAAATGTAGTAACTGTATAATCTCTACCTTTTCCAGTAAGACTTTAGGGGTCATAAGAATTTAATCCTTTGGATAATTTATAAATCCTTATCATTGACCTAAATCCCAATTTAGAGTAAAGCATTTTATTGATGACTCAGTATATTGAGAATATCTTTTATTCTCCTTTTTTTTTCCAAGAGCTGAAGATGAACTCAGAGATAAGCAAACACTCCACCACTGATCCAAATCCCCAACCTAAGAATATTCTTACTTTTAAATAAGAAACATTTGTTTCGTTAGGGACATAGCTCAGGCATACAACAATTTCAAGCATTTGCAGAGCCAAGGGTTTGATTTCAATCATTATAAAATTGTTTTGACAACATTAACACAGTTTGTATCAAGGTACATTCATGTCTACCAAACATAATGTTAAAATACCTAGCTGAAGTCCCAGCATAATAAACACAGCACCAAGTTCTCCTCCAATTACTTACTCTAAAGTAAAAGACTGGCTTGTACTTGATTTTCCTTAGGAGAGTTCTCTCAAGTTTAATCTTGTAATCCAACAGTATTGTGAACTCTGTACCTTGCCCTGTTCAGTCTATATGTGGCACATGCTAAATCTTGAAAGAAGTGACTCAATTTCTAGAAATCAAGGTGTTCTGAAACATTATGAAGAAAGTACTAGTCTCGGTCTCTGAACCAGTAATGTTAGGAACTCTGCTGTACTCCTTTCTGATACTGGCTTTGAAACTTTCTCATTTACATAAGTATTTACATTTTTCATGGAATTTTCAAGTATTTTGCTTTTCCTTATTATCCACATTTCTTAATGTTTCCTGTTAGAAAAATTGTTCTAATGGAATGGGTCCTAAGGTCGAGGCAGAGGCTATTGGTGTGGCCCTTAGAGCTGGAAAAACTACAATTCCAGATCCAAAATTTACAAGGACCATGTTTTGCAAGCTTTGGAAGCTGATAGTGATCAGAACTCATTTGAGAATTCATGTCAAACTTTAGGATTGCAATTATACTCTGTACTGTTATGTCCATGTTAATCAATTGGGAACATATACCTGTACCTGAGAAAGTACTCCTTAATACATATACTCACTTACTTTTAAATTACACAAATAAATAATTGCCTCAGATTTGATATATATTTATATTATATGTGGATTTATAGGTGAAACCTTCTAGAATATCTCAAAGATCATTTGCTAATTGTGATACCATTGTGCATTAATTATGTAATTCCTGAAGGTAGTTATGGCACTGAGAGGCTTGAACATCTACTTGACTATTCTAATTAATCTTCTACTTGTTGAGCTAATTTTTCTGGTTTTTCTCCATCCTTGCTTGGTTTCAAGCTTTTAGTCATTCTGATCCAACTGGTAATATGTTAATTCATGGATCACTCATAATTTCTCTACTTTGACCCAAGTATTAGTAATCTTATCATAACCATATACTAGATAACATATTTTCTATTTGAACATAAATAATCTATAGAGTCCTTTCATATAGGCTTGTGACCTTTATTATTCAAGTTTCAATATTTATTGTTCAAACTAAAAGTAACAGAATCTGCTACATTAATTCATTGAAGGACTGTGAAAATTAAATCAATGTTTTCTGTACTACAAAACCACATTAGACTCTAGTGATCCAAAGTTCTCATTTTCTTTATATATAAATTTGAGGTGCAGATAATGTGAATCAGTTATCAAAATTATGTAACTTTCAGGACTCCATGAAGATTATATGATGCTTTCTAAATGTTATCTGTAAAAGGCAAGGATAATGTGATAAGAAGTGAAATACAAGAGGCTTACTCTATTTTTTCGTCACCACTTTATTCTGTATGTAGTGCATAGAATGATTTCATGTGAGATGAAATATCCTAATGATGTGAGTTATACAAACTGTAAGAAAATATCTCAGTAGGCTTTTTATAACAGCTATCAGTTATCCTCTTTTCTTCTCTATAAACATTGCCATATATTGAAGTTAGAATAGTAAAAGAAAAGGGAATAATGGATAAATATGATAGATTCACATTTCTATTTATCTTCATTCCCTCCTATGAAAGAAAAATGAATTTGATAGATTGCCCAATAGGTTTGACCTTATTAAAAGGTAGTTTGCATTTATATTGAAGAGTTTAAAAGAATTAGAGATGAATTGATGCTTAGATAACCAGGCAATTCATTCATTCATATTTTAGTTTTCTCTTAAAAATATTTATTAAATTCTGCACTAGAGAGAGTACCAAAAGACAATGACCCTGAGAGAATGAGGGGAGAAAGAAAGAAAACTCGTTCTTCAGAGAATAGTCTGAGAATAGGCAATTGTCTAAAGTGCACAGCCTAGGCACAAAAACTGCTCAGAAAAGGAATATGTAAACAGAAATAAAAGGACTCTGCATTGACTCTAATTAAGATAAGAATCTTTAAAGTTTGGATTTAAGACTTTCTTATTAATTGGATCATGCTAGCTACTGTCCTGAGAAGTCTTGAGGCAAGAGCTGAAGTAATGTGACTATAGGAGGATGATTTGCAAAATGTGGCTGAGAACTATGTCTTAAGGTCAAGTAGACATGAAAGGAATGTTGAGTTGGAACTGGGTCGTGGATGTGTTTAAGGGTAGACCTTGCAGAACTTAGAAATTGGAGGTAAGGAAATAAAATAACTTGTAGTAAGATTTCAAGCATTTTCTGTAAAAGAAAGGAGAAAATTCCCATTCACAGGGGGAGAGACAGTCCCTTTCAAGGATGGGTTAATCAGGCTCATAATCTTTTATAATCTGTTGCCTTCAATTATGTTTTGTATTGCTAGGGACTAAGCCTAGATATTAAGCCCCACATAAGTTAGTCACACATGTACGCATTCTGTTCCTTTATTGTTTCTTTAATGGTGAAAAGTATTCACTATAATAGTCTCTGCATTTATTGTCACTAACACGGAAGCTCATGTTATGTACTTCTGTATTCTGAGAAACAGAGAAATATTTCTGTAGAATACTGAATCTAAGATACCAAAAATGTTATGTTGCCCAGTATCATTGTATATGTCTGTAGTCCCAAGAGGTGAGAGGCTGACTTGGAAGAATATGAGTTTGAGGTCAGTCTGGGTTACACAGCAAGAACCAGTCTTAAATTAAGTGAAGAAGCAAACAAATCAAAATAGGTATGTCATATCATTGTTTTTATATTACTAGAAAATACATAGCACTAATTTTGGCTTGAACATGAACATATAAATGATTATGTTGTAAAATGGAATGATGTTTGAATAAGAAGTTAGGTATCTTAATTCTTAGTTCACTGTTGTTTTTCACTATTAGTTATATAAGGTAGGAACTAAGAGTTATAATCATAGATTTCTAAAGCTCTGTCCATAGTATTTCCAGCCTTAACCTAATTTATTCTGCCGTTTCTTGTTCTTCCTGTGTCATTTGAGATTATCTACAAGGATAAAAGATATAAAACTAAATTCAAATCTCACTTGCAGTTATGGGATATTTTATATGAGTGAGGAAATTATTTGATGACTAAGTATGAAGCCTGAGGTCATATACAATCCAAAGTTTGTGGCATAGTTATCAGGAAGGGAATTTAGATATCTAAGTAGTTATATAAACAGGCAGTTCAATCAGTATTCAAGATAGGAATCTAAGAGGTGACTAGGTCAAATAAAAATTTAGAAGTTTGGTATTATTGGCAAATTTATATTTAATGATGATTTTTGAGTACTTGACTTTGGTTTCTGTTTGTCTTATTCTATTTTATTATATCTTAATCTCCTGTGTAGAACTGAGGATTTAGCCCAGAGCTTCATGCACATAAGTCAAGATATGCTTTGCTAGTGTGCTATAGCACAAATCTTAAATCTTATTAAAATCAGAACATGATAGTTGAAAGAAGACTAAGGAAAAGTTGTGATGAATAAATTTCACCTTTCTGCAGCATGAAACTGGTGGCGATATAAGAAATTAACAAAGGGGAGAGGGGGTCCTTGGTGCTGTCCAAGGAAACTGGTGTTATGTGGGGTTCTGAAATCAAATCCAATGTTTTGATAAGGGACAAATTATAATTTCTAATGAATATTATTGGAAAATAATAGATTGAGTGAACTAGATAGACTGGGCTCCAATGAATGAACTCCTCATGTTGAGTGACATCTTGAGACACAAACGTGACTTGATGGGCCTTAACATATATGACAGAATGCATAAAATCCAGCGGGGGGATATTGGAACTGTAGATAGGGAGGAGGTCTAAATATGACTAAGATCTATAAAATTCACAAAATCAATAAAATATATTTAAACAAAAAGAACATAAAGTTCATGTGATTCCATAACCTTATTATAGCATTTTAAGTGAAATATTTGAGATAGGTTCAAGTGAGGTTTGTTAAAAGAAATTTCTGAAAAGAGGAAAAGGTAAATAGAACACTAGTCCGAGGTTGAAATGTGGTCAGGAGTGGTCCATTTGCTCTTTGTTAATATGCTTATGTACTGAATGGAAAGGTGAGGGAAAAAAAAAAAAGCAAAGGCTAAAAAAACTGAACACATAATTAATTTCTATTTTCCACATGTCATTTCTCACTTCATAAGACTGTATATTTTTTCATCCTTGATCAATTGTTAGACAAAATTCCACAGCCACAGAGATCTGAATGGTCAGAAAAACTCACTTCGAGAGTCTTATCGTAGAAGGAAAGTGGCGAGAGGCTAAGCAACTGTTCCTATTGTTCCACAGTCAGGATGCAGAGAAGAGGAGCACTGGTGCTCATCTCACCTTCTCTTTATTCAGACCACAACCACAACCCCCAGAATACTACCACCATGTGCGGAATGTCACTTCTTATCACAAGTAACCCAGATTAGAAAATCCCGCACAAATATGCCTAAAAGTTTGTTTCCAGAAGGATTGTAAATCCCATCAAGTTGACAGGTAGGAGAAACATCCCAAGGACTGACACTGTTGACCTCACAGAGTTCAGGGATGGTGATTAAGACTATGAAAACATACAACTTATGGCTATGTAGGATGGACTTGGAAATGCCAGCAGAGAGGTTGACCCATCTGAACATTAAAGAAAGAGGAACCTCAGACTACCTGAGTCACAGACACTGAGCATCTCTCTGAATAATATTGGAGTTAACTGTTTATAATGGGCCCTAATGAATTTTACTTTCCAGATACGGAGAAACCTTCCTACCTCTCCCCTTTATAGGAAAAAGAAAAACATGATGGTAGTGAAACCACTCCCTAACTGTAAACTAGAGCCAATTGTTACAGTGGTAATTTCCTATAAAACAGGCATAACGTATTAATTGATTGATAGGCATAGGAACTGTGAAAGGATATTTCTCTATCTAGAGCCAAATTCAATAGTAAAGTGTTTATAAGTTGTGTAATTAAGC
>VZQC01007033.1:2410351-2421753 GCA_009823505.1 Rhizomys pruinosus | reverse complement strand
AAAAAAAAAAAAAAAAAAAAAAAAAAAAACAACTAACCGACAAAGGCTGTATCAACTTTAAATTGAAGAAAAACACCACCAGGAATAAATGATATGGAAAACTAGTACTCAACAGTTAAAATTATATGTTAAAATGCATGGCTTAATTGTAAGCATTCTGTACAGTTGTTACATGCAGGGAATGCAAAATGCTTCCAGGAAAAAATATTTTAGATATATTACAGTTATGATGATCATTCTGGGTTGGGACAGGTGAGAGTTAAATGAGAAGGACATCGAAAGAAAGGAAATAGGACTTAGAAACTGAGACGGAAACATCGAAGGGGCAGGAGTGAGAACTGCTTCTGGGCCGAGGATTTAGTGGCAGGAATTACTAGATAAAAGAAAAATTGCATGGTGAGGCACATCCGACATAGGGGGAGCAAAGGGATCCAAAATTATACAGAGGCACAAAAGGGTGGTAGACTGTGGTGGGCGAACTTCTGTACTTGGGCAGAGTTCACATACCACGTGTGCCAGTTACTTTCATTGATCAGACCAAATGCCTGAAGGAGAAGAATTTTTAGTTATTTTACTTTTTAATTATGTGTCTGTGTCAGTGTGTGCATATGTTTGTATGCCTGTGGATGCCAGCAGACAGCATCAGATACCATGGGTCTGGAGTTACAAGTGGTTGTGAGCTGCCCCAAGGGGTGCTGGGGATCCAACTCGGGTTCTCTGCAAAAGCAATACCCTATTTTTTTTTAATTTTTTAAATTTTATTTATTTCCGTATGTGTATGAATGTATTGTCTGCATGCAAGTCTGTGCACCCGTGATGTGCAATGCTGCGGAGGTCAGAAGAGGGTGTCGGAATTCCCTGGAACTGGAGTTCTCCTGGAATTGGAGTTTCAGACGGCTCTTGGCCGCCATGTGGGTGCTGGGGATCGAACCCAGGTCCTCTGCAAGAGCGGTCGGCGCTCTTAACCGCTAGGCCATCTCTCCAGCAATACCCCATTTTAACCCCGAGTCATCGCTCCACCACTAAGAAGGACTTTTTTCTCTTGGTTTCAGAAGGCTAGGCCCGGGGTTCGGGATTTGGCTCAGTGGCAGAGCGCTTCCCTACCAAGTGCAAGGCTCTGGGTCGTTCCTCATCTCTGAAAAAAAGGAGGCCAGGTCCATCTTGGTGGCGTGGGCGTAGTCTGGCTGAACACCTTATGTTGGACCAAGAAGAAGCAAAGCACTGAGATGGTGCATCCACACTCAGGTTGGGTCTTCCTCTAGTCAATTAATTTTCCCTGCAAACACTACACATATTTATTTATACAGCTATGGGGTCTGAGTCTCCTAAGTGATTCTAATTCTAGTCAAGTTGACAATGAAGATTAAGCATTATACCTCTCTGGCTTTCCATTTTATGAATAAAGAAAGATAGTCAATTAGGAAACAGTAAGTGTTCCGTGCACCTATACTTCCAGTTAAATATGTAGTGGTTTATTTCTTAAATGGCATATAATCAGTTATATATGAAATATTAAAATCTAGCTGTTTAAATCCAGATGAGTGTTATTGGACAATACTTTATGATATAGTAGAGGCAATAGTATTTTTTGGCTTAATGTTATTTTTTTTTTTTAGAAAACAAGAAAGGCTTGTAATAATGATTGATGCACTCTTGGATTCTAGATGCAAACATTTCATTTAAGATTATTTTGTATCAATATTCATAAGTGAGATTAATGTGAGATTTCCTTAGTACAATTTTTGTGAGGGCCTTTGACCAGTGTTTCACCTGATTTATTAAACCAATTTTGAGACCTTCCCTTCTATTTCTTTGCTTGCCTATAGATCTACATTAAGGACTTAAATACTTCCATAAATACAAGTTAAGTTTGTCTTGCACGGGGAAAGCACTTATTTCCAGGATTTTCTTGCAACCTCATATTCTCAGGTAAGAGTTCAAGTTCGTGACTACATAATGAAGATTTAGTTCCCCATCTATAGGACTGAACTCCCCTCTGCATACACAAAACACTTGGGAAACCTATAATGACTCATTTCAGACTTCTCAACATGGGAGGCACCTTCAATTCTTAGGAAATGGAGGGAAACATCACTAGGAAATAAAATTCTTCTCCCACAATTTTACCCTTGTGACAGGATACTCAGTCTTCTCTTTCGGTTAACATATCAAAACACTAGACTGTTCTTAAATTTGAATGAATGTTACGGGACTATTTATGTTAAAATATAGAAATGTTTACCTTCTCAAAAATGTAAAATTTTAGATAGCTAAGTTTTCTTTAAACTACTCTTAAATTTTAGTTCAAGGTATATTTGACTCATGGTGGGGCAGCAAAAAGAAGGTAAATAAGAGATTTAGCAATTAACTTTAGTTATAATGATAATTATATTATACATGAAATGGATTTGATTGACATAATTACTTTAAAGCCATTTATTAGTACCTAGATAAAGTGTACATCACAGAACATTTGAAGAGTTACTGTAAAAGATGTAAAATCTTAAATTCCATGTACTTACAAAGTTTATTCTTTTTTTTATTTAATTTTTTTTTTTTTAATTTCTGGATGTGTATGAGTGTACTGTCTGCATGCAAGTTTGTGCACCCGTGTCGTGCAACGCCGCGGAGGTCAGAAGAGGGTCTTGGATTCCCCTGGAACTGGAGTTCTCCTGGAATTGGAGTTTCAGACGGTTCTCGGCTGCCATGTGGGTGCTAGGGATCGAACCCGGGTCCTCTGCAAGAGCGGTCGCTCTTAACTGCTAGGCCATCTCTCCAGTCCCACAAAGTTTATTCTTTACAACATATTTGTTTCTTTAGTAGTTCAATTAGCATGAATTTCCTCATTAAGTGTCTGTAAACTGTCACATGTGAGTGTAAACATTTTAGTAGCCAAGACTAAATACACTTTCATATTCCAGAAGGTCTTTCATTTTTCTTTTGCTAACTTATTTATATTTTTATATTGAATATTAGTCAAAGTAACAAGTGTTATGTAAAAATTGTGCCCATGACCATTACCTCCAGGTCTTGTCTCATTAGCATGCATTTAAAATACTCAATGAAGTCAAGCGTGGTAGTGCACATCTTTAATCCTAGCACTTGGGAGGCAGAGATAGGCAGATCTCTGTGAGTTCAAGCCTAGCCTGGTCCCCACATTGAGTTCCAGGACAGCTAGGGCTACAGGGAGACCCTGTCTCAAAAAGGTAAAAATAAATAAGTAAGTAAAAATAAAATAAAATACTCAGTGAACAGATTCTAGTTTATTTAAACATTGAAAATGAGAAATGTATATCAGTTACTTATAATGAGAGATAGTAAGAATTGGTTCATTAATAAAGTTTTTGAATTAAGCCAGCCAATACTTCTTTGCTTTTTATGTAAAATGATGTTAAAATAACTTAGTGCTGTGACCTTCAAAGGCACTAACCCAGCATTCTGTAATAGAGTGGAAATATACATATACACCTGACCATTGTAGATGATGATGAATAGTTTTCTGGCTTCTTGAGTTATCTGCCTGAAATCACTGTATATCTCTAAATAAACACATATTCAGTGTTCACTTCCATGTATTAATGCTGAAGACCACATCAAACAAAGGAACTCATCTACAAAGCCAGCAGCTACTGAAAGATTTAGAGAGAGAGTATTTTTCATTCCTTAAAAAAATATATTCACTTGTCTTTAAAAACTTCCTGAAACTGAAAGAATTCCATGGGAATTGAGAAATTCTTGAAAGCTTGGGTCAAGCTTTGAGATAGTCCTACTGCATCTAGAAAATTATTTATAAAAGTGATTGTGTAAAAATGGAAGAAAAAGATCCAGAAAGATGGTTGTATGGGTAAAGGTGCTTGGGTTAAGACAAACATCTGAAGGAATTTAATTCAATTTGTGGAGCTAAGTAAGTGGAGGGTTAAACAACAGTAAATAAATAAGTAATAAATAAATAAATATAAAAATTAAAATTTTAATGGTAGATGGAAACTAAGGAATAAATATAAACCTTGGAGCCAATCAAACGGTTGCAGAATGGTTCATAAGTTTTTCTAGGTGCGGTTAGTAGAGATTAGCACTTCAGAAGTTGACAAAAACCATGACAAATATTTTCACAATCCCTGGCTGATCAATTAGTCAGAATCACCATACAGGCTTTCTAATGAAGAACATCAGACCATCCATTCATGCCTTCTGAAGGCCCAGCCTTCAGGGCTAATTACGTGTCTGATGATGGAGGAAGTTTTTATGACCTTTCTGACTGGCTACATCCTTCCCTCCTCTGAAATGCCACAGCAATTTATCTCTGTCTTTCTTATGCAGAAGATCATTATCTATACATTTTGGCTGTGCTAATAACTCAAGGTTATTAAGTATTTATTAGATACAAAGTTCTTTGATAAAGACCATCTCCTTTTTTGTCTGTTACATCTTCAGGAAGATAGAAATCACTAGTGAATATTTCTCACATATATCCTGCACTAGTGGCACTTTTAAGCATCTTTCGTTCAGTTTTGCTTATTTTCTAAGCAATGGTCCACTGAATAAGCTCACAAGATGAAGAATCTGAAGCCCGGGCCTATGGTATCAAAATGTAAGTGTAATGAAGGCACACATTTATTACTCTCTTCATTGATACTGATGTCTGAATGTGCTTTGTTCTTCAAGTTTAGGTTTCTGGAAGCCTTAGAACATCTTTAGTGCTATTATCTTTGAATAAGGATGATGGAGTGACTTTCTGGTTTTGTCTTTATGCCTTGGAAGTGGTTCCTTATTTCAGATCACTACAGTGTACTATCTCATTTTTCGTTATGTTTTTCTGCCTTACCACTTTACTCTTCATCTCTGCAGTTTCTTCATAGATGGGAAGAGTTCTGGACAATGGGGGAAGTTAATTAGGGCTAATTCTGATTGCTCCTATTTCCCGGTTTTTAATTTGGCATCCATCTCAGGATCAGCTTGTCTAATCACTCTGCGCTCACTTCAGGAGCTTTCCTTTCTACAGCACAGCTCTTCCTACACTTGTAAACAGCATGTTTTGGTCTGTACTTTGGTTGTGAATTCTCTCTTCCATTAAATATCTAACTCCTAAGGTTCAGGGCACAGTTTTGCTCTAATAATTTTAATGGAAGTTCCCTGCATCACTCAGTTGTTTACATAATGAACCAAGAACAAAGATAACCAATGAAAAACTGCATATACAATGCAACCTACTTTTGCAATATTCTGCATTTTCCTTTTCGCTAGTAAATCTTTTAAAAATCTGTTAAATTATTGAAAGTTTTCTGAATCAGAATTCAGTGAGGTTTTATCGACTGTAACCAAAAACTAAATGCACAGGAAAGCTGTGCGGATGAAGTAGTCGGCCTGACACTCATTATCCTGACAAAGGCAACTATCACAAAGACTACCTGAACTACAGCCCCGCATAAAACATACTTACATGATGTCTGCCCCAAATGATCTCCTTAATCTCTGACAGATGACAACTTGGCTATTGATACTACTGCCCAAGGATTATTGATTCCCAGCAACAAATATAATCCTCTTCATTTTGCCTTTGAGTTTTCATTTCTTGAATGGATGGTGAAGATTATCAAAGGTTTATCATAATTTCAAAGCACTTGCATTACTTTTGTCTTCAATATACTCCTATTGGAACTAAATAATACATATTATATTATTCACCAATGATTGGTATAAAAATCTTCATGATGTTGATATTATCCTTTAGTACATTTCTGCGTGAATTCTGTGTCAATGCTTTCATGTACAATTTCTTTTTAAATTTTATTTTAGCCTACTTTTCCAATTTTCATACAATGCAATTTAAAGGTGGTATTTAGAACCCCTCCCTATCCCTATCCTTATCTTTCTCCATTGCCCTTATCCATTTAATGTACTCTGATTTATAAATATGTACTTATCTACATGTATACATTTATCTATCTAGATATAGACATAGAGATATAGATATGGCATATGGAATCTGATTTGTGTACCCAAATGTCATTCAGGTTGGGTCAGTCCACTGGGCCAACAAGATTCCCATCACTCTAAGACACAGTCTGTCCCACACACAGCAGGTGTCAATTGCCACACATTCTTCAGGTTAGGTTAGGATTTCAAAATCTCTCCACATGTGATGAATCCATCTCTCAGTTCTCACCAGAGAAATCTCCTTAAGCAACGGATGATGATTAACACAGATGACTATAATTGTCACTAGGAAGAGAATTAGAGACTGCAGAGTTTTGGCTCCAGATAGACCACCTATTTCAAAGCTCTGTCTTCCAAGACTCAGTCTCTTTTTCATTGTGAAAAAGAAGATGGGAAGACTGTAAAAAACAGAGGAGCTGATGATCATAAGGAAATTGAGTCTTCCAGACAGCTGGTTGTTTTTCTTATGAGCACACAGCAATGGTGACAGCATGTGCAATCCCATGCAAGCTCACAGGAGACAAAAATCCCAGCATAAACATTGGAAAATGGTTAAGAAATCATGCATTGTTTCTTGATTTTAGCTTGAGATTCTTTATTTTGTTATACAATACTTCCTGTTGACATCTCTTGATAATGGTTAATTCAGTTTCACACAAAAATGTGATTTTACAGTATTCTTTTTCCTTTGTTGTCAACCAGTCTCTCAAAATTAAAATTTCCCCCTCTTTAAACATTTTCAAAAAATTGTTATTGCAAATGATGGGGGTGATATCATTTAGAAGGTAGCTTTTTCAAGGTCTCATGGGTCCTTTATTTTCTCAGTAATCATGTAGAAATTACACTTTCTGCAAGGCTGAGTAGTCATCTATCATTTAGGCTTCCAAACTCACTGTGCAGGGCTGCACCACATGTGTTGTGTGGCTATGACATTATACTTTTTTGTTTGTTTTTGGTCTTTTTGAGACAGAGTCTCCCTGTAGCCCCAGCTGTCCTGAAACTCACTATATAGACCAGGTTGGCCTTGAACTCACAGAGCTCTACCTGCCTCTGCCTCCTGAGTGCTGGGATTAATGCTGTGTGCCACCACCGCTAGCTGAGATTATCATTCTTTTTTTTTTTAATTTTTTTTTAATTTTATTTATTTCCGTATGTGTATGAATGTGTTGTCTGCATGCGAGTTTGTGCACCCGTGACGTGCAATGCCGCGGAGGTCAGAAGAGGGTCTCGGATTCCCCTGGAACTGGAGTTCTCCTGGAATTGGAGTTTCAGACGGTTCTCGGCCGCCATGTGGGTGCTGGGGATCGAACCCGGGTCCTCTGCAAGAGCGGTCAGCGCTCTTAACCGCTAGGCCATCTCTCCAGCCCCCAGATTATCATTCTTTACACTTGCTTTGCTTCTAGGTATTTTTATCTTATTTTCTTCTACTGACTGGGAGTTGTCTGCAGGGAGGGACATTTCCCCAAAAGGGTCCACAAGCTCTTGTAAGGGAGTATTTGCAATGGTTTGTATAATAGTACTAATTTCCTCCAGCGATCCATATGTTAAGGGCTTGGTCCATAGAATGATATTGGAAGTGACGGTCTAGTGAGAGAACCTTGGGTAACTGTTGGCATGTACACAAGAGGGATTGTAGAGCCAACCCCTGGATGCTCTCTTCCCTCTTTCTGCCTCAGTATGATGTGTGATCATTTTACACACACACACACACACACACACACACACAAACACACACACGGTTGTTGCTGTCAGCAAAGGCCAGAACACTGAAGATGGGTGCTGTTTGCTGTCTTCTTTTCCTTTTTCTTTTATACAGGATCTTGCTATACAGCCTTGTCTGGCATGAAACTCGCTAAGTAGACCAGGCTGGACTTAAATTCTCAGAGAACATCCCTCCCTCTGTTCCTTGATTGCTGAGATTAAAGGTGTGATCTATCACGCATAGCTTGCTAATTATATGCTGCTAGTATCTTCCCACTGTAGAGCTGATAGTGGGGAGTTGTCTTGCTTTACATCAACCATTCTCCTATAGTCTATGACTTTGTATCGTTTTTTTTTAATTGAACATTTGTGCAATTCATATAATCATTCCCAAACTCAGTCCCCTCCATATTCCACCCCCATCAGAACTCATGTATTACAATATCCAAGCTAAGACCCATCCAGACAAGCTCCCAAACCCAGATGTCCTCCCGTGCAAATAGATTTGCTGTAGTCTAGTCAACATATCTGGGAATCCTAGGCAAGGCTTATTCTTCTTCACCCAACAGTACTCAGTCTCTTGTAGCTCTCAGTCCAGCGTCAGTCCCCCACTCATTTCTCTTGATCCACTTTGAGACTTTGTCCTAGTTGGCATGGGTCCCATGTCTTATGCCTACATTGCCACAGTTTTACATGTGAAAGCTTACAGTCAATTGTAAGTCACTTCTTCTCCATGTTCATGCACCAGCCCTGGCACTTACAATTGTTCTGCCCCCTTTTCCTGACCCATGGATAGGTGAGGTTTAATATAGGGGCCCCAGCCAGGGACACACACCCTGGAGGTTGCCATTCTTTGGAGGTTAACTAGTCTCCTCTGTTTGCCTCACTCTCTATTGTGTATGGAAACATTACTGGTTAGACTTGAGGGTTAAGTTCACTTTCTCTCTGCCCCTCACGCTACGTGTGAAGGTTCAAGTGTAAATGTCTCCCCTAGGAATGGGAATTTTTTTCAGATGTATAAGTTCCTTGTCTGACCAGTTGTTGAATTCTTCTGTGGCCTCCATCTTTTTCATAGACTAGATTTTTGATGAGTGACATACAATAGGCTTGTTTGTAAATAGAAGATTCCATAGTTAGTATGTGGTAAGAAATTTCATTTGTCTAGAGATATGACCCCAATAGCCTTTTCTCTAGGCTCTATTTTCTCTCCAGCCATGTGAATTTGGCTATTTACAGTGGATCTTATGAATTCACTCCCATTGAGAAGGTTCCAAGTCCAATTAGATAGCTGTTGACCATCCTCAGACAACAGTGCCTCTACTGAATCAATAGAGGTAGTTTTCTGGGCAGCTCGTCATGGTTGTTAGAATTTGACACTGGGTTGAACCACTGATTGATTTTTCTCTCAGAGCGCTGTACACATGGTCTACCATTATGAGCACTTAACTTCAGATAGAAAAGTGGCAGCTCAGTTCTTACTCTAAGACCTATCCTTGAAGCATGGGCTGTCCTGAAGAGCAGGGTCTTATTTTCTATTCCTGGTCGACAGTCAAGAGCTTTAGAGGTAGCCTATTTTGTTTTGAGAGTCAATTGGTTTTCTCTTGCCAACCATTCAAAGAGAGGTATCTTCTGTCTTACACTGTGGTCCCTGCCACCAGTTTGCACAACCTGGTTCCACTAATGTTCAGATAGTGTATATGTCAATTTCTCATGGAGTATGGAGGATTTTCCCAGCCTCTCAAGTTCCAATCATCTCTATTCTTTCTTCCCCTCTTACCACACTCCTCCTCCCTCCCTAGCCCTAGCACCCCCATCATCCCTGCCTTCCCCTTCCCCCACCTCCCATCATTCCCAAATTTATCTCCTCCTCCTCTCCCAACCCAACACCCACCCTCCATAACTGCCCGAATAACATCTGTCCCTTACTGGTCCTATGGTTTTGGATTTTTCCTTTTCTTTACCTCCATTGATCCTTTCCAATTTCCTGCTTTCCAGTGTTACATCAGGGTATATACTCACGTAAGGAGATTGTTGGCACAATCCACAAATGAGGGAGAATGTACATCACTTGGTTTTCTGTCTTTGTGCTACTTCACTTGGAATAACATTCTCTAGTTCCATCCATTTATCTGGAAATTTCATAATTTCATCTTTTATTCCTTAGTACTCCATTGTGTAGATGTGCTACATTTTAATTACCAGTGTAATTATCAGTTGTGGGAAATTTAGGTGGTTTCCATTGTTTTGCTATGTACATGTATCTTTACAGTATGATGAGTCCTTTGGGTTATGCCAAGGAGTGCTACAACTGGGCCATATGGTAGGATCACTTTTAGTTTTTGGAGAGGTCCCCACACTGCCCTCACAGTGGCTGCACTGATCTGCAGTCCCACCAGCAGTGAATGAGCATTCCCCTTCCGCCTGTCCCCTTGGCAGCATCTTGTGTCCTTCATTTTGTGATCTTAGCTAGTCTGATTGGGGTAACATGGAATCTTAAAGTGGTTTTTATCTTCATTTCTCAAATTTAAGTATGTCAAACATTTTTTTTTAATTTTTTTTATTGATGCTTTGTGTATTTCATACATTATTTTCCAATTCAGTTCAGGCATATATCCCCTTCCCTTCCCCCGACCCCACCCCTACCCATCCCAGATCATGCATTCTGCCATAAGTTTTCTGCATCTTTCTCTGCTTTTTTGTTTTGTTTTGTTTTCATTTTTTTAACAATAAGTGATAATTTGTGAGTACAAGCATCCTTTATGTAAAACCAATTTCCAAGCAGTTGTGCCCAAACCCACACAGCTCATAGGTCCCACCATCCAGCAGGGCGGGCTTGTATGTTCAATCAAGTTGATCAAATGAGTGTCCAGTCTATATTGTTGTAGTTTCACCATTAACCCCAATCGAAGCCCTTACATTCTACTACACCCCCTCTTCTGCAGATTGTTCCCTTGGCTTAGAAAAGGGGCACAGGTGGATGAGAAGCAAAACACTCTACTTTCTCTGGAGCTGATGTCTTGGTCTCTAGTCAATTCTGGCTGTTTTCTTTCATGGGCTGCCAGCTTGTCCAGGCATAACCTTTCGATCCTACTAATGAAGCACATGCAATTAGATATTTAGGTATTAAACAGTATAATATATAGCCTTTTGATCCTACTAATGAAGCACAGCTGGCTTCATAGAAGGAATCTGGGAGAACTCCCTCCACTTGTATCCTTCTAAACAACTTGAATATTAATTGTTGTAGTCTTTTTGAAATATTTTATAGAATTCTGTGCTGTGAAACCATCTTGGCTCTGGGCATTTTTTGGTTGGGAGGCTGCTTATTACATCTTCAATTTCTTCACATATTATTGGTCTGTTTAAACTGTCGATCTCTTCTTTGGTTGAGCTTTGTGATTCCAAGATTTCAGATATCATCCATTTTTCTAGGTTTTCAAACTTGGTAGAGTCTAGGTTTTTAAAGTAATTCCTATGATTGTCTGGATCTTTTTCATTATCTGTTGTGATATTTCCCTTTTTTTTATTTTTATTTTTTTCTTCTTTCTTTTGGTTAACTGGCTAGAGTCTTGTCTATCTTGTTTATTCTCTCAAGAACCAGCTTTTGGATTCATATGATTTTTTTTGTATGGTTTTCTTTGTTTCTATTTCATTGATCTCTGCTCTGTTTTTGTTATTCTTCTTGTCTGCTGCTTAGGGTTCATTTGTTGCTGTACTCTCAAGTACTTTAGCTGGGAGTGTTAGATCGTTCACTTGTGCTGTTT
>VZQC01007033.1:2162365-2406116 GCA_009823505.1 Rhizomys pruinosus | reverse complement strand
TTTCTGTTTTT
The DNA here is from genome assembly GCA_009823505.1 of Rhizomys pruinosus. Lineage (NCBI taxonomy): Eukaryota > Metazoa > Chordata > Mammalia > Rodentia > Spalacidae > Rhizomys > Rhizomys pruinosus. Next base: position 2,406,105 of record VZQC01007033.1, on the reverse strand, counting down.
TTAATGTAGGCACTTAGAGCTATAAACTTTCCTCTTAGGACTGCTTTTAAAGTGTCCCATAGGTTTTGCTGTGTTGTATTATCATTGTCATTCAGTTCCAGGAATGTTTTTATTTCTTTCTTTATTTCTTCCTTGACCCATTCATTATTCAGGAGAGTGTTGTTTAGTCTCCATGTGTTCTTGTAGGTTGTAGGGTTAATCTGGTGTTGATATTGAGTTTTATTGTACTGTGGTCTGAAAGAACGCATGAGATTATTTCAATCTTTTTGTATTTGTTGAGTTTTTCCCTGCGTCCCAGTATATGATCTATTTTGGAGAATGTTCCATGGGGTGCTGAGTAGAGTGTATTCTCTGGTGTTTGGGTGGAATATTCAAACATTTTTAAGATGTTTCTTAGCCATTTTTATTTCTTCATTTGAGAATTTTCTATTCAAATCTGTATCCCATCTTTTGAGTCATTTATTTTCTTGATACTTTATTTTTTTTGAGTTCTTTGTATATTCTAGATATTAATTCTCTGTTGGATGTGTAGATGGCAAAAATTTTCTCCCACTCAGTGGGTTTCCTCTTCACATCCTTGGCTATTTCTTTTGCTGTACAGAAGCTTTGTAGCTTAATGAGGTCCCACTTACTGATTGTTGTCCTTAATGCCTGAGCAGCTGATGTTTCATTAAGAAAGTCTTAGATGGTGGGGCTGCGGGGGTTTGGGCACAACAGCCTGCAAATTGGTTTTACATGAGGGATGTTTCTACTCATAAATTATCACTTATTGCTAAAAAATGAAAAAAAAACTGAGAGAAAGATGCAGGACAGTTATGGCAGAATACATGATCTGGGATGGGATGGGGTGGGATGGGGGGGAAGGGAAAGGGAAATATGCCTGAACTGAATTGGAAAATGATGTATGAAATACACAAAGCATCAATAAAAAAAAAGGTCTTTTCCTACACCAACATCTTTGTGGGTATTGCCTATGTGTTCTTCTACCGGTTACTGACTTTATATTGAGGTCTTTGATCAACTTGGAGTTGACTTGTGCAGGGAGAAAGATTAGGGTCCAATTTTAGTCTTCTACAGGTTGTGTTCCAGTTCTGGCAGCACCATTTATTGAAGATGAATTTCTTCCATTGTATATTCTTGGCACATTTGTCAAATATCAAGTAGCTTAAATTGTATGTACTCATGTTTGGGTTTTCTATTCTTTTCCATTGATCGACATGCCTATTTTGTGCCATTACCATGCTGTTTTTATAACTACAGCTCTATAATATAACCTGAGATCTGATATGGTGATATCCCTGCATCGGTCTTTTTGCTCAAAACTGTTTTGGCTATATAGGCCTTCTGTGGTTCTCTATGAATTTTTGGATGACATTTTCTAGCTCTGTGAAGAATGTTGTATTTTGATTGACATTGCATTGTATCTATAAACTATTTTTGATAAAATGGTATTTTCACAATATTGATTCTACCAATCCACGATCCTGTTAGATTTCTCTATCTTCTAGTGTCTTCCTTTATATCTTTCTTAAGAGTTTTGACATTTTCATTGTAGAGATGCTTATCATTAGATCCATTTCTTCTTGTAAGGTCTTATTTAACTCAGGTGCCTCTCTCTTTATTCTTTGTCCAGTTGATCTGTCTTTTGAAAAGAGTGGGGTATTGAAGTCACGTACTGTTATTGAATTGGGGTTCATCTGTGTTTTATAGTCCTGGAGTACTGTTTTTATTAATTTGGATACACCAGAATTTGGTACATATATATTCATGATTGAAATATCTTCTTGATAAATTGTTCCTTTGATTAAAGTAAAGTGACCCTCATTATCTCTTCTGACTAATTTTAATTTGAAATCTATTTTGTCAGATATTATAATTACAACACTTGCTCACTTTTTAGAGCCATTTGATTGGAATATTTGTTTTCCATCGTTTCACCCCTTGAAGGTAAGATGAGTTTCTTGAAGACTACAAAAAGATTGTTTTTCTTTTTTTATACATTCCATTAGTCTGTGTCTTTTGACAGGACAGTTAAGGCCATTGATATTTAATGATAATATTTAAAGGTGTGTATTGGATACAGTTAATTTCTTTAAGTTTGTGGCTCTATTTTGAGTTTCCATTATCATATCCTCTGTTTTCTTTCTTTAACCACTTGAGTATGGTCGTTCATGTCTTGGGTCCTTTGTAATGTTTTGAGTATTCTTTGTAGGGCTGGGTTGGTAGAGATGAATTCTTTCAGCCTATTCGTGTCATGAAAAATTTGCTGTTCTCCTTCAACCTTGACAGATAGTTTTTCTGGATAGAGGATTCATGGTTGGCATCCAAGGTCTTTAGGAGCTGGGAATATTTTGGTTCAGGCTCTTCTAGCTTCCATAGTTTGCATTGAGAAGTCTGCTGTGAATCAGATGGGTTGTCCTTTACATGTAAGCTGTTGGTCTCTAGCAGCCTTTAGTACCCTCTCTTTTGTCACTATCCAGCAGATCAATAGTCCAGGAAAATGGGCATTGGGATTAACTGAGGTTTGCTTAGCACCTATGCTAAGGTGGTGGTGGGTGAGGTTAAGGGAATTGGTGTCTGTGGGGATCCTTGGGTGAGAACAGAGTAGGAGTGTGGGAGAGGGACTGAACTGGATGGCTGGTGGGTGGGGTCTGACTTACCAAAATCCTCCCTTGGGCAGGTCTGAGAGGCAGGTCATCATCAAAGAGGTTGAGGGTGCCTAGTGGTCTATGCTAAGATGTTTTGCCAGTTTCTGTTAGGGAGCTAGATCAAAGGTCTAAGGTGGAAAATTAGGTGCCTGCCTGTGTCCCAGGCTGGCAGGATGAGGGTGGGAAGGCTGCGAGGGAAGGAAAAATGGGTTTTGACATACTGGTTTCCTAAGCCAGGGATCCTGTCTGGCAGGTCAGGTGTGCTAGCAGGGATGGGCTTCAGAATACCTGGAGTGTGGAGTGAGCTGCCTGCTGGGGTGGTTGGTGACTCAGGGTAAGGGGGTGCTTCAGGAAAAGGATTGCTGTCTGTAAGAATCACAGTCTGGTTGAGAACAGCCTGTGGGTGTGGGAGAAAGGCTGAATGGGGTGGCTGGTGGCTCAAGTCTGACTTTCCAGAACCCTCTCTTGTAGGGTTTTTGTTGTCAGCTGTTTTCCATCAAGCATATTGAACATATGTGCATTTCTCAATAAACTAAAACCACTCAAATATTTTCTGTAGAAACTTTCTATTGAACAAAAGAGGGTTTTAGGCAGTGTAAGAATATTCCTACAAAAGAATATTTCTAATTATCTAAATTATATTTTTATTATATTTTATCATAATATATAATGTAAAAATCAAATATTACATACAGATTTGGATCATAATAGATACAAAAACTGAGGCAGAGGCAGGCAGATCTCTGTGAGTTCAAGGCCAGCCTGGTCTACAGAGTGAGTTCCAGGAGAGCTAGGGCTACAGGGAGACCCTGTCTTGAAAAGACAATAAACAAACAAACAAACAAAAAAAACCCTAATTTTGGAAAAACTATTTCCATGTTGTTAATTTGGTATTATGCCAAATGATATGAGAAACATAAAACTACCATTTTCAACACCATTATTTAGAAAATGGAAGTAATATTTTAATACACAATGTAGAGAGTATCTAATTTCTGAAAACAATTTTGACTCTTAAGCTTAAGAAATATTTGGAAAACTCATAATATTTTACATTGTCTGTTTCTCTATTGATATATGAAAATATCCCCATAGAACTTTAATCCAGGAGAAGGTCTTGGATTCCAGGGTTAGAGATGGAAGAGTGACTGGGGTGGCTCAGAGGAAACAACACCCAGGATATTTCTTCATCCCATACTTTAATTGTTGACCTTCACGATCCAGATCTCACTTCATGTGATAACAAGTACACAACAGTGTCTCGTTAGTTTTCCACTTTGCAAACAGCAATGAGATACCAGTATAAGTCCATGCAGCTGATATGGTGACCTTAGGAATTACTCCTTTGAATGAGGAATCAATACAAATACCCAGCAGTCTCTCTTTTTCAGCATGCTCTTGGGAATCCTTTGCCTTGTGCTACATCTTCTGAGTCCATTAACTGAATGCCACTAAGCAACCAAAAGCTGGTATTCGACCTGAAATCCATTCACATTTCCACTATCTCCTTCAACTTATCTTTCCCAAAGCTTGTACAGTGTTGCTGATCTGTGAACTCTCATCCTGGAGGTCGAGACTGTATACATTAGAGTCTTAGCCTTGATTACAGATGTGCTGATAACTGAAACTCTTGAACTATATACACTTCCCTCCACAAGAAACTGTGTGAGCGCACTTCAAAGGCAAAGCACTTTCAGCTGTCTCTTTATCTGCTATGAAGGGAGAATGTAGTAAGTGCAGCTAGATTAAGAATGAGGAGTATTCTGCTTAGTTTCCTCTGATACGACCTGTAATATTGCTTCTTGAAGTTCCTAGAATGTATTTTTTCTTCAATTAGAGCTTAAATAGAACCTCTTTTTTCCTATTCTGGCTGAACCTTTTGGAAAATCTTGTACCAAATCTAATTGTTAGCACTGCATTCTAAGATGAACAGCCAATTACACTATCTCAAAATGAATGTAGTGCTATTTCTTCCCTAATAGTAAAGTCCCCAGTGAAGTGAGAGGAAAAAAAAATATGTTCCAATTTGGCAAATAATGGGGTAGAATGTTGGCTATTTGCAACAGTAAACATCACTGCCTACATAATTTTACTATAACAAAGAATGGAAGCACAATGAAAATTGTGATATGTTTACAAGTTTATTTGGAGTATAATATTGTTATTTTTCTTGCAAACACAACCATCCTATTTCTTATAAACTTATCATTTTCCAAACTGTTTTTCAACTACTACGATGGAAACCTACTAACAAGAAACACAAATTCCCAAATTATATTCCTTTTATTTAGAGAAAAAGACATTAATAAAAATGATTAAATGTCATTTTAAGAGAGCTGATGTAAAAACTTTCTTGACAGTGAGAGATGTGGATAAGGAATAATTTCATTATTTCATACCCTTGTTTATGCTTCAGTTAATGGCATTTGGTTGGACACAGTACAGATTAACTAAGTCATAGATACTGGCTTGAAAACCATTATGAAACTCAGTTCATTTTTTTTAGAATAAAGCTTTGATAATACTGTTTGAAACCTGAGGGGATTTTTCTGAACTAGGTAGCATTTTCTCCCACCATTAGCTAGAAAGATACATTCTCCTTCAGTTAGTGATATTCCCTGATTTCCTAATAAGAATTAATCAGGGGCTGTGAAGTTGGCTCAGTGGGTTAGAATGCTTCCTGGGAAAGCAAGAGTATCCTAGGTCAAAGCTCCAGCTCCATGTGAAAGCCAGACATGGTCGTTTCTGCCTGTAACCTTAGCTTTTAGGAAGGGCAGGAATAGGCAGATCACATGAGCTGATCTACCAGCTTAGCCGAAATGGTGAACTTCAGGTTCAGTGAGGGTCACTGTTTCAAAAAATAAGGTGGGAAATGATGTAGGAAGACCTCTGTCTTTTTCTGTTGGCCTCTGCATATGTGTGCATGCACAGCACATGTGTGGATACACATACACACACATACACACTCAAACACCAACATTAAAAAATAGTTAACCAAAGTCCTTTTTAATCTCCAGAAACATGAATTTGGGTTTAGAATAGTGAATTTTAATTAATGTCAGTGTTTTCATGATTAAATTCCAAATTAATAATCCTCACTTGATGGAACAATAATATCAGCAGAACTATTTATGGACAATAATACAAGAAGGTTGAGTTAAAGCAGTAACTGGACAATGTTTTTGATGAATATTGAAATGAAATCAAAGGAAAAGAATATCTGGATATAATATATGCATGAATTAAATGTAATAAACTTGTGATGGTATCTTTAGCTAGAATGTGCCATCAAATGAGACTACACCAAAAATGAAGCTTATGCATTGCAGTAATTTTCGGCATTGTGTATAAGTAAACTATTTCATTAAGTCATAATGTAGAAATTAGTATTTAACAAAAACATCAGATCCATTAAATCACTTTCACAATTGAGATTCTCTTGGTCAGAGGAAGGAAGCAGGTGGTTGGAACTCTGGTTCAGTAAAGGTTTTAGACCTGGTCTGCCCTGGACTGCAGACCTAGGGGTCTGTCTGGGCTTTTGTTCAGATCCTAGTGGCTGCCTGCATGTCATGGGGGGATGGAGAAGTTTAATTTACAAGGAGTATAATGTATGAGTCACAAAGCAAGACAAACATTGCACAGTTTTAGAGTGTACAAATACACAGAATGCCATATGCTCAACTTCAGGAGGCTGTTGGCCCTTTCTGTCTCTGGGGTATTTGTATATGGAAGAGAGAGGAAAGGAGATGGGTTAACAGTCAGAAGAGTCCCCAAAAAGCACATGTTATCTTCTTTTTATAATGTTTCCATTAATTTAAAAATATTTGATTTATTATTTATATTCTATAAGTAGGAATGTATAATCTGCAAGTGTATCATGACACCCATGTTGTGTGGAGGTCAGAAGAAGGCATTGAAACCCTTGGAACTTGAGTTCTGGATGGATGGTTGTTAGTTGCCGTGTCAGTGCTGGGAACTAAACCCAGATCCTATGCAAGAACAGCTAGTGCTTCTAAACCACTGAGCCATCTCTCTAACCCTGGCTTTGTCTTCTTGATCAACTCTCTGAGAAGCTTACAATATATAGCTTTCCTAGAGAAAACTGATGTAAGGTAAGGAATGTCTCATAAGTTTCTAGCATAGCTGTGTTCATGAGAAAATGCAAAACTGAAGCAAGAGATTTCAGGATCCAGAAAAATGTACACAGGCTCATTGTGGTGTGTGTGTGTGTGTGTGTGTGTGTGTGTGTGTGTGTGTGCATGTGTGAACTTGTGCATGTTGGCTTGCATGCATGTGTGTGCCTTATGTGCATACATGTATGTGGTCAGCTTTGAATGCTATTTGCAAAGTTGAGCCTCATGTGTGTTGGTTTTGGAGATAGAGTTTCCTACTCTTCTTGAGTTGCCAAAGTAGTCTTGGCTGGCTGGCTGGCAAGACATCCACTTGTCTCTCTGTCTTCATTATAAGATTTACAATCATGCCTGCTTTTTATTTTAGTATGATATTTGGGAATCTAACTCAGGTCCTCATTTTTATAGAGATGCTTTACCAACTGAGCTATCTCTCTAGCCCCAGGCTCAGATCTCAGAGTTTGAACTGTTGGGAGCAGTTGGTGAGTGAGGGCAGAGGATCGTAAGCATCATTTTCACAAGGGATCAGTACTAAAGAGAGTGAGACATTTTTAACAGCTGCTGCTAAATCTCATGCAGAGATATTAAATATGAGGTGGAATGAGTGATGGCTGAAGAATATTTTTGGAAAATCTGGGTGTATGGATAACTGTGCTATCCTCTGACTCACCAAATGAGGGAGATGTAAAACAAATGGGTGGACTATGTTGTTCAAGAATGATGATTTTCCATTAAGACTTTATCCTATTGTGATATTGCCTGGGGACTGAGAGAGCGGAGAACTGGCTTTGTCTGCATTATATGTGTGGCTGTTGAAATTTCCATACGGTATCAGATTTCTAAACTTAAACTAACCCCAATAAGTCAGCCATCATTTCACACAAGAATTGCTAACAGTTCCTTTTATGCTTCTGTGATGGACAAAGGAGTTTGTTATTGTTTAAAATTGTTTCTATTTTGTTTTGTCTTTTGAGGAGATTCTTCTCATAGCTCCAGCTGGCCTGGAACTCGCTATGGAGATCTGGCTACATAGATCTCACAGAGATCTGGCTGCCTCCACCCCATGAATTCTGGGATTAAAAGTGTGCGCCACTAAGCACTGTTTTAAAATTGAAAAGATACTCATCTAATTCTAGATTCTATTCAAGGCAATATTTCTAGTATTCAGTATAGTAAACTGTGCCACGATATTCATACACTTTAATTGTTATTTTTGTTGAATATCTATACAATTACTCCCAGACCTCCTGTAACCATTTTAACAAACAACATAACTTGTTAATCACGCTGCAATGCACTAAATCTGTAATGTAAGTGCCTTAAACCCCTTATCCTTCTACAAATATGATTGCATTATGCAGATTCACCATACTTTCTAGATGAAGGTGGGAGAAATTATCAATGTATTTCATGCAACCTGCTGTGGACATTCATGGTACAGCTGTGCTAAATTTGTGACGTCAAGGAAAAGTACATATTTTAGTTTTGTACCGCGATCTTTATCACAACAGCATCATTGAAATGTTGCATTTTCTATTATTTACCTCCCCTCCTGTTTCCCTTTATTCATCAGTATTTCACTGTTTATCTTCTTTCAGGTGTTTCTAGACATTGTTTTATATTTCTCTTTAATATGTGCCTATATTTCCTTTTTATACACACATACACATAAATTTTCAAATCTAGGTTCTTAATATGAGAGGAAATGTATTTTTCTTTCTGAGTCAGGTTTATTTCATTTAACATAAACATTTCTAGTTTACAATCATTTTCCTATCAATGCACAATTTCATTGCTCTTTGAGGCTGAATAAGAATCCATTGTGCATATATATATATATATATATATATATATATCACAGTTTGTATCTCCACCCACCTATTGATAGGCACTTGGGCTTATTCCATTATGTTTCTACTGTGCATACTGCAGCTATAATCATATCTCTATGATATGTTGGCTTAGCATTCTGCTGGTATATATTCAAGAGTGGTGTAGCTGAATCATAGTGCAGTTCTTTTTTTAATTTTTTCATTGTGATTTCCACACTGGCTGCACAAGTATATATCCCCATCTGTAGTATTAGTGCTCTTTCCTTCCACCATGCATTTCCAATCCTAGTTTCTTGTTCAAAAATTATTAAACTTGTTACATTGCCAAATCTAGACTCAAACTCAAACACAATCTTACCAATCTTCTACTTAGGGCTATTTATTTATCTATGTATTTATTTAATTATTATTTTTGAGGCAATTTTCCCCATGTCATGCAATGCCTGAGGAGGTCAGAAGAGGGGGTCAGAGCCCCTGGAACTGGAGTTGTTAGCTGTTATGTGGGTACTGGGAATCGAACCTGGATCCTCTGCAATAGCAGCCAGTACTCTTAACTACTAAGTCACCTCTCCAGCTCCTCTTTCTTACTCTTTACCTCATGGTTCCCTGTTTATTTAACCTTCCCATTTATTTTTTTAATGTATTATTATTGAATTTTTTGCATGCCATACAATAGATCTTCATATTTAGATCCCTTTCTTCTCTGTGCCTCCCCATATCATGCCCGTAGGATTGCAGGCATTCTATCATGTACAGGAAGCCTTACTGAGTCAAGTTTGCATATCCAGATGTCCCTCCATGTGAATTCATCCACTGGAGCCTCTTCCAACTACCCAGTCTCTCCCTTAAAGATCAACTCTCCCTCATCCATCAGTGACCAGCGGCCAACAGATCTTCAGCTAAGGTTGGAGTCTCTTGTCTATTTCCCCAGCTCTATGCTGATTTTTTCTCCATTTTCCCCTAGGTAACACCTGTCTCCTATTATCCTGCTCTCTTTCCCTTTCCCTTCCTGGATCCTTTACATTTTCCTGGTTCCTGTGGTTACATCAGAATATATACTCACATCTAAGGATTTGGTGCTAAGATCCATAAATGAAAAAAAAAAAAAAACTTACTTCCCTTGTTTTTCTGAGTCTTTGTTACTTCAGTTAGTGCAACAGTTTCTAGTTCCATCCATTTACCTACAAACTTCCTGATTTATTGTTTCTTTACCACTGAGTAGAATTCCACTGTGTAACTGTACCATATTTTCATTTTCAATTCATCAGTTGAGGTACATTTACGTTCTTTTTTTTTTTTTTTCATTTCTTAACTATTCAGAAAAAAAGCAACAACAAATATGGCTGTACCAGTATTTCTGCAGTAGGATAAGTCCTTTGGGTATATACTAAGGAGTGGTATAACTCAATTATATAGCAGATTCCACAATGGATTACACACAAAAAATAAGTGTCTGTGAAATGCTCAGTTCTAAGTGACATATCTACAATGGAATCTCTGCACTTCAGGCTGATAGAATACAGTGGAACAGGTGGTAGAGAGCATGTTAATGCATTTCACATTTCTCATCAGTGAGCTCTTCTTCATGAAGAAGAGGACCTATCAAAGTGTATAGATTAAGAGAAGGGAGAGCTCATGTCCTTGGCTAGGACTCGCATAGTGAACTTCACCCACACAGAAACAGAGTCTTCCAGGCTTCTGAGAACTTGCTCCTATGAACTTACAGCAGCAACAATAATAGCATGCACAAGACCCATGCAAACTCAGTAAGACAAAAACCTAGCATGGTAATAACACAAGAGAAGGAAATTAAAAGAGTACTAATCGGAAAGAAGTTAAGCTATCCCTTTTTGCAGTTGATATGATAGTTTACCTAAGGGATGGTAAAAACTCCACCAGAAAACTTCTAAAAATGATTGAGTAGCAGTAAAGTGGTGGGATACAAAATTAACCTGGAAAAAATCAGTAGTCTTTCTTTACACCAACAATAAACAAGTGGAGAAGGAATATAAAAAGACCTTCCCACTCACAATAGCCTCAAAAGTAATAAAATACCTGGGAACAAACATAGCCAAAGATACCAATGATCTCTATAACAAAAAATTTAAACCCCTGAAGAAGGAGATTGCAAATAACATTAAAAGATGGAAAGATATCCCATGCTCATGGATTGGAAAAATTAATATAATAAAATGTCCATTTTACCCAAATAGATATACAGATTCAATGCAATTCCAATAAAAATCCCCATGAGCTTCTTCACAGATTTGGGAAAAAAAGTCCTTAAATTCATGTGGAAAAACAAAAGACCCTAAATAGCTAAAGCAACCCTGAGTGAAAAGTATAATACAGGAGGGATTGCTCTACTAGACTTCAAGCTATATTACAGGGCCATAGTCATAAAGACAGCCTTGTACTGGCACGAAAACAGACCCCCTTGACCAATGGAACAAAATTGAAGATCCAAACTTGAGCCCATACAATTTCAGCCACCCTATATTTGACAAAAGGGAAAAAAACCCTCAAAGGATGAAGGATAGCATCTTCAGCAAATGGTGCTGGCAAAACTGGATCATTTGTAGAAGAACAAAATTAAATCCCTACCTCTCCCCCTGTACAAAAATCAACACCAAGTGGATCAAAGATCTCAACATAAAACCAGAAACCCTGAAGGTGATAGAAGGAAAAGTTGGTAACAACTTGTAAGACATAGGTGTAGGAAAAGACTTTCTAAAGCAGACAGCAGCTGCACAGGAAATAAGGTCAACAGTTGACAAATGGGACCTCGTCAAATTCAAAATCTTCTGTACAGCGAAAGAAACAATCAAGGAAGTGAAGAGAAAACCCACAGAGTGGGAGGAAATCTTCACCAGTGATTCATCTGAGAGAGTATTAACATCAAAAATATATAGACTATTCAAAAAACAAAGAAGTTAGAAAAAAAATGACCTACTAAAAAGATGGAGTAAAGAACTAAACAAAGACTTCACCAATGAGGAAGTAAAGATGGCTGAGAAACATCTTAAAAAGTTAGTTATTAATTGGGGCTGGAGAGATGGCTCAGTGGTTAAGAGCACTGACTGTTCTTGCAGAGGACCCAGGTTCCATTCCCAGCACCCACATGGTGGCTAAGAACCATCTTTAACTCCAGTTCCAGGGGAATCCAATGCCCTCTTCTGACTTCTGTGGCATTGCATGACACAGGTACAGCAACCTACATGCAGACAGTACACTTATCCACATAAAAATAATACATTTAAAAAAGAATGTTTATTTAAAAGTTATTAATAATTAATAATTAATAGTGATGTTCAGCATCTTTAGTAATTAAAGGAATGCAAATTAAAACTACTCTCAGATATCATCTCACTCAGATAGGACTGGCTAAGATCAAGAACAAAAAGACACCAAAGCCTGGAGAGGTTGTGGGGAAAGGGGAAAACTCATCCACTGCTGGTGAGAATGTAAACTTGTACAACCATTATGGAAAGCAGTGTGGAGAACCCTTAAAAGACTCAAAATGAGCCTACCACCTGACCCAGCCATACCACTCCTGGGTATATACCCACAGGACTTATCCTACCGCAAAGATGTATGCACATCCATGTTTATGGCAGCTCTCTTCATAATAGCGAAGAGCTGGAACCAACCCAAATGCTCGTCAACTGAGGAGTGGATGACAAAAATGTGGTACATCTACACAATGGAGTAGTAACTCAGCAGTAAAAAAATGACATCGTGAACTTTGCAGGTAAATGGATGGAACACGAAGCCATTATACTAAGTAACACAGTCCCAGAAAAACAAGTGGGGAATGGTCTCCCTCATTTGTGGATGCTAACACCAAATCCCCAGATGAAAGGCAAGCTAAACAACATTATTGTTCTATTTCTGTTTATCTGAAAGCAACTATGCTGTTATAATGTAAATCTCTTAATGGGCTCTAGAATCGACCCACCACTTATTTCCAGACTCTGTAATTACTGTATATGTGTAGAAAGGATGTATTCATATTTTAAAATAATATAAATTTTAAGGAAGAAAATATGAATTCCTAAACATAAAAAAAGACAGAGAAAGATGCAGGACATTTATGGGAGAATGCATGATCTGGGGTGGGGTAGGGGTAAGGAAAGGGGGAATATGTCTAAACTGAACTGAGAAATGATGTCTGAAATACACAAAACATCAATAAACGCATTATAAAAAAGAATTCAGTGTACATGAAATTTATAGAAACTCAGTACAAGTTTCCTCTGGCTATCTAGACATGCAGGTTCAGAAGTCAGAAATGAGATCTGAGCTGAAGATTATATATGTCATAATTCAAGAGAGAAGAAATATCATTAAAGAGATAATAGTTAAAGAACACTTTGATAAAACCAGATAAATATCTACTGACCAATGTCGTTAAAGTTCCTACTCATTTCCAGACGTCTATTCACTGTTAGTTCTGTCCACCTACATTACTTTTCCAGAATAATTGTTTTATTTGTTGAAGGTGACATTGCTTGAACCTTCACTGCTTCTAAGGTAATTCACTTATATTCACTGTGGTCATGCAAGTGCTTAAGTGCCGTTAAAGTGTTGATGACTCCTTTTTAAAAAAAGACCACCATAGAACTGACAAATTGGGCAGGAGGTCCCAACCTCCTCAGAGGAACTATTGGCAAGAGTGACACTAGATAGGCTTAACAGGCTCCAGAGGATGAACTCAAACTGAGGGACATCTAGGTACACAAAGTTGACTAGAAAGGCTTTCACATATAAGACAGAATGCATGAAAACTGGTGGGCTATGGGGGTGCACTTAGGAAAAGTTGTCTAAATATGATTAAGATGTATGAAATCCACAATTTAAATAAAAATATACATTTAAGAAATTCATTGAATTCATGTACTTATTTTATGTACACTGGGGGAGGGATGCATGGGCCACAGAGCGTGTGTAGAGGTTTTGGGACAACCTGTGCCCCCCGCCATGTGAGTTCATGGATCCATCCCAGACAAAAAGGGCGATTAGCAGTTGCCTTTGCCTGCTGAGCCATCTCACCGGTGATGATATAAACATTGATGCGAAATTATAGAAACTTATGATCACCCAAAGTAGCAGATGCATTAATTTGTAGTCTAATGTCTATGTGATGACATCCGCTGCTTGGAGGGTGTGCTACTCATGTTCACCCTGAAAACTCATTAACAATTTTCACTATTTAGAATAATGAGATGGAAATAATTTTTCATAAATTAAGTTACAAATTGTCAGTTTAATTTACTTCTTTGGGTAAATTTAAAAAAAATATAATTTCATAATGACATGAAACAGAGAAAGGGAGGAGAGAGGAGAGAGAGAGAGAGAGAGAGAGAGAGAGAGAGAGAGAGAGAGAGATTTGCTAGATTATCTGAACAGATACCAGAGCAAAGGCTGAATAACCAATGAAGGGATGCAGTGTAGAGCCTTGGGAGCAGTTCAGTAATTCACATGGGTCAGTTTCTAATGTGGAAAATTAGCAGAATAGGCAGCTGGCACTTTGCATAGTAAACTGTCAGCATGTACAAAGTGATTGGTAACCTTACTGAAGGTAAGGCTTTCAGCAAATCCCTTGCACATGATCAATGATTGTTTTAAAATTACAAGCTGAAGATAATCACCCTCTATGATTCATTAGTGTTTCGTCCATCTTCCCAAATGATTTTAGAAATGGGAAGGGCATCATATTAATTCTTTCTGATATTTCATTAGTTCCTTGTCACTCGTTTCATTAGTTATAAGCAATTTCACATTGGTGTCAACGACACAAAGCTAATTTCTTGACACATACTTTTTTATAGTTCTCATGAATTGTGCTCATTATGGGAAATGGGCTGAATTTTTATTGGTTTATCCTGAATGAATGATTATATTGAAATAATTCACTTTGTTGCTAGATGTTACTACCCCAGAATCCTGTGAATTCATAAAGAAATGGCTCAAGGGGATTCCAGTTTTAAACTAATTGACAGGCATTGAATGTGAATAATTTAGCTACTGTATTCATAGAAACTCTTAACTACTGCCTTACATAATGATGGTAATTTATATATTGCAATTTGATGAAATTCTCTATTTTAACCATGAATGGAAACAAGATTTAACAGGATAAAAGAAATGGCCCACAGTATTAAACACGGGAAATTTGCCTGGCAAATATATGGACAAAATACAACTACAATAATGTTTACAAATACACAGAATTACTATAACTGCAATGCATTAAAGCCTTGAAATACAAATTGTATTTTAAAATACACACCATTTAAAATATATAGGATGCTAAAAAAAGAATACAATGATTGGATATTTTGCAAATAATGCCATATTGAAAAGAAATTTTCTTCTGTTTGGTTGTGTTATGGTATAGGGCCTGTTACATTCTAGGCAACTGCCCCAAAACAGAGCTGGACCTAAACACATTTATCTATTTTATTTTAGTGCTAACTTTAATTGATGTATCATAATCTTATACATATGTTGAATACACTGTGAGTTTTTTTGTCTTTTTGAGACAGTGTCTCCCTGTAGCCCCAGATGGCTTGGAACTCACTATGTAGACCAGGCTGGCCTTGAACTCATAGAGAGCCACCTGCCTTTACCTCCTGAGTGCTGCGTTTAAAGGCATATGCCACTACTCCTAGCTTACTGTGATGTGTTTAATGTATAAAAGTATGAAATAAACTGTAATATGGGAGAAGCCATGCTAAGTCCTATAATCGGTTATCACAGAATAATGCACTGACAGCACCTGTTCGCCTTCCTCTTTGTCTGCTTCGTGAAACGTCAAACAGCTCAGCACAACCACACTGAGCCAGGATTCCAACACATGGAGTGCTGGTGGGAAAACCTACACAAATCCTAACATTCATTTTGTGTGTGTGTGTGTGTGTGTGTGTGTGTGTGTGTGTGTAGGTACAGGCCAGAGGTCAAAACCTAGTGTTGCTTCCCAAGGTACCAACCACCGTGATTTTGCATACAGGGTCTATTGCTGGCCTGTTTGCCAATTTGGAAGAATAATTTCATTACCTTGGAAAGTCATTCTGATTTCTATTTCACCGAATCACAATGAGGTCTAGGTATGGTGGTTTGGAAACAAATATTATGAGGACTGTAAAACATGACTAAACTAGGCATGGTGGCATATGTGTTTAATTCCAGTACTCGGGAAGTAGAGGCAGACAGATATTTGTGACGTGGGATCTAGCCTGGTCTACATACTGAGTTCCAGGCTAGCTGGAGCTTCAGGAAGACCCTTTCTCAAGAAATTAAAATAAGATAGATAGATAGATAGATAGATAGATAGATAGATAGATAGATGATAGATGATAGATAGATAGATGATAGACAGGAAGAAAGAAAGAAAGAAAGAAAGAAAGAAAGAAAGAAAGAAAGAAAGAAAGAAAGAAAGAAAGAAGGAAGGAAGGAAGGAAGGAAGGAAGGAAAGAAAGAAAGAAAGAAAGAAAGAAAGAAAGAAAGAAAGAAAGAAAGAAAGAAAGAAAGAAAGAAAGATGAATAATAAATAAATAAGCAAATCAAGAGGGCTTGGTTCCAGGAGCAAATATCAAACATTTTATTGGTGAATAAACATCATCCAAATTGTATTATTAACAGCAGTGCTATTGGGGCTTAAACTACATTTCAAAGTTTTCTGATTTGCATTCAGATAGCTGCATGTTGGTTTTTCTAATGGGTGAATTTATACAAGAGTCTTTGCGTTTACTTTATAATTATAAAATAAAGGAAAACCTAGAGATGAAGGCTCTGAGTTTTTGTAGCTGTTTTTAAAACTGCCCATTGAGTCACATGTTGTTGTTTTTTTTTTTTCTCTCGAACAGTGAGCAGAATCAGTGTGGGTTTTATTTTTATTTTTTTTCTATTTTGGGTGATTTCATCATTTGAGTGTGGTTTTTATTAACGCAATTTTTTAAACAAGTGTGTTACAAAAGTTTGCAAACAAAAAGGCAGGGATATCCTTTTTTTAAGATTTCTGTTTCTTGTACTGTTTATTATTTATTTACTGATTGATTGACTGTGTGTGGGGGTGTGTGTTTGTGTGTGTGTGTGTGTGTGTGTGTGTGTGCATGTGTGTACTCTTGTGGTCCTTTTTCTAAAGTTGATGTGTGACAATAAGGATAAATTGTCCAGGGAAGGTCCTGTCTCTCCTTCCAACATGTTGGCTCTGGAACAGCACTCAGGACCTCAAACTTTGCAGCAGAAACTTTTATCCACTGAGCTAGCTCCATAACCCTATTCTCTTTACATTGTGGGATCTGGGCTATGTAGCTATATCTATTTGTCTGAACTTTAAACTGAGTTGTTTGATACTGATAGACAAAGGACTTTGTAGAATGGAGAACAGGAGGTGTATTTTAGTCTCAGGGTACATTGAAGTGTTAAGCATGATGCGGAATGGCAAATAAGCTCATGTTTTTAGTTTGAAAAAGATTTCATATATTTTTATTTGATTTGATGTGTATGAATGTGCGGCCTGCATGCATGTAAATACACGTGTATTGTGCAATGCCCAAGGAGGTAAAACAGCGCATTGGATCACCTGGAAGTGGGGTTAGGGATTGCTGTGGGTTCTGGGAACTGGACTTCGGTCCTCTGAAAGAACAACCTTTGCTCTTAGCTGCTGATCCATCTCTCCAGCTCCACACATCTTTTTTTTTTTTTTTTTTTGTCTTTTCAAGACAGGGTCTCCTTGTAGCCCCAGCTGTCCTGGAACTCACTCTGTAGACCATCCTGGCCTTGAAGATCTGCCTGCCTCTGCCTCCCAAGTGCTAGGATTAAAGTCGTGCATATGGCACCACACTCAGCCTCCACATATATTTTAATTTTTTTATTGAGCACATTTTATACAACATTTCTTAATAAAATTTAGACTCATTCCCCCATCCATGCCCCCCTTTCCCCCAGAGCCCATGGATTCTGCCATGCATGTTAAGTCCTGTCTTGCATCTTTTTTTGTCTTTTTTTTTTTTCCTTTGGATGCAGAAGTTTGCTGTTTTGGTCATTTCTTTGAACAGGTTTTTCTCTCTTTTTTGTTCCCTTTAATTTTATATTACTCCAAAATATGCATATATATACTCCACACATAAATCAGAATTACAAAGTCTGAAAATAAACTATAGGTTAATTCCAAAACACGTTTAGGGATTCACATTTTAACAGTAAAGTTGCATGCAGGTAAAGCCAAACTGGAATTTTGACGCTACTAAAGCTGGAACTCTAACAGGCAAGCAAGAGACGGGGAATCCTTCATTGTCATGGGCGAGCAGTTTATCAACGAGAGCTAGAGACATTTCCTGAACAAATTTCCTCGCTATTATGAGAACTAAATAAGAAATGATGTATAAAATGAATTAGTTGTGAACACAGTGCCTATCACAGGTATTTGTATTTGAAAATCACCCTGTTATACATACAGTCTTAAGATTTTTACATGGTCTTAAGAAATGTGACATAACACATTTTAAAATCTCTTTCTTCTATGAAAGTCAAAAGTACAATTAAAAAAAATTAAAAGGCCCAAATCTGTTACTGGGGGATAGCTCATTGCCTTGGAAGCATAATGAACCAAGTTCAATTCAAAGACACACAACAAAAAGCCAAGGGGCTGGAGATACACTCAGTGGATAACAGTACTTATTCTACACACCTGAGGACCTGGGGTCCAATTCTTAGTATCTATGTAAAAAGAAGGAAATAGGGGCTGGAGAGATAGCTTAGCGGTTAAGAGCACCGACTGCTCTTGCAGAGGATCCGGGTTCAATCCCCAGCACCCACATGGTCGCTAAGAACAGTCTGTAACTCCAATTCCAGGAGAACTCCAGTTCCAGGGGAATCTGAGACCCTCTTATGACCTCCGCGGCATTGCACGACACGGGTGCACAAACCTACAAGCAGACAGTACACTCATACACATACAAAAAATAAAAATTAAATTAAAAAGAAGGAAATAAGTGCAGGCTATAAGTTCAATACTGAATGGTGGAGACAGAAACTATGTGAGGGTGAACATTAAGGCCAGAAAGGACTTTGAAGTGCTCCACACATTACTGGACTTTGGGTGTTCATAGGCTTGTACTGGCCTAGACAAGAGAGATGTGAGAACCTTAAGATCTGGCTTCTGGCTGACCATGAAGTTCCGAACAGACAGGAAGTGAGGGTGTGGTGTTGTCCCCATGAGTATTAGATATTTGCTACAATAAATCTAGACATGTCCCTTGTTAAATAGGGTAAGTTAAATCATGTAAAGCAATCAGACAGCCACACAGACATGTCAAATGCCAATTATAGTAAGGAATGTAGACTTTGTAGAGTTAATTCTGAAGAATCATCAAGTTCAAAGATTATCAACAACAATAATGCAAAGTAACAAGTGACAAGTATCAAAAAGAAACCTAGTGTACACAGGGAATCATATTTAAATTTAGCACTTTATATTATTTAAAATACAGTTTTACAAACCTATGAAGTATGAAAAAAGCGATGGCCTATATACAGGTATAGGAATCTGGTTTTATAACCTGACAAAATTGAATGAAGTCCTACAAACCTGAGGTGTCATATCTGGGATACATTTGCTAAAATGCGATAATAGACTAGATTAATGATTGAATGAGATTTAGTAATACAGCTGTGTTTTTTTTTTCAGTTGTATATCCTTTTTCTGTAACAAGTTCATGGCCAGAAACCATGCTGTGCACAGGAGCATTGTGATATATTAACTACATATTTGACTCCTCTCAATCTTGATACACAGTTCTTAAATACTTTGGAATTTTCAAAGCAGTGGCATCTATGTCTGGCTGCCTGAGTTCTTTACATGATTTACCTTCCCGGACATTATAAAAGGAACTGTCTGAGTAGATTATAGTATATACATAGTGTTTACAGAGGCAACTTCACCATAATATTAACTTTTTCCGTGTTTATAAGTTCATGGCTAGATTGAAGACAGATCATGGGTCTCCTCACACCTTCTTGAATAACCCAGTGCTTGCATGTGAGCATCTAGATCCCAGGAGAATAAATAAGAAAACAGAATATAGAGGCTTATAAGTAGAGTAAGACAATTGTGGATTGCCATAAAAAGACCACATCTACACATCAAACGTAGAAGAAGGTGGAGACCCTTAGGTCAACAGCATTGAACAGATCTTTAACATATTATAGAGGAAAATTTCCCTATGTTAAGAAAAGACATACCCAGAGGTAAAAGAAGAACATAGAACACCAAATAGACAAAACCAGAAAAGAAACTCCCCAAGGTGCATCACTATACAAGCACTGAATGTACATAACAAAGAGAGGGTATGGAAAGCTGCAAGAGGAAATGAGTCACAGATCACTGAAAGTACATGAGAGTCAAAGCCGATTTTTCAATGCAAATTTTAAAAGTCAGAACAGCCTGGGGCAATGTATTCCAAGTTCAAAATGACCACATGTGCCAACTCAGGCTACTTTACCCATGAAAACAGTCTTTTACAGGCAAAGGAAAAATAAAAATCTTCTATGATATAAATAGGCTGAAAGAAATCATATCTACGAAACCCACTCTAGAGAGAATGCTGAAAGCGCTGCAAAGGACTCATGGTCATGAAGTTATGGAGAGAGGACGAATTAAGCTATAATTACAGGAGCATAGAACAGCATTAAGAACACAAACAGAAAGTAAAATGACAGTAAACAACAAACATCTTTCAATAATAATTTTATTTTTTTTATTTATTTTTTTTGGTGTATTCGAGACAGGGTCTCCCTATAGCCCCAGCTGTCCTGGAACTCACTCTGTAGACCAGAGTAGCCTTGAACTCATAAAGATCCGCCTGCCTCTGCCTCGCAAGTGCTAGGATTAAAGGCGTGCACCACCTCGCCGGCTCAATAATAATTTTAAAAATCAATTGCCTCAACTCCCCAATCAAAGACCCAGTTTTGCTTATGGATTAAAAAAAATGTAACATTTATTTTTTTTATTATTTTTAAATGTCTTATTGAGCTTTTGTGCATTTCATACAGCTTTTCCCAATCAAATTTAGATCCATTTCCCAATCCACACCCCTCCCCAACCATAGCTCATGCATTCTACAATACCTGTTAAGTCCTGTGTTTCATCTTTTTCTTAGTCTTTTTAAACTTTTACAATGTAGAAGTTTACTCTTTTGGTTAGATCTTTGAATAAGTTTTTTGTTGTTGTTCCCTTAATTTTATATTACTCCAAAATATGCATGTATATACTCCACACAAATTCCAAAATGACAGAATATAAGGATTTGGGGCTAGAATCCACAAATGAGGGAAACCATATTGTTTGTTTCTCTGGGACTGTGTTACTTCAGTTAGCATAATGGCTTCTAGTTCCATCCATTTACCTGCAAATTTCATGATGTTGTCTTTCTTTACCACTGCATTCAAATCCATTGTGTAGATGTACCACATTTTCATTATCCACTCATCAGTTGAAGGACACTTGGGTTGCTTTCATCTCCTAAGAGGGAAGTTGATAGCTCTAGACATGTACTTTATCTGAAGAAGTGCAAATAAATGACAATGATACAACTGAAGAATCCAGAAAAAAAAAAAGAAAACAAACCAAACTCAAACCAGCAGACCATAGGAAATAATAGTTAAAGCAGAATTCAAACAAAGAAAATATATAGGCACAAAATAGATACAATAAAAATAATAAATCTAAGATCTGCCTCTTTGAAATGATAAGCAAACTAGACAGAACATCAGCTCAGATAGCCAAAACAAAGAAAGAACAAACCCAAATCAACAAAATCAGATATAGAAAGGGAAACATCAAAACACACAACAAAGTAATATAGAATGTAATATGGGCTTACTTTTTTAAAAAGTCATGTTCTGTTAAATTAGAAAAGCTAAAATAAATAGAGTTAATCAAGCCACAAAAGTTAAACCAAAACTAGATCAAGAAATTAAATAGACTCATAACAAATAAGGAAATTGAAACAGTGCCACCAATTTGAGACAAAATGTCAAAATACATTCTCATTCAAACCACCATAGTATGGCAGTCTATACCATAGAGGAGACCTATAAGAGGGTTGCAAATAGCAAATAGGTAAGGGGTTTAATATAATAAAATATTGAATGATATTCACTAAAATTCAAAATATTAAGGGGAAATTTTTCTATGCCATCTTTTGCTACATAGTCTGTGGATATGGCTGGGCTCTATGAGTCTCTGTCTTAATATAACTGAAACAAGACAACAAACAAATTAAAAAGTATGCACATGACATTTTTCTCCATTTTAATGATCATATATCTTGTTTCCTCATCATAATGTAAATAGAAAATAAATTTTCATTTCCACAGAGCAATCTATTACACTGATATTATGATTTTTAAACTGCACATAAATACCATTGAAGCTTGAAATTTATGCCTGGCTAAAGAAAACATGATTTTTCAAAGAAAGACCTGTTTCAAGGGCTCACTATACTCACTGAACATCTAAACAGCTCTCAAAGAAATACATTTATTTGATTTAAGTGTAAATGAATACAAATGGGATTTTTTTTCACCTTCTTCTGACCACCTAGGAATTAAAAACTCCAAACAAGGGAAAATGGAGTCAAAAGTATTATGTAAGCATGTTTTTACAATTATATTAGGACTGTTGATGAGGCAGCAGTGAATAAAATGTTTCTTATTCTTTAAATCTTACATATTAATGTTTGTAGGCCAATAATATGCATCAGCTGGTCGAAGCATTCACTGCCAAGTAAGAAGACTTGAGTTTAATGTCCACGTAGTGGAAGGGGAGAACTGCAACCTCCATCTTCAACATAGTGTCGATGGATGCCCACACACATACCTACACTCCTACGCATATAAAACAAGTAAACATGTAAGAATATATAAACATTGGTATTGTTTCCAATTATTTAAAAGATAAAACTCAATTACAAAAGACTTTATTATTTTTGACCATTAAGGAGTTTCAACATTGAACACAACCAAAGATAAACCATCCTGAATCAATTTGTTCGACCAAAGAGGTGCCGTAGGTGCTGGACGTCTAGTGCATGGTAGTAGCTGTCATAAATGCTCTTAATTATATATGGGAAAAGTCACTTTTTTTCTAAACATATGTGTAAAACATAAGATGACATTCAGAATTCTATCAAAAAGAATATGAGCTCTCAAATATCATTGTATACCAAAAAGATAATGTTAGGAAAATATTATTCAATTACACATTATGATTTGACCTTTTCTTGTGGCTGAATAGGAAAATAAAATGCTTTAGTGACTTTACCCTATCAGTTTGTTGTCCTGATTCTACAGTTATGATTTAGACTTCCTAAGCTTTCTTGACCACTGTCCCTAGTACTTTGTGTCTGCAACTGTTGAATAATTTATGGCAATAGCTAGAATGAAGGCTTGTCAAAATTACTGTAATATACTTCATGAATATCTGTCTTATGTTAGTTTTTTATAAATGTGATAAAATGTGCGGAAAATCATCAAAACTAACACGGGCTGTACAAACGTGTTATACTAAGAATCAGAACTGTTTAAAATTGGGTAATTAACAGAGAAAAAGACTATTCTTGCATCTGCTAAATGCAAAATAGTTAAGTATATTCATGTTGAGCATTGGTAAGATCTTCACCTATGGATATTGAACACATTTAATAAATGGAATACAGTGTCCTCTTGGTCAGTGGTGACAGAATGAAACTCCAGGTTACTTTTTGCCAAAGTCCTCAGACATTTCTTAGGCAGAATCAGTGAGATGAAACACAGAATTGTATGCATACGTACATGTACATTCTGCTGACTTTAGGGGATGGCGTGCTATTCCACTATGCTTTTATTTGTTTAATTGGTAATGCTCACCAAATTAAAAAAGCATTCACCTTCTATTGAGGCAGAATTTGGAAAATTAAATGTGTTGTGTCCCTGACATCCAGTATCAACAACAATTTGTCCTTGGCAATCTGGGAAAATTTGAAGAAAGATTACTCTAAGAAATTATCTTTAATTGTTAAGAAAATATAAATCAGGTTTTGACAGAGCAAGGATTATATAAGTAAGACGATAAAGTTTTTCAATTGTCCATCTTATATGAATGTATAACCAGATTTTTCATACCTATAAGGATTAAGAGCTCTGAAGACAGTGTGTGTGTGTGTGTGTTCATATCTTTAATTTTCTTAATAGTGGATGAACTGTGCAAATGAATTTTTAGCCAGATGCAAATAAAGGGTGATTTGGGAATTGGATAGCTTATCACTTTAATAAGCTACTTTGAGCAAAAGTCTTATTTATTAATATTAGGTAGCCAGCATTTATTCATTTTATGCCAAAGCATGCAGCTAAGGGTACCATTAATCATGCAATGTTAAGTGAACATAAACTCGGTGCCTTGAAGAATGCAAAATGAAGAGAAAATACCTTACATTACAATGACAACAATGACTTTTAAGAAGAAAAATCACTAGAAAAAAAAAAAAGCCGTTACACGTGGCACACTGGAATTCACAATATGAAGCAATTAAGAGAACTAAATTAAATCAACTTTGTTAGCCTGCCAAAATGAAGGAGTCCTCCACTTTGGTAAGTCTAGCTATGATTAAACCAAACAATGAGTTTTATGTGTTTCTATCTTTGCTCTCACAAAGAGGGTGGCTTGGGAGATGGAAAGATTTATTTTCAGAGTCTTTAAGTTGACATTTAAATCCTTAAATATAATTGGGTAGCAATTTTATACACATATTCCAAGTGCATGAATGTTAGAGGTGAAAATCAATGAAAATATCTTTTTTGCATATTTTAGAGTTAATTTTTCCAACCATCTTTTGTCCTTTAATTCCAGCATAATAAGAGAATATGATATTACCTAAATCTGTTTTCATTTATCAAGAATATTAAGCAGTCACAACTATATGAGCAGTTCATCCTTCTTTTACTGTCACTGTACACAGTTAAAAAGGAGAAAACATAAAATATTTGAGTTTTTTCCTTAATTCTGTGTGTGTATAACTGTGTTTGCATGAGTTTTGTGTGTGTGTGTGTGTGTGTGTGTGTTGTGTGCTTGTGTTGTATGTGTATGTGTGTTCCTCTATAAGTACAGAGAACAACTTCAGGACTTCAGTCTTTGATCCTCCTCTTCCACTTTGTAGAGACAGGGTCTTTGGCTGGTTTTGGCTCTGCATAGATCAGGCTGGCAGGCCCAGGAGCATCTGCACGTTCTCCTGTTTCTAAATCCTGTCTCCCTAGAAGAGCACTGGGATTGTAGAAACATGCACACACCCAGTTTTCCATTGGCTCTGGGGGTCTAAACTTAGTTCCTTATGTTTACACAGCAGATATTTTACCCACTGAACAATCTCCCCAGCCTAGATTTTTTTTTTAATAACTATTCTTGGTCAGTTTATTTATTTATTTATTTATTTATTTATTTATTTATTTATTTATTTATTTATTTATCTTTTTGAGCCAGGGTCTCCCTGTAGGCCCAGCTGTCCTGGAACTCACTCTGTAGACCAGGCTGGCCTTGAACTCACAAAGATCCGCCTGCCTCTGCCTCCCAAGTGCTAGGACTAAAAGCATGTGCCACCACACCCGGCTTTAGAGTTTTTATTAAATGTAAATTTTCAGGGTAATTCATTTCATTCTTTGCATTCGCTTCAGTCATAGAGGAAAACAAATCCCCAGAAAATACTAAATCTTAATTTTATATGATTATCCCAAACCACATTATCCTAACAATTCTAATAGAAGAAACTGATTGCAAAGATGACTTTTTTGTTGTAATAAAAGGAAACATTTAAAATCTAATTAAAAGTAAATTAAATACTCCAGACTTTTGGCACCATATTTTTCAAGCAGAAGAGAACAAAATATGTCTGACTTTCTCCTTATGATGGAATAATTCTGAGGAGCTGTGGTATTTGCTTTCTTCTATTTATACACAAGACAAATGTGCGTAAAAAAAAACACATAACAAAGTATTGTTCATCAGTAAAAATGCAAGGTGCAAATTAGAGCTTCATACAAAATTGTAAATTTTAATTAACTATATGAGAGAAAGGAAAACAGCTGAAATTAACTTTGATGATAAAGTTTATTTAAATTATATGCAAACATATTTTAATGAGCATTCCATGTGAAAATCTATTGAGATATTTTAATTTTCATTCATTAAATTTGTTTTCCAACAATTTCACATATTTATATAATGCATTCTATTTTATAAGGTTTATTTTTACTTTGAATTGTGGTGTGTGTGTGTGTGTGTGTGTGTGTAAGTGTGTGTGAATGTGTGGTTTTATGCACCTGATTGCAGAGCAGACAGAGGCAAGAGGAATGTGTAGTTTCATGTAGAGCTGGAGCTACAGGCAGTTGTGAGAACCATGGGTGCCTGAAACGGAACTCACATCTTCTGTGAGAGCCACAGGGCTCCTAACTGTGGAGTCATCCCTCCAACCCTACCACGTACTCTATTTTCTCTCACCGCGCTCTCTGTACTCAGTCTACCTCACATTGTTTCCACCTTATTTATATAGCTTATTTCCCCGTCACTGTCAGTACTTACCTTGTTCAATAATACAGTCATGTAGAATAGTGCCTCTGGGCTTACTTGACATTGATGTTCAATGAACCAGCCCATTCTACTAAACAAATCACTTATACCTTTGTTTTGCTATTTAACAAAATTCACATTCTATTTCCAGTCTTCAGTTGTAAACAGTTAATTCCAACTCATAGTATTTGTGACAATGAAATGTTGGAAATTATTCAAGCTCAATCTATAGCAATCTGGCAAATGCTTGGGCAATACTTTTTTCTCTAAATATACTTAATATTGTCATTGGAACTTGTCTTGAAAGTCTGAACATTTTAACTAAGTTAAAAATAAAGCTACTTAGTCTTTAGAAAATGTTCAGCCCCACAATCTTCTTTTCAAAAACAGTATTGATGTCTTGGTACAATCTGATATGCAAAATGATCTTATTACCCAGTCAGCTCCAAAACCCTATGTAAGTTTGGGCTCTCCAGACAATTGTCTCTTATGACTGGATTGGGAAGTATTTTCAGGGAGGTAGACAGAATTGACATAAAAAAAAGGACATGGATGATGCACTGAGATGATTGTCCAAGATGCTCCAATATAGACTCCACACCTGAGCTTTGACCTGCATGTCTAACGGATGACTATGCCCCAGATATGAAACACAAACCTGGGCACCATGAATGACTAGAAGGAGTCTGTGTACAGGTCTTGGCTGGAACTACCAGATGACACCAATTATGTTGCTACAAAGAAAACACATTCTAGAGGGTCTCCTGTGGATAGGGAATTCCAAGAGCTAATGGTAGCCTCTGGCTTCATACACTGTTTAACTGCTAGCTAGAGAGCTAATATATAAAATGAGGACTATAGCTTAAGTAACCACATCATATTTCAGCAATATTCATATATATATTCATATATATATATATGAATCACATTTAATGCTATATATATGCACTAGTGTGTGTACATGTTTGCATGTATACATGTATGTATAGGTAGTATATGCTTGCATGTGGAGGACGGAAGCGAGCCTTGAATATCATTTCACAAGTCAAACCCCCTTGATTTTACAACAGGGTCTCTCAGTCTTTCCCTCTTTTCTGGAACTCACTGATTAGGCTAGGCATGCTGACCAGTGAGTCCCAGGGTTCCACCTGTCTCAGCCACCGAAGTCCTGAGATTACAACCATGTGACACCACACATGACATTTTTAATATGGGTTATAGAAGTCGACTCCAGGTCCTCGTGCTTGAATGGCAA
This sequence comes from Rhizomys pruinosus, assembly GCA_009823505.1. Classification (NCBI taxonomy): domain Eukaryota; kingdom Metazoa; phylum Chordata; class Mammalia; order Rodentia; family Spalacidae; genus Rhizomys; species Rhizomys pruinosus. The sequence continues at coordinate 2,378,638 of VZQC01007033.1, read as the reverse complement.
GTTCTTGGCAAACTGAGTCATGTCCACACCCCTGTTTAAAAAAATAATCAATTGTGGTCTGGCACTGCCATCATATCTTTGCATGAGGTGCTCAGGTTTGGGTCTTGCTAAGACCACCTGAAGCACAGGAGCCCAGAACTCCCGCCAGACAGGTAGATTTTTAGGGTAGGTTGACTCTTGGGTTGCTGGATAAGGGCCTAAACCCTAACCTCTTGTAGGGGGTGGCCTACAAGTGGCAGTGCGGCCCTTCACCTTTGCAGCCAGTGCCAGGTGGGTCTGGTGCCACCATTGTGTCTTTGTGTGGGGTGCTCAGGTTTGGGGTCTTGCTAAGACCACCTGAAGCACAGGAGCCCAGAACTTGCTCCAGATCCAGACAAGTATCCACCCCACCCCCCGGAATTGATGAGAAAGTATCCAAGTGGATTTTTTTGGAGAACCTTCAGAACAGGAAGGGAAGAGTGACTGAGACTTCCAATATCCAATATATAAACAAAATTGAAAGCCTGAAACCTAGACAAGTCAATACTCCATAAATAAGAAGGAGGGAAAAAAAAGCAGCAGAAGGAGGCAAGCAAAACCAGACGCTAACAGAATGAAAAGACATTTGTGATTGGCATCGGAATACAGGCAAAAAAAAAAGGGAAACCCTCATGCTAGGGACATGGCAAAGGGATAACATGAGAAAGGTGCAGGATAATTCCGCACCAAGCTTTACCAACCCTGTAGGAGATAACTACAGTGGGATCCCCTTGGAAGTGACCCAAGAAACAGATCTTAGAGGAATAATTGCAGACCTCGGCAGAGAAATTAAAGAAAATAAAGAAGTCAGAGAACTAAGGAGAGAGAATGAAAAACTCAAAAAGGACCTAGAGGGATACAATGACAAAATTCAGAAAGAACTAAAGGAACAGAATGATAAACTCCAGAAAGAACTAGAGGGAGAAAAAACCAAACTCTGGAAGGAAGAAGAAACACTGAAAAAGGTAGCCAACCAGCAAAGTAAGGAGCACCAAGAAGAGGTTGAGAAGCTCAAAAAGGAAATGGAAATACTAAAGAAAACACAGGGTGAAATGAAAAAGGAAATAGAACACTCACCCAATCAAGAAGAAAGGAAAGGAAAGAGCCTCAGAAATAGAATGGAGGAAGCAGAACAAAGAATGTCAGACCTGGAAGATAACACAGAGCAACTAAAAAGCTCAAATAAAGAATACAAAAAATTTAAAAATACACAAAAGTGGAACAATCAGGAAATATGGGACACTATGAAAAGATCAAACCTCCTCATCATAGAAATAGAGGAAGAAGAGTCTCAAGAGAATAGCATTGATCAAATCTTTAACAGAATAATAGATGAAAATTTCCCCAAACTAAAAATAAACAAACCCATACAAATACAAGAAGCACATAGGACTCCAAATAGACAAGATCAGAAAAGAAAATCCCCATACCATATCATAGTTAAAATGCTAGATGCCAAAAACAAAGACAAAATTCTGAAAGCTACAAAAGAAAAACAAGTCACATACAAAGGGAAACCCATCAGAATTACAACTGACTTCTCGGCACAAACCATGAAAGCAAGAACAACATGGAGCAAAGCATTTCCTGTGTTAAAGGACTATGGATGCCAACCCAGATTACTTTACCCAGCAAAAATGTCGATTATAGCTGAAGGGGAGAGAAAAATCTTCCAGGACATAAACAAGATGATAGACTACATGTCTGGAAAACCAACTCTTCAGAAAATACTTGAAGTGATTCAAAGGGCAGAAGAAAGGAGCAACTATCCCAAAACACCTAGGAAAAGAAACTAATGAAAACATAACTGTAGGAGTAGAATCAGAGACTAAAAATCCAAATAGATAATAAGGTGAAAGGAAGAAACATCCATCTTTCACTTATAACCTTAAATATTCATAGACTAAACTCCCCAATGAAAAGAAATAGACTGGGAGATTGGATTAAGAAACAGAACCTATCGATATGCTGTCTACAAGAAACCCATCTCAATTTCAAGGAAAGGCACCAACTTAAAGTGAAGGGAAGGAAGAAAATATTCCAAGAAAATGGTATAAAAAAGAAAGCAAAGGTGTTGCTATTTTAATATCAGACAAAATAGACTTCAAAGCAAAAGAAATCAAAAAAGACAAAGAGGGCCATTACAACTTTATTAAAGGAACAATTGGCGATGAGGATCTCACAATCATGAATATATATGCACCAAACTCTGCTGCACCAAACTTTATAAAGACAATTATTCAGGATCTCAAGGCATAGATTAACCCCAGTACACTAATAGTAGGGGACTTCAATACCCCACTGAGTCCTTTAGTCAGATCAACAGGACAAAGGATAAACAGAGAGATATCTGAACTGAATGATACAATACACCAAACGGACCTCAAAGACATCTATCGAATATTCCTCCCAAACACCAGAGAATACACTTTCTACTCAGCACCCCACAGAACATTCTCCAAAATAGACTATATACTGGGATACAGGAAAAATACAACAAATACAAATCTCAACAAATACAAAAAGATTGAAATAATCTCATGCATTCTATCAGACCACAGTGCAATAAAACTCAATATCAACACCAGGATAAGCCCTACAACCTACAAGTACACATGGAGACTAAACAACACTCTCCTGAATAATGAATGAGTCAAGGAAGAAATAAAGAAAGAAATAAAAATATTCCTGGGACATAATAACAATGATAATACAGCACAACAAAACCTATGGGACACTTTAAAAGCAGTCCTAAGAGGGAATTTTATAGCCCTAAGTGCCTACATCAAAAAAACAGAAAGAGCACAAGTGAACGATCAAACACTGCAGCTAAAAATACTTGAGAGACAACAACAGTGAACTCTAAATGCAGCAGACAAGAAGAAATAAGAAAAATCAGAGCAGAGATCAATGAAATAGAAAAAAAAAAACTATACAAAAAATGAATGAATCCAAAAGTTGGTTCTTTGACACAATAAACAAGATAGACAAACCTCTAGCCCAGTTAACCAAAAGAAAGAAGGAACAACTCCAAATCAATAGAATCTGTGATGAAGGGGGAAATATCACAACAGACAATGAAAAGATCCAGACAATCATACGGGAGTACTTCAAAAACCTATACTTTACTAAGTTTGAAAACCTAGAAGAAATGAATGAATATCTGAAATCCTGGGAATCACCAAAGCTCAACCAAGAAGAGATCAACAACTTAAATAGATCAACAATATATGGAGAAATTGAAGATGTAATAAGAAGCCTCCCAACCAAGAAAAGCCCAGGCCCAGATGGCTTCATAGCAGAATTCTATAAAATATTTCAAAAAGACTTACAACCATTACTACTCAAATTGTTTAGAAGGATACATAAAGAGGGAGTTCTACCAGAATCATTTTATGAAGTCAGCATCACACTATTACTAAAACCAGGTAAAGATACAACCAAAAAGGAGAACTATAGACCCATCTCCCTAATGAACACAGACGCCAAAATTCTAAACAGGATAATGGCAAATCGTATACAGACCCACATCAAGAAGATCATCAACCATGACCAAGTTGGATTCATTCCAGAAATGCAGGGATGGTTCAATATAGGAAAATCAATAAATGTCATCAAGCATATAAATGAACTAAAAGACAAAAACCGTACAATCATCTCATTTGATGGGTAAAAAGCCTTTGACAAAATCCAGCATCCCTTCATGCTTAAAGTCCTAGAGGGAATTGGATTGGAAGGATCATTTGTCAATATAATCAAAGCCATATACAGGAAACCCACAGCCAATATCATCCTAAATGGAGAAATGACAGAAACATTCCCCTTAAAGGTAGGAATTCAGCAAAGCTGCCCCCATCACCACCTCTTTTCCATTTAGTGCTTGAAACACTTGCTATGGTAATAAGGCAAGAAAAGGAAATTAAAAGAGTTCTAATTGGAAAAGAGGAAGTCAAGCTATCCCTTTTTGCTGATAATATGATTGTTTACTTAAGGGATGCTAAGAACTCCACCAGAAAACTCCTAGAAATGATTAAGAGCTTCAGTAAAGTGGAAAGATACAAAATAAATCAAGAAAAATCAGTAGCCTTTCTTTACACCAACAACAAGCAACTGAAGAAGGAATACAAAGAGACCTTCCCACTCAAAATAGCCTCAAAAACAATAAAATACCTAGAAACAAACCTAACCAAAGACACCAAGGATATCTACAACAAAAATTTTAAACCCCTGAAGAATGAAATTGAAGAAAACATCAGAAGATGGAAAGACCTCCCCTGCTCATGGATTAGGAAAATAAACATAGTAAAAATGTGCATTCTAACCAAACTCTTGCACAGATTTAATGCAATCCCAGTCAAAAATCCTCAAGAGTTTCTTCACAAGCTTGGAAAAAAATTCTTAATTTCATTTGGAAAAACAAAAGACCCCAAATAGCCAAAGCAACCCTGAGTGAAAAGAGCAATACAGGGGGTATCTCTATACCAGACTACAAACTATACTACAGGGCTAGAGTCATAAAAACAGCTTGGTACTGGCACAAAAACAGAGCAGTTGACCAATGGAGCAAAACTGAAGGCCCAACCCTGAGCACATACAATTTCAACCACCTCATATTCTACAAGGGGGACAAGAAGACACAATGGAGGAAAGACAGCATCTTCAACAAGTGGTGTTGGCAAAACTGGATCACCACTTGTAGAAGAATGAAATTAAACCCCTACCTCTCGCCCTGTAAAAAAGTCAACTCCAGATGGGTCAAAGACCTCAACATGAAACTCAAAACTCTGGAGGCGATAGAAGAAAAATTGGCAGCAGACTATAAGACATAGGCATAGGAAAAGACTTTTTGAATCAGACACCAACTGCACAAGAAATAAGAATGACAATTGACAAATGGGACCTCATTAAACTCAAAAGTTTCTGTTCATCAAAAGAAACAATCAAGGAAGTGAAGAGAAAAGCCACAGAGTGGGAGGAAACCTTCACTGCAGATACATCTGACAAAGCATTGATTTCCATAGTATACAAACTACTCAAAAAACAAAGAATAGGTCTGGACCCGGAGTCCAAACACACGACCCTACTACGGCTGCGTACTATCCTTTCTGGGATACAAATGGAAAACTCTGTGTTCCAATCCTATTGATAAATTTTCAATTTTTCTGATCTTGAAGCTAACAATGGGAGAATTTTATGTTCCCACAGGTAAAAATCACCAATCTAAATGCCTGAAAACATACAACTTATGGCTGTGCAGGATGAACTGGGGAATGCCAGCAGAGAGGTTGACCCATCTGAACATTAAGGAATGAGGAACCTCAGACTGCCTGAGTCACGGACACTGAGCATCTCTCTGAATAATATTGGGGTTGACTGTTTATAATGGACCCTAATGAAGTTTACCTTCCAGGTGCTGAGAAACCTTCCTACCTCTCCATCTTTTTTTTTTTGAAAAAGGAAAACATGATGGTAATGAAACCACTCCCTAACTGTAAACTAGAGCCAACTGCTTAACAGGTGGTAATTTCCTATAAAACAGGCATAACGTTATATTGATAGCATGAATGAGGCATAGGAACTGTGAAAGGATAGTTCCCTAACTAGAGCCAAATTCAATAGTAAAGTGTTTAAAGTTGGGTAATTAAGCCAAATATATTACTACAGGAAGCTCGGACATCAGCAATGAATTATTCTGCCGAGAGATGTTGGCTAGGGGATTCAAACCTGCTCCCCCAAATTATAAAGGCCTTTGCCTATAAATGGGATATATTGGCAAGGAGAAAGGCAGTAGGTCCCTGTTATTTTGGATGGTGAGGCATGAAAAATGTTGATGAGACGTCACTTGCTAGTGTACAACTGGCCCTCTGAAAGGCTAGAGAGGGTACACAAAGGACACTAAAGCAATACAGCAAAATATTTGGTCTCCCTGAGACAAGCAAGACCTCCGTCGATCATCAATATCAGCCGTACACCCTGTCAACTAGCCTGGAGATTTGTGCAACAGTGGCAGCCAAGGTCTATATATATTCCCAAAATCTAATTGTTATTGGCTCCTTCCTTGAGGAATAACTCCAGCGGATGCCCACAAGCCTGTGTCTCTGGTGGTTGGGGCGATGTTTGGCCACGTAAGAACTGTCACCCTTTATAGAGAACCACAGTTTGCGGATTAGCATGCCATCCAAGATCTGTGTCATGACTCACAGCGTAGCTTGCCATAATAAGTTGGCTACTGCTTTAAATGCCTTGTACATCCAAGGTAGCTTTGTGTTATGTTATATGACTTAAAAGGGTTATCACGGTGGAAAGGCTGTCAATCCACGGTGAAGGAAACAACCGTGAATAGACTGGAGTCCAAAAGACAGCTCCCAAAGAAAAGAAATTAGGACTGTTTTCTTCCACTCACTTGTGCCCCTTTCCCAAAGCCCAGGGACAAACTGGGAAAGGAGGCGAGGTAGATTGTAGGGGCTGTGGAGAGATAGGGATAAATCATTGAGATCTACAGAAGTAGTCTGGACTCCGATTGATCAACATTCGTCGCAGTACAAGCTTCTTCTCAACTGGTCTATGGAAACCTGGGTTGTTCAAAATTGGACATAGATATATGGCATAAATGCACCAATTACCTTGTTGTATGACATAATGAGTGATGCCAATGCTATCTGCAAACAACTGAATGGCATGTAGTGAAGAAATCGCCTTAAAAAAGAAAAAAAAAATAAAAATAAAAAAAACAAAAAAAAAACAAAGATAAAGCACAGAATGAATCACGGTCAAAAGATGGGAGCAAAGAAAGGAATAGAGACTCAACGAGGAGGAATTAGAGATTGGCTGAGTAACTCCAACACCACTTGTTCAACATGGCACTAATAATAGGAAAATGCAGATTAAACCACTTTAAGATAATCATCCTCCACTCAGAATAATACTTGGCTAGAATCAAGAATACAAATGGATACAAGTCTTGGAGAGGTTATGGGGAAAGGGGAACACCTCACACTGCTTGTGGGGAATGTAAACGCGATACAGCCTCTATTGGAAAGCAGTGTGTTGAGAACACTTGGAAGACTGTTGGAATGAACTTGCCACCTGACCCACCATACCACTCTTGGGCAAGTACTCACAAGATCATCACAGAATTTACAGAGATACATGCACAGCCATTGTTATTTCAGCCGCTTTCACAAGAGCGAGCTGGAACCAACCCAAATGCCCCTCAACTGATGAGTGGATAGAGAAAATGTGGTACATCTACACAATGGAGTTCTATGCAGCAGTAAAGAAAGATGACATCATGAGCTTTGCAGGAAAATGGCTGGAGCTAGAAGACATCATGCTGAGTGAAGTAACACAGTCCCAGAAAAACAAACGATGAATGGTATCCCTCATCTGTGGATGCTAGTGCCAATTACCTAGTTGTAAGTATTTCTTGTGCATGGCCCCTTGAGCTTTTGTCCAAGCAGTTGGGAGTGATGCATATTGGAAACAACAACAACAACAACAACAACAACAGCAACAACAGAAAGGACTGCATCAAAGAACTGACTGAAACAGTGAACTTCTGCTCAAAATAGTCAACTTCCACATGGAGAATATTGAGAAAGACTGAGAAAGAGATGAAATGCATGTTTGGTAGAATACATTAGCTCTGGTGGGGTGGGGGGATAGAGTGGGGGACACGGGTCTAGATTTGATAATCTTGTACAAAATATATATTAAAAAAGATTTAATTTTAAAAAATGTATATTTAATTGATGTGAGTTTAACAAGTATCCAATTTTGCCCAACGTCTATCTACAAACTAGATGGTATTTTAGGACCCAGTAAAAGTAAAAATATCTATATTAAACAACATTGGTTTAAAGGTTTTAATAAAAACGGTAATACATCTGAGATAAGTGAAAATATAAATTGTTGTCCACATTTGTTTTACTTAAAATCTGTGTAACAAAAACCTTGAGATTAACATATACAAATATTCTCTATAATTTCTGTGTTATACAGTAGCATCTTGTAACATTCTCTTTTACCTGCAAGATAATTTAACTTAAGGAATTAAGCTTTCTTCCAAAATTAACAACATACAGTCACCCAAAACAGTTTGGGTAAATTTAATGAAATTTACACCTTGATTCCTGCCTATAGGTATGTGTACTACAACTGCCTTTTTGAGACTCATGGGTCAAAAAATAAAAAACCTAAAATAAAAAAAAAGGGGGGATACAGTTATGTGTTAAACCTTTCTGTCAAATTTTCAATTTAAATCTTAAAACTAACTATGGGAAAAGATTTGTATGTTCCCACAGGTCAAAATGTCACCAACTTAATGGCTGAGAAAGAAATGATATAGCTTTGCATTTTGCAGGATGTACCAAGGAATACCAGCAGAGAAGTTGGCCCATCTAAGCATTAAAAGGAAGAAAAGCCTCAGACTACTACAGACATCAAACATCTCTGTGGATCCCATTTGTAACAACTGTTTATAATGAGTCCTAATGAACCTTACCTTCTAGGGCCCACAAAGTTTTAATATAAGAGACCTTCTTACCTCCTCTTCAAAGAACAAAGAAATACATGATGGTAATGAATTCATTCTCTAACCATAACTTAGAGCCAATTGTTATAGAGGTAATCTCTTACAAAACCAGTATAACTGCTTTCTTTACTTGACTAATAGACATAGGAAATGTGAAAAAGTATTATTCTCTATTCAGAGCCAAATATAATACTAAAGTCTTTTTAAGCTGTGCATTTAAGCAAAATATATTAATACAGGGGAGCTCTGATATCAGCAATGGATTATTCTGCCAAGGAGGTGCTGGCCAGGGGATCCAAGCCCCCCAAAAGGTAAAGGGTTCTTGCCTGTAAACTGGGATACCTGCAAGAAGAGAGGTGGTAAGGCCCTGCTGTCGAAAACCTGATGCAAGCATGGGAAATATGTATTGAGACCACACTTGCAAGTGTACAGTTGGTCTCTGGAATGCCAGAGAGTGTTACCAAAGACCACTAAACCAATAAAGCAAAAATTGGTCTCCTTGAGTCAAGCAAGACTCCTCCATCAGCATCAGCTGCACCTCACCTGCCTGGAAATACTGTGCAGCAGTAGCAGCCACGTGTCTGTATATCCCAAATCTAATTGGCTATTAGCTTTCACCTTAGAGGAATAACTCATGGCTGATGCCACAATCTTAAATCCTCTAGTGGTTAGGAGAAGTTATAAGCCACAGTAAGACCTTGTCATCTTTTACAGAAAAAAATATAATTCATGGATTAGCATACCATCCAAACATCTGTGTCCATACCAAAGAAACCTACCATAATAATTAGTACTGTTTAAATACCTATATATTTAATTACTTGTGCTTCATTAGTAGGATTGAAAGGTTATTCCTGGACAAACTGTCAACCCATGAAAGGAAACAGCTAGAACTGATCAGAGTCCAAAACGACATCTCCAGAGAAAGTAGACTGTTTTGCTTCTCGACCACCTGTGCCCCTTTTCTAAGCCTAGGGAACAATCTGCAGAAGAGGGGGCATGGTAGAATGTAAGGGCTGTGATTATGGTGAATGGTGAAACTGCAGGAACATAGTCTGGAAACTTATTTGATCAACATGATTGTACATATAAGGCCCACCAGCTGGATGGTGGGATCCTTGGGCTGTGTGGGTTTGGGCATAGCTGCTTGCCAATTGGTTTTACATGAAGGATGCTTGTATTCATAACTTATTATTCATTGTTAAAAATTAAAATTAAAAATTGGAAAAAATCAATTGTGAGTACAATAGGTGATATGATAAGTCCAAATTGCTGGAAGCTTTAGCTCCTGTGAGAAATCAGATGTTGTTGCCTTGGCACACCTCTAACATGATGGCAAGTTAAAGTCTACAAACACCAATGGGAACGTCTCATTCAGTGGGTCCAAGCACATTCTCATCCTACATGGGGCAGCACCATTTCTGATCTAGTAACTCACCCCAGGCTTCAGGAGGACCACATTAGAAGTGCTAACTCCCATGAGCACATTGATTCTCTTTCCGTCTATATAGTATGTCTATGTAAAATTTTAAAATGTTCCCTTTTAAATAAAAACATAGGAACAAAATAATGTAAACTTCCTTTTGATCAGATACTATACTAATTGATAATGTAAGTTTTCCTACAAGTGGAGGGAATCAGTTTTAATTACAACAAAGCTGTAATGGAAGCCGTTGGAGTGTGAAGAATTTCATTCAGTCTCTACATTGTACATTATTTCTCATTTCTCATGTTCGCTAAGGGAGTGAAGAACTTATTTCTAGGAACTGAACCAAGAAAATATCTGTTCACTAGTCAAATTTAGATGAATATATCCCTTTAAAAGTTGACTCTTCTTCATTTATAAGTGACAAGTAACTTTATTATATACTTCTGCCATTCAAAGCAAAACATTAAAGACTTTTCTTGCTGTCAAATTTGCTCTACAAAGATGTGTTTATATATAGTTTGCAATTTCTAGGCTCATGGGAATTACTTAGCATGATAAAATATCTTTCTTGGAAATACACTGTATGAGAAACATGTCACAGTTTTCTCCTATAATAAATATGACATATTAAATTTTTTCTTCCAAAGTAATAAAAAATCAGCATTTGATGCTATAATTTGAAAATGAAATATCCCTCACAGGCTTGAGCCGCTGAGTGCTTTCTTTTGAGGTGGCAAAATATTTAAGGACTGGATGCTACATGAAGGGAATAGATGCTTGGGGGTGTGAATTTGAGACTATATCACACCTTAATCCATTTTCATAACTGTCTTTGCTCCCTAGTGGCCCTGACATAAAGAATCTCAATCACTCTATTCTCCAAATTCCACAGTCTCTAGACCGGAAGCTCTGAACCCATGAGTGAAAATATATCTTTCTGTCCCTTATGTTACATGCAAATATTTGGCCACACTAATGGAATACTTAACATATCTGTTTTACAAAATGATTTTGAAGATGATTATGTATTTTTTAATTTATATATATATAGTACAAGATTATGTTACAAATTGAATATAGACCCATGTCTCCCTCCCAAACCCCCCACCCCACCTAATTCACCATTTCGGTCAATTCTTTAATGCAGTCTTTTCTGTTGTTGGTGTTGTTGGTGTTCTTTTCAATATACATCACCACCCAACAAGAAATATTTACAACTGGGTTTTGGGGGCTAGCATCCACAGATAAGGGATACCATTCATCGTTTGTTTTTCTGTGACTGTGTTACTTCACTTAATATCTTCTAGTTCCATCCATTTACCTGCAAAGTTCATAATGTCATCCTTCTTTACTGCTGCATAGACCTCCATTCTGTAGATGTACCACATTTTCTCTCCACTCATCAGTTGAGGGGCATTTGGGTTGGTTCCAGCTCTTTGCTATTGTGAACAAAGCTGCATGTATCTCTGTGATAAGAAGAGTCTTGTGGGTACACACCCAGGAGTGGTATGACTGGGTCAGGTGGTAAGCTCATTTTGAGTCTTCCAAGCATTCTCTCCACTGCTTTCCATAGTGGCTGTACAAGTTTAATTCCCACCAGCAATGTATGAGTGTTCCCCTTTCCCCAAAACCTCTTCAGCACTTGGTATCATTTGTGTTCTTGATCCTAGCCAGTCTTATTGGAGTGAGATGGTATCTTTAAGTGGTTTTAATTTGCATTTCCCTAAGGGAAATCCCTATTAGTGATGTTGAACACATTTTTAAGATGTTTCTCAGCCAGATGATGATGTATTTTTGTAGATATATTGTTCAAATATTTAGTGAAGGAGATTATAAGAAAGTACATGTCAGCTTCTAAATTTCCATCTATGTAGAGTGTTGTCTATAAAATCATATGACATATGGAATTGCTACAGGCAAACAAGAAACCTGAAGAGGTTACTATAAAGATTAAACCGGGATATTAAAGTCACAGTAAGGAAAGAAAAAGAAAGAATGCAGTTGGTGAATTGCCAGTGTTATTATTCCTGACGTTACCTTCACTTATAATTTTCATCATCTGTGAAAATTTTCTATTTGTGTAAATCAGAACCTAAGATTTTGTCTTCTACCCAAAACATTCTGATTGATACAGAGAGATGAGATATTGAACATAGATTAAAATATGTAAGAACAAATATTGTCTAAAAACTTGGAATGTGAGTTCTTGCATTAGTGGACAGCAGCAGGTTCATAATTAAAAGTTTTGTTAATTAATAAAATATAACCTAGAGGTTTTCTGTCATATATGTTAATTCCTCTCCAGGTAAACATTTCTATCTAGTTGTCCCCTTGATGCACATTAATCCACTGGAGTCTAGTCAATCTATATAGAGTCACTCCCTTAAAGAAGATATACTCTCTCCCTCTCCCCACAGTAATCATTTGCCAATAGTTCCTTGGCTAGGGTTGGGACCTGCTGCCCATTTCGCCTCTAGTATGTTGGGGTTTTTCATTGTTGTTTGTTTGTTTGTTTGTTTGTTTTATTTTCTTTTACTGAGTCTCCATGTGTCTTGTACATGCTCTCAGTGTTACTGCAAGTCTGTGTGAACAAGGTCTCAGTGCTGAAACTCTCTGCTTCCTTATGTTCATGCACCATCCCTGGATCTTACACTCTTCCCACCTCCTTTCTGCAATGATCCCTGAGCCAGGGGTGGGTGAGGTTTCATATAGAAGTTCTATCCAGGGACATGCTCACTGCAGTCTCCTATATTCTAAAATTGTAGTTGGTTGTGGCCTTCTACAGTGTGCATTGCACGCTGTCGGAGGAAGCTTCACTGGTGAGAGCTGAGGGATTTATTCCTATTCTCTCTATTCCCTGTTGTGTTGTGTTCGTGAGCCTTAGGTGTAGAGATTCCACTGTAGATGTGTCACTTAAGGTGGGACATTTCTCAGCCATATATTCTTTGTAGGTGACCTGTTATGGAGCACTGTAATAGTCTTCATCTGTTACAAAAAGAAGCTTCTTTGATTGGTGGTGTACAGTACATTTGTCTGTAAATATAAGGAGCCATATTTAGCACATGTCAAGATATTTCCTTTGTCTAGAGATATGACAGACACAGGATTTTCCTTAAGGTCTATGAACTCTCCAGCCATGTGCATTTGGCTATTTTTACTGAGTCACTTATGAATACCTGAAATTTGGTTGGGGAGGTTATCCGGGGCTGGGAGGTGGGAGGGCTCTAAATTTGATTAAGATATTAAAAATGGAAAAAATATGACCTGGAGGTAACTTACCAACTAAATTATTTCCTCTTCCATATAATGTTGATCTATGATCCTGATATTGTTATGGTAACATTAAATATAATCACAAGTTCTTAGCCCATTTGGCAAAGAGATCGTGCAGTGGCCTCTCAAGATCCTGATTCACCTCAGAATCTGCACATTTGTGTAAACAATATGATTCCCTTACATGTGGAAAGGCCTTGCTTACAACCAATGTAACATGGCAAATTGGAAAGATGACTTCATTTTCTATGGTATTTTGCTACATATACATCAATACTCTTGGCATATTTTTTCTAGAGACTCCCCTGGCTGCTTGGTTGAAGTGAGAAACTATATTGGAATATAGCAAAAGATGGTCTCCATGATGTGCATAAAGATGTAGTTGTTGGAGTAGAGAACAGGTTTCTGTCAATAGCACCAGTCATTGTGGGTGAACTTACCCACCACCTAAATGAGTGTGGAATTGGACTCCATCTGTCTTCAAGAGGACAAAGCAGCCCAGCTCCCAGCCTCCAGTGCAGCCCTGGCTGAACCTGACCATAAACACTGACAGTATCTTATGGCACTCTCAATCCACAATCACAGTGAGTAGCAAATGTATGCTGCCTTGAAGTTCTACTTTGGTGAGTAATCCGTGATGGAGCAATAGACATTGAATACATCTCCTGATAACTCTGTGGATTTCCTTTAAATACTAAGTATTTTATCATTCAAATTATAAAAAAGACTGAAACTATGTTACCATTCAAGATAAAGGACTCTAGTAAAGAAGGTAAAAAAGAAAATCTGTGACTATGGTCAAATCCTACAGTTGTATTTATAGAGCATGGTGGGTAGGAGAGAATTCAATAGTGCTTCTAAATTCACAGATGCTTCAAAATTAAATATTGCTTCAGGTTCACAACGGCCATGGCAAATTTTTTTCTTTGTTTTCCTTTCAAACTTGTCATTGAATTTCAACTCTCAAAAAAAAAGCCCCTGAATTCACAGAACTGTTGACTTCCCCCACCCCGATTCTCATAAATGCCAAATGAAATAATGCTGAGAAACTCAATTTTACAAATTTAGAATCAAAGAATTGCAGGATTATATGCATTTTCCACATGAGGTCCTTTGGTTCTTTCCTAAGAAAATGTTTTTGTTTTATTTTTAATTTTATTTTCTGTGTATAAGTTGTATGCCTGCATGCATGTCCTCACAGAGGTCAGAAGAGGGTGTCAGGTCCCCTGGAACTGGAGTTATGGATGGTTGTTAGCTGCTGAATGGATCCTGGGAAACACATGGATGCTCTGCAAGAACAAGTAATCTTGCCTGCTGAACCATCACTCTAGCCTGGTTCCTTGATTCATATTTTGTAACGTGCCCCATATAGACAGTCGGTGTAGTCTAAAGGTCATAACAATATCTAATTTTAATATTTACATATGCTCAATAGTGACACAGAAATTAAAATGATAGTCATTGTTCATAGGTGACATTCTATTCATTTATTTAGTTTATCAAGGCCAGGACACATCTATTTATTAAAGCTGAGTAATGTTAAGAGTCATTTGTTAAGATTAAAATTTTGAATTAGAAGAAATTATTTTTCTCTTTTTTCATATTAGGGAAATTTTTTTGTGAAATGGGCAGAATTGTAGTAGAATCAAAACTATGGAATGGAGATATGCAATTTCAAGTTTCATTTAGCAATGTTTTGGTTCTAAGGATTAGCATTAATTGAAAGCAAAGTCTAATTAGGATCCCTTAGGACCTGGTGTAGTTAAAAATCCTCCATCTGTATCAGTGTGCCTACATGGCTCCCCATCTAGATCTGAAGGTGGTTTCCTTTATGTCTCCCAGAATATAGGTGGAAAATTAAATGGTACCTTATATTAAGACACACACATGTCTTTCTGAGAGTAGAATTAAGCATTATTTCCAACATATCATAGCTTAGGAAGAGACAGAGCAGGTGAAATCCCAACAAGAAGCACCGCTGTTATTCTGGTTGATGCACATACTGCCTGTTTTCAATGATGCTGCCATCCTATTTAGCTGCTACGTGGCTCAGCAAAGATGGATTTTCTTCCAAAGGTTTATTACTTTAATAGTTATCCACTTGAGTAACTGTGTTTCTAAAGCAATTTTGGTCATGTCATTGGACATAGTTAAAGTAAGACAGGCTGACTGGGGCCTTTTCATGTTTCTTTCTATGGGTAATTGCTATTTCTACAAATGTCAAAAAGTGCCATGTTTCCACAGAGCTGTGAACAACATTGTCAATTCAAGGGCAGCAAGATGTGAAAACTATTTCAAGCTTTATGGGTATTGATTCAGGAATGAAAAATAAGAATCCATATTTAATACTCAGAATTATCTCTTATAAATCTAATGCTCATACCCTGCAGACAGACATTAACCACTGGATCTAGAGAATAGTGACAATAGGGTCTTGATACTTGTTACTTAATACAAGCATGACCTTCTTTAATTATTAAAGGGTCTATCACCTATATGAAATCACATTCAGCCAAAATTCTAACCTAAACTCAACTACACTTCTAGCAGTCATCTCTATTAAAGAGATTTTTATTTTTTTGAGGATGAGACAGTATATTAAGGAATAATGTTTTAGGAGATGACATGTTCCAAAGAAATTCTAGTAAAGGCCCAATATTAATTGAGATTATATTCCTATTGGTGACATCATATAAAATTTCTGACACATTGATGTGGCTTAATGCCAAAAAATCCAACTACCCAATCTGTAAAAATGCTTAATCCTACTCTCAGAAAGACATGTGTGTGTCTTTTTTTAATATTTTTTTATTTTAATTTTTATTTATTTCTGTATGTGTATGAATGTACTGTCTGCATGCAAGTTTGTGCACCCGTGTCGTGCAATGCCGCGGAGGTCAGAAGAGGGTGTCAGATTCCCCTGGAACTGGAGTTCCCCTGGAATTGGAGTTTCAGACGGTTCTCGGCCGCCATGTGGGTGCTGGGGATCGAACCCGGGTCCTCTGTAAGAACGGTCGGCGCTCTTAACCGCTAGGCCATCTCTCCAGCCCCAATGTGTGTGTCTTAATATAAGGTACCATTAAATTTTTCACCTATATTCTGGGAGACATAAAAGAAATCACCTTCAGATCTAGATGGGGAGGTGGACAGAACCTTTGTGCTTATGTTTGGGGATGGATGTTATGAACATTCTTGGAGGCTTTCCATTCTTTAAGGGAAGGTGCTCTTTGGAGGCTTGGTTAACAGGCACAGTTGTACTGTGGACCTTCTCAGCCCTGGAAGTGTACAATCCTTTCAAGTACTGTTGACCAGTAGATAAGTCAGAGCAAATCATACTGAAGCCCCAACACCATAAGAGGTACTTGTAACAGGACATTGAAAAGAAATAAGTACAGTAAGCAGAACTCTCTGTTTAGAGGAGGCTCCAGAACTGACCTAATTGTTAAAGGAGAATACAACCATGGTCGGCACTTTCTGAACTTGGTGCTTCCTTACCCTGTGAGCTCCACAAGGACCATTGAGATTGGGACTGTACACTGATGCAGAATTGCAAAAGACCAGCAGAACTGACTCCAGTTTTCTCCTTGAACTCTTGTCATGTGTTCATTTTACTTGTGACATTTTGGTCTCTGAAGTGCAAATGAAATAATATAGAATCTATACCAATTTCCATAATGCTTAAAACTTATACTGAGCTGTTTAACTGATTCTGGATCAAATGATGACCTCTTTGCAATAAAAATGAACAAGTGAAATTATGTTAAAGTGAATTGAGAGGAACAGTTGAAATCGAATCATGGAAAATAGTTTTTAAAATGTTAACAGGTGGCCATGCTATTGTTCAAAACTTCCAGAGGTCTGGATGACGCAGTCAACTGCACGGTAAAGTGGAAACTGACTTCATGGTGACCTCTAGTAATATCCAGTCATTTTGATTTCGTTTAAGCTATAAATACAGACTTTGTTCTCCTTGCATCTCAGGTATGGCTGCATTTTTGATGGTCATGATAACTCCTGCTCATAAAAAAATGTCACATTCAATGGGTTTGGTAGTGCACGCCATTAATCTCAGCACTCTGGAGGCAGTGGCAGGTGGATCTCTGTGAGTTCAAGGCCAGCCTGGTCTATATAGTGAGCTCCAGGCCAGCTGGGACTAAAGGGATACGCTGTCTCAAAAAGACCCCGCAAAAAGTTATGGTCTCTCAGGAGAAACGAACAACAGACATAGACAAAAATGTGATAGAGAAATTAATTATATAGTTGTCAGCAAGTCACATAGATTATACAAATTTAAGAAGTAGATCTGGGGGCTGGAGAGACTGTTCAAATTTTGAAGCTGCTTCTCTTCCAGAGGACCTGAGTTCAGTCCCCAACACCTACATAGGGTGATTCCAACTGCCCGTAACTCCAGCTCCAAGGGATCTGACACCTTCTCTGGCCTTCATGGGCACCCATACACAATGTGATTTATACAGACACACACAAACACACACACACACACACACATGCAAATGACAATAATAAAATTCATTTTATAAAAGAAGTAGATCAGGGAGAGGAATTGGAGATGGAATTAGTTAGAGTCTCAAGTTAGCAAATGAACTTTGCTAATTGGGCTTTTGTTGTTTGCATAACTATTCCCTGAAAGATCTGTGCACTGAGACTTCCCCCACAGCTCATGTTGCAGTTGGGAGGTGGCAGAGCATCTAAGAGCAGGTAGGAAGTTTTCTGGACATTGGAAACAAGTCCTTGGAGGGAATATTATGTCACCACTCTCTCCTTATCTTTGTTTCCCCCATTCTACCAATGAGATGAGCAATGCAGACATGAAGCTCAACTGTGATGTACCATCTTACCACAGGCCCCAAGGCAATGGAGCCAAATGACCGTGCACTAGACACACAATAATCCTTTCCTCTAAATCCATTAGGCAAAGCACATTCAACAATGTATTGACCATCCTAACCACTTGTTACAGTAATGGAAAGCTGAATAGCACATTAGCATTGGAGATGATAAGAAAAAAAGGTTTGCGGGCTGTGACGTCTACCCAGGAAAACAATGCTGGGGTGGGGGTAGAATGAGGAACAGCACAGCAGGCCATGTCCTCACTACTGAAGAGCTCTTGGTTCCATCTCTACTGCACATTTCACCTTGAGAGAAAGCAATCTACAGACTCAAGGCTCCGTGGAATTTCCAGATACAAATATTTCCAAATTTATACATCCTTTCCAGAAAAATTGGTTTTGTGTATGTTTGGGGGGGCTAAGATCGTAATATTTAGTGTACATAATTTAATCAACACTGTGCATATGTGTTGATATATGTGTTGTGACTCAGCAGTTTATCCTGAAGTTTATCACTAGTCAACAAATCTCTAGATCATAGTAGAGCTGTTTTAGAATTTCCATGGGAGTTTACAAATGCATGATATCATCCCATAAACCTTAAACATCTGTAAATTGGTATATTTTTACCATGTTATGTAGGTGAAAAATAACCACATGTTGTTATATTTTATTTGCTTTGTTGCATATGACTATAAAGCTTTGAATACACTTATAAGAAAATTGTAATAGTATTCTGTAAAATCCAATTGTATTAACTTTTTCTCAAAATTCTACTTATTAGGTGGGCTCATTTCTTACAATTTAATTCTAAAAAGCATATCTACTTTCTAAGAATTATGACTTTATCTGAAGCTTTTTGTGTCTCATGATTTTCTGATATTTTAGCTAAATATTTTAAATATATTTTATTGGGGCCGGAGAGATAGCTTAGCACTGTCTGATCTTGCAGAGGACCTGGTTCTATTACCAGCACCCACATGGTGGCTAAGAACCATTTTTAAGCCACGTGTGGTGGTGCACACCTTTTAAACCTAGCACTTGGGAGGCAGAGGCAGGTGGATCTCTGTGGGTTCAAGGCCAGCCTGGTCTACAGAGTGAGTTCCAGGCCAGCTGGTGTGGGTGTAGGGAGACCCTGTCTCAGTAAATAAATAAATAAATAAATAAATAAATAAATATTAGTTGAGTCTTTAAAAATAAATATATTTTTGTTTTTATTCTTATGTGAATGACTGTGTTTCCTGCATGTAAGTGCACCCATGTCCTGCAATGCCCATGGAGCTGAAAAAGGGCACTGGGTATACTTGAAGTGGAGTTCCAGATGGTTGTTAGCTGCCATGCCATTGTTGGGAATCAAACTCTTCAAGAACACTATGTGCTGTTAGCTGCTGAGCCTTCTCTCCAGCCCCAAGCTGGATATTTTTATTTTTTTGGATAGTTTTAAAGTCAGCATTTTATTTATTTTTTTATTTATTTTTTATGTGTATGAATGTACTGTATGCATGTAGGTTTGTCCACCTGTGTCATGCAATGCCGCAGAGGTCAGAATTAGGTGTCGGATTCCCCTGGAACTGGAGTTAAAGACAGTTCTCAGCCTCCATGTGGGTGCTGGGTATCGAACCTAGGTCCTCTGCAAGAGCAGTGGGTGCTCTTAACTGCTAGGCCATCGCTTCAGCCCCTAAAATCAACATTTTAATGTCAAATATGTGGATGTCCACCCCAGAAAGAGCTATATGATTCTGTTTTATAAATAAAAATTTTAGACTCCTTTTTTAAATTTATTCCATCAAACATTTACTTTTCGATAATCACATTAATGCTATGCTATCATAAAAACAAAATGAAGATATATCAATGACTGCTCTCTGCTATCATTTATTCTTTTTTAATATTTTTATTGAAGTTTTGTGCAATTCATACATCATTTCTCAGTCCAATTTAGACTAATTTCCCTTACCATGCCCCCCACCCGAGTTCATGCTTTCTGACATACATGTCTTGCATTTTTTTCTGAGACTTTTAAAATCTTTTCAAAGCAGAGGATTATTGTTTTGGGGAGAAATTTACCATTTCAGTCAGTTCTTCGTCCCAATACTTTTGTTGTTGTTCCCTCCAATTTGTATTGCTTCAACATATCCATCATACTAAAATTATGTTGTCTAAAAATAATGCAAATCATATTTAAGCATTCACATTTTTCCATTTTATTTTTATATTACTCTAAAATATGTATACATACCCTCCACCCATATACCAAGATAATAAAGTCTGACAATAAGTGGTAGGTTAATTCTAGAACTTGTTAAAGGATTCATATTATAAGACCACAGTTGCTTTCAGAAAAAGAGGACCATAACATTAACATTGCTCAGTTTGCCTTACAACTATGTACTTGGTGCTAGCATCCACAAATGAGGGATACCATTCATCAGTTGTTTTTCTGGGACTTTTTCTGGGACTATGTTACTTCACAACATAATATCTTCTAGTTCCATCCATTTACCTGAAAAGTTCATTATGTCATCTTTCTTTACTGCTGCATAGAACTCCATTGTTTAAATGTACCATATTTTCTGTATCCACTTGTTTGTTGAGGGGAACTTGGGTCGGTTCCAACTCTTCACTATTGTGAAGAGAGCTGCAATAAACATGGATGTGCATGTATCTCTATGGTAGGATGAGTCTTGTGGGTATATACCCAGGAGTGGTATGGCTGGGTCAGGTGGTAGGCTCATTTTGAATCTTTTAAGGGTTCTCTGCTTTCCATAGTGTTTGTTTATATTCTCACCAGCAGTGGATTAGTGTTTCCCTTTTCCCACTCTAGCATTTGGTATCATTTATCTTCATGATCCTAGTCAATCTTAACAGAGTGAGATGTCTTAAAGTGGTTTTAAATTTTCATTTCCTTAATTATTAATGATGTTGAACACTTTTAAAGATGTTTCTCAGCCACCTTTATTTCCTCACTTGTGAAGTCTCTGTTCAACTCTTTACTCCATCTTTTGAGTGAGTCATTTGTTTTCTTCTTTGTTTTTTGAGTAGTTTTTATATTGTGGAAGTTAATGCTATGTCAGATATATCAATGATGAAGGTTTCCTCCCACTCTGTGCATTTGTTCTTCACTGATTGTTTCTTTTGTTGTACAGAAGCTTTTGAGTTTAATGAGGTCCCACTTGTCAATTGTCGACCTTATTTTATGCATGGCTGCTCTCTGATTTAGAAAGTCTTCTGTGAGTCGTCCTGCTAGCTGATATTAAAGGTGGGCCTGCTGCCACTGTGAGACTTGAGTGTTCAGGGACTTCCCAGGACCACCTGAAGCACAGAGTACTAGGGTGTGGGCTAAGCCAGGCATACCCCCCCAACTGGAATTGCTGAGGGAGTGCCCAAGTGGATTTTTTTGGAGAACCTTCAGAACAGAAAGGGAAGGGTGAGTTAGACCTCCAATATATAAACAAAATTGAAAGCCCAAAACCTAGACAAGTCAACATTTCATAAACAAGGAGAAAAAAAAAAGGCATCTGAAGGAGGCAAGCAAAACAAGCCTTCAACATAGTGAAGAGGCATTTGTGATTCTCATCAGAACACAGGCAAAAAGGGAAACCCACATGCCAGGGACATGACAAAGGGACAACATGGGAAAGGTACAGGATAATTCCACACCAAGCTCTACCAACCCTGTTGGAGATTCCTATCATGGGATCCTCCTGGGTGTGGCACAGGACACAGATCTTAGAGGAACAATTGCAGAAATATTCAAAGAAATCAAATAATATAGAGAACAAGTCAGAGAACTAAGAAGAGAAAGTGAAAATCCCAAGAAAAGACTCAGAAGAAGTGGAAACACTGAAAAAGGAAACCAACCAGCAAAGCAAGGAGCTACAGGAGGAGAATGAGAAACTCCAGAAGGAAGCGGAAATGATAAAGAAATCACAGGATGGAAATTGAACACCCATCCAATCAAGAGGAAAGGAATGGAAAAAGCCTCAGAAATAGAGTAGAGGAAGCAGAACAAAAATATCAGACCTGGAAGACAACAAAAAACAACTAAAAACCTCAAGTAAAGATTATGAGTGGAACAACCAGGAAATATGGGACACAACGAAAAGATCAGACCTCTGCATCATAGGAATACAGGAAGGAGAAGAATCCCAAGAGAATGGTATCGATCGGATCTTCAACAGAATAATAGATGAAAATTTCCCCAAACTAAAAAAAAAAAAAAAAGAATCCATACAAATACAGGAAGCACATAGAACTCCAAGCAGACAAGATCAGAAAAGAAGTTCCCCATGCTATAACATAGTTAAAATGCTAAACACTTTCATGACATAAATGAGATGAAAGAATTCATGTCCAGAAAAATCAACCCTTCAGAATTTACTCAAAGCTTCCCACTCACAGTAGCCTCAAAACAAAAAAGAGAACAAACCTTACCCAAGACACCAAAGATCTCTACAACAAAAATTTGAAACCCTGAATAAGATTGAAGAAGACAAAAGAATATGGTAAGACCTCCCATGCTCATGGATTTGAAAAATTAATATAGTGAAAATGTCCATCCTACCCAAATTAATATATGGATTCAATTCAATCTCAATCAAAATACCCATGAGTTCTTCACAGACTTGGATTTTTCTTTCTCCTTCAACTATAATCGACCTTTTTGCTGAGTATAGTAATCTGAGGGTTGGCATCTATACTCATTTATGACTGGAAATGCTTTGGTCCACATTCTTCTGGCTTTCATTGTTTGCGCTGAAAAGTCAGCTGTAATTCTGATAGGTCTCCTGTTACGTGCAACTTGTTGATTTTCTCTAGTGGCCTTCAATATTTTGACTTTGTTTTGGGTATCTAGTGTTGTAACTATGATATGACATGGGGAGTTTCTTTTCTGATCTTGTCTGTTTGGTGTTCTATGTGTTTTTGTATTCCTATGGGTTTGTTGTTTTTCAGTTTGGGGAAATTTTCTTCTATTATTCTATTGAAGATCTGATCAATACCATTGCCCTGGGCTTCTTCTCCTTCCATCCCTATGATGGGGAGGTTTGGTCTTTTCATGGTATCCCACATTTCGTGATTGTTTCACTCTGGTGTTTTTAAATTTTTTTGTATTCTTTTCTTGAGACTTGTAGTTTCTCCAGGTTGTCTTCCAGTGTTGATATTCTATTTTCTGCTTCATCCAATCTGTTTCTGAGGCTTTCTTCCATCCTTTCCTGGTGATTAGATGAGTGTTCAATTTCCCTTTTCATTTTATCTTGTGGTTTCTTTAGTATTTCCACTTCCTTTTGGAGCTTGTCATTCTCTTCTTGTGTCTACTTGTTTTGCTGTTTTTTTTCCTTTTTCATTTCAATGTGGGATCTTTTTAGTGTTTCCATTCTCTGCTGCAGTTTCTCATTCTCCCTCTCTAGTTGTTTCCAGAGTTTGTCATTCTCTCTCTCTCTCTCTCTCTCTCTAGTTCTTTCCTTAGTTTATCTTTCTTTCCCTCTAAGTCCTTCCTGAATTTTTCACTCTCTCCCTTTAGTTCCCTGATTTGTTCTTTACAGTCTTTGATTTCTTTGAATATGTCTATGATTGTTCTAAGATCTGTGTCCTGGGTTCCTTCCAGGAATATCTCATTGTAGGGATCCCCCATAAGACTGATAGGGTTCGGTGGGGATTTATTATGTGTTTTTCTCATGTTGTTATTTTTTTGTTGTTGTGTTTTTGGCATGTGGGTTTGTTTTGTTGCTCAGATTCTGGTGCAAACCTTAAATGTTTATATGGAAGACTGGCTGGTCCAGGTCCCAACCAGAGTGGTAGGTTTGCTGTTTCTCCTGTTACCTTCTGTGAGGGCAGTGGGGTTGGGGAGGTGGTGAAGCCTCTCTGCACCAGGTCTCGTGACTGACCTGAGCACTGGTGGGAGCTGAGATCTTCTAGACTCTTTTAAAATCTTTGTGAAAATGGTTTAGAATATTAAATATATGATTCTCCAAAAAACGATTTTTACCATAAAAGAAATAAATTCAGACTCTGATTATAAAAATGTGTATGTATGGGCTGGAGAGATGGCCTAGTGGTTGAGAGCACTGACCGCTCTTACAGAGGACCTGGGTTCGATCCCCAGCACCCACATGGCGACTGAGAACCGTCTGGGGCTCCAATTCCAGAACTCCAGTTCCAGGGGAGTCCGACACCCTATTCTGACCTCCGCAGCATTGCACGACATGGGTGCACAGACTTGCATGTGGACAGTACATTCATACACATGCAGAAATTAATAAAATAAAAAAATGTGTATGTATATAAGCCAACATCCTTAACATTTACAGGATATAAAGTGAATAAAGGCATGCAATTATAATCACTACTTATACACAGTAAAACAATGTTATAATGCACAGTAAATCCAAAAGCAGTTTAGGAGAAACAAATTATTTAACTGTCATAATTTAAGATTTTTATTCATCAAATACTGTCATTTTTCTCATATTATGCATTATCATAAAACTAATTATCAGGGAACTGATAAATAGAGAGAAGTTGGAGAGATTAATAACACACAGGCTCTTTCACAACCAAAGAATTTGGCTTGAGACATTCCAAGTAATTTAACAGTAGGAGCCATAAGTAGAAAAACTATTACATTTATTAATGTATCTGGGAACTTAGCAGCCTCATGGTAAGAAAGATTTGTTTTGTTCAAAAAGTCTCTAACAAAAAATGTTTAGCATTTTTGTAAGTTGTTTTTTTTTTTTTTTTGTCTTTTCGAAACAGAGTCCCGCTGTAGCCCCAGCTGTCCTGGAGCTTGCTATGTATACCAGATACCAGGTTGGCCTTGAATTCACAGAGATCTGCCTGCTCTGCCTCTGCCTCTGACTCTGGACTACTGGGATTAAAGGGTGCCCATCCCTTGTTTGTATGATTATATCTATATATATATAATTTATCTATATATATATATATATATATAATATATAATATATATATAAGAGTAGAGATGAGATGGAGGGGAGAGGAGAGAGAGAGAAATCACTCAGCTCTCACCAAATAAGCTTCCTTATACAATTGTGTATTATGAACTCAGAAGGCCACAACTGGCCAATTTTCAGAGAGTAAGAGACTGCAGAGTGTGTGTCCCAGGATAGGACTCCTATATGAAAACTCACCCACCCATGGCTCAGGGACCATTTCGGAAGAAGGAAGGGGCAGAAAGATGATAAGAGCCAGGATTGGTCCCTGAGCACAGGGAAGCAGAGGCTTTCAGGCTTTACCCATGTGAAGATGTGGTAATAGTATTGTACTGCACAAGACCCATGCTTACTCAGTCAGAAAAGGCCCCAAGGTGGAGGGAGGGAGATGGGAGGCAGGCCCCTGCCTTAGCCAGGAAACTAGAGGCAACTTACTACTGCTGAGTGAGGAAGAATAGTTTTTTTTTTTTTTTTTTTTGGTCTTTTCGAGACAGGGTCTCCCTGTAGCCCCAGCTGTCCTGGAACTCACCTTGTAGACTAGGCTGGCCTTGAACTCACAAAGATCCACCTGTCTCTGCCTCCCAAGTGCTAGGATTAAAGGCGTGCGCCACCACACCTGGCCTGGAAGAATAGTTTTTTAAGTTCTCTAAATAGACTGACTAGACTCCGGTGGAGAACTTTGCATGGAAAGACATCTGGATACAATGCCTGACCAGTTAGGACTTCATACATATGACAAAATGGATGAGGTCTGGTGGGGATTTTGTGGAGAGATTTAGAGGGAGGGGATATAAATTTGATTAAGAGCTAGTTTATGAAATGCACAAAAATTGAATAAAGATAATAATGAAAAAGAGTTCTCCATTCTGATTTCCACAGTGATTGCAGCAATTTGCAGCCCACCATCAGTACTAGCCAGGTCTGATTCTTGATTTTAATGGCAATGTTTCAAGATTTAGTTTGTTTTCTCTACTTCGAATGGTGTTTGTTTTGGATTTGTTGTATATAGTCTAATTCTTTTGAAATATGTCATATCTAGGCCAAGTCCTTCTTGGATTTTTATCATGAATGCATACTGGATTCTGTCAGAACACTTCTGCATCTATTGAGATTATCATGTGATTCTTTTTGTCTTTAAATTCATTCCTATGATTTATTAAGTTTAATGACTTACATATATTGAATTTTCCCTGTATCTCTGGAATAAAGCCTAACTAATCTTGATGGTTGACCTTTTTGGTGTGTGTCTATATGAGATTTGTATTTTTTTAAATTTTTTTTCATTAATTTTTTATTTATTTCTGTATGTGTATGAATGTACTGTCTGCATGCAAGTCTGTGCACCTGTGTCGTGCAACGCCGCGGAGGTCAGAAGAGGGTCTCGGATTCCCCTGGAACTGGAGTTCTCCTGGAATTGGAACTTCAGACGGTTCTCAGCCGCCATGTGGGTGCTGGGGATAGAACCTGGGTCTTCTGTAAGAGCAGTCAGCGCTCTGAGAGATGGCCTAGAGATTTGTATTTTGTTAAGGATTTTTGCATCTATGCTCATTACGGATACGGGCCTCATGTTTTCTTCTCTTGCTGTGTCTTTTCTTAGTTTTGGTATTAGACATACTGGCAATGTAGAAGAGGTTTCAGAGTTCTTCTGTTTCAATCTTTTTGTTTTTGTTTTAATTAAAATAGTTTTGTATTTAGTTATTTATATTTTATGTGTATGAGTGTTATGTATGTAATAGTGTAGAGGTAGTTGCCGAGTCAGTCGTTGTGGTTATTAGGCTCTGGAGCTGGGTTGGACTGCTGATTGATTTTCTCCCTTAATGCTTGTGCAGTATTCTCTAGAACTATGTGAGCTCTTCTTCAGGGAAAAGGCTTCTAGGTAAGCTCCAGCTCCATTGCTCCATGTCCAGTATCTGAAGTATGCCCTGTCTTTAGCAGTAGGATCTTCAAGTTTTGGGAGATAATCAAGGGCTCTGCCAATAGCCAGTGTTGTCTGGCACTGTCCTGGGTTGTTTTCACTCTTGGAAATTACAATTGATATGGGCTGGTAAAGTATACTTGAGACTGTGCTTTCTAAAATTCTTTGGTCTTTTTAAGACAGGGTTTCCCTGCAGCCCCAGCTGTCCTGGAACTCTTTATTTAGACCAGGCTGGCCTTGAACTCACAGAGATCTGCCTGCCTCTGCCTCCAGAGTGCTTGGATTAAAGGTGTGTGCCACCACACATGGATTCTAATTTTAATTTAGTAACAAAGTGCTTTATAAATAAAAAATTAAGAAAGACATATTTCAAAATTATTATTAAAGATTTTCATGGAACATGGGTTTTGCGTGTCTTTGCATATTTAACTATAAAGAGCAAGACTTTTCATTATATAGAATCATAATGAAGAATGAAGCTCTACCCAAACAGTTTCTTATGTCTCCTGGTATATCCCATTGGCAAATAATATTAGGTTAGTTAATGTTCACCAACATTTACTGTGTGGGCAGAGACAATTTATACAACAGACTACCATCCAGAATCAATGAAGGTTTAAAAAGATAAGGAACCAAATATAACATTATTTTATGCTTTCTCTTTTTTTTTATGTAGTCCAAGAAAACATTTTGCTTTTGCATTCTAGGAAATTATATAATTACTTTTCAAAAAAGATCAAGAATGTAGCAATTGTAATGCCCAGGAATGGAGGATATGAAGTCAAAGATTATAGTAAACCAGTAAGTTCTTAAACTTCCATTGCAAAAATGTCTCAGAGGATACATTAAATTCCAGACATTTCTTAGATAAGCTTACCTTTAAGTGATTTATTCTATGTTTATCTCTCTGTCTCTGTCTCTGTCTCTCTTGTGTCATGCAAACACATATTCCTGCTAAAATAAAACATGTAAGGGTTAACAAGTGGGTTCACTTTTCAGAATCAATGTTCTATGCTCACCATTTTAAATATTTTTTAATTTATTTATTTTTCAAAAAGGTGTGCACCACCATGCCCGGCCTAAGGCCATTCTTAGCTCCCATGTGGTGCTGGGAGTTGAACCCAGGTCCTCTACAAGAGCACTCAGCACTCCCAACCAATGAGCCATCTCTCCAGTCCCTCTGCTCACTTTTTTAAATAAATAATGTGGACACTCTAGACTGATACTGTTGATGGTTTTAAAAGAATGACAATTCCCTGAGAAGTATTAGAACACTGCTCTGCAAATAATTTTGCCTGGATCATTATAAAGAAGATTTCTATATTATATGTGTGCTAGAATTAAATCTAGAGCCCTGGGTTAGATTAAATGCTTTGCCCATAAAAAAATGGACAAAATGATTGTATATGTTTTGAAAAGTATTATATTACTTTTCAATAAAATCCCATTTTTCCCTAAAATCTAAATCAATAAATTATTATATAACTATATACTTAGAATAAATGATTATTTGCCAAAATAGAAACAAGTCAACTAAAGCAAGCATCTTATCTTCAAATAATAAAATTAGCCTTTAAAAACGGAAGCTATTGCATTAAAATCACAGTAATTTAAGGTGTAGTCTTTAGCTGCTTGCAAATAGCTTCCTTTTAAAATGGTTACTCCTCTCAGCTATTTGTACATGATGGCAAACACACACAGATATTTGGCGGACTAATAATAGCTATTTCTTTTTATTGTGACAGCTTATTCTACTACCTAATTGTTCACTATAATACCATTCCCTGTGACTGGAAACAACAGTCTCTCTTTGTTGCATTTGCAATTGCCTCATGAATCAAGGAACACCAGTAGGCTACAAAAGTAGCAATAATAAAACTGCTCCATAAATTTCTCTAAGCAATTACAATATTTCATACCTTATTATTGAATGAAACTTTGAGATTTTTCTACTTTGTTTGAGCCATTTTTTACCCTAAATAAAAGATGTGTTCTTTGAACATATATGTGGTATAATCTTTGGGACAGATTGTTCCACAGAGGGAATGTAGCACACATGAAAATAGCGGCTGAAACAGGAATGTGTGCTCTGCCCCTCAGAGCTCCTCTGCCTCAACTCTGCCCACCTGCTGCAGAGGAGCAATCAAGGATGTCAGCAATGGTGGAGTTCCCTTTCTACCACATGGATTGTGTAGGATAAATGGGTAGAAGCTTCTTTCTAATTTTTGGCACTCAAACGGAAGCTCAAATAGAAGGTTTGGGAATAGATTACAGAAGACAGCATATGATAATGGTTATTTTTCCTTTTGTCAACTCCACTGTGGTTTGAATTGGTATGTCTCCCATAGGGTGTTGTGTTTAAATGTTTGGTCTCCACTTGGTGGAAATGGGTCCCTGGCTGTGGACCTTCAGGTTTTACAGCCAGGTCCACTTTTCCCTTCTCTCTCTCTCTGGTTACTGGCTGAACACAATTGACCAGATAGTGTGCTGTTCCTGGGGTCATATATTTCCTGTCTTGTGGAAGTGAATTTTTTGGACTCTATGCCATTGAAAAAGACCCTTCTCCTTTAAATTGCTTTGGTCAGTTTTGTCGTCACAACAAACAAGCAATAAGTAACTAATACTCAACTCTTTCGTGAATCATCTGTATAATAACCTTTAACAGAGGGAAGTATCCTGTTAGTGAAAGAAAACAAACCAGTTTTTGAAACATTTTCCATATGGATAAATTATGGAGGAGACAGTATGAGATACAGAGACAATGTTATAATTCTTCTTTGAAAGGAAATGCAATTTAAAACCACTTTAAGATATCATCTCACTCCAATAAGACTGACTAGGATCAAAAAAACAAACGATATCAAATGCTGGAGAGGTTGTGGGGAAAGGGGAACACTCATCCACTGCTGGTGGGAATCTAAACTCATACAGCCATTATGGAAAGCAGTGTGGAGAACCCTTGGAAGACTCAGAATGAACTTGCCACCTGACCCAGCCATACCACTCCTGGGTATGTACCCACAAGACTCATCTTACCACAGAGATACATGCACAGCCATGTTTATTGCAGCTTTCTTCACAACAGCAAAGAGCTGGAACCAATCCAAGTGCCCCTCAACTGACGAGTGGATAGAGAAAATGTGGTACAACTTCACGATGGAGATCTATGCAGCAGTAAAGAAAGACGACATCATGAACTTTGCAGGTAAATGGATGGAGTTAGAAGATATCATGCTGAGTGAAGTAACACAGTCCCAGAAAAACAAATGATGAATGGTATCCCTCATCTGTGGATGCTAGAACCAATTACCTAATTGTATGGCAAACTGAGCAACATTAATGTGATCTGAAAACAACTGTGCTCTTATGTTGGAGAATCCCTTAGAAAAATAACAAATAAAAAATAATAGCGTTCCTACAGTAACTGTAATAGCAAGTTCCTTCAGTCTCACACTGTCTCCTGGCACTAGCAATTCTCTTGTAAATATAATGTTTACTAGTGCTGAATAGAGGATATCTCAGTTGGGGAAGTTCCTCAATCATACTGGGCTGTGGGCATGTCTATGACGTGTTTTGGAAGTGTTATTGAGTGATGTATGAAGACCCAGGCCACTGTGTGTGGTGCCACTCCTGGGCAGGAGAACTTGAGCTGTATAAGAAAGAAGGCTGAGTACAAGTCAGAGGAGCAAGCTAGTAAGCATGGTCCCTCCATGGTCTGAGCTTTAAACCCTGCCTCTTGATTTCTTTCCTGCCGTGAGTTCCTGCCTTGGCTTCCCTTGATGATGCATTGTGAACCTTAAGCCAAATAAACACTTTTCTACCCGAGTTGCTTTTGAACAGTGTTTGATCACAGTAGAAAGCTAACTAGGACATTGCAAAGCTTGAACACTACTACAAAAGATGCTGTGCTAGAAAGCTTCAGTTGTCAATTTGACACACCTGGGTTGAGGAATCCTCAACTGCGGAAGTGGCCTCTGGCCATGTCCGTGGGGTTATTTTCTTGATTTCTGAATGATGTGGGAAGGCCTGGCCCACTGTGGGTGGTGCCACCCTTGAGCAGATGGTTCTGTATTGTATAAAAAAAAAACAGGCTGAGCACACACCAAGGGGCAAGCCAGTAGGCAGTGTTCATCCATGGTAAGTGCTTCAGCTTAGGCCTCCAGTTTCCTGCCCTGAGTCCCAACCTTGAGCTCATTCAGTGACTAAACTGTGACACAGAGATGTAAGGTAAATAAACCCTTTCCTGCCCAAGTTGGTATTGGTCATAGTGTTTTTTCACAGCAACTGAAAGCAAACTAGAACAGAAGCTTAATGAATGGTTACTGTTTGATTGATTAAGAAAAACATTTGCATACATTTTTACACATGGCAAAATAAGAAACTACATAAAGAGTAGTCTCATTTCTCTTTGGCTTTCTGGTATAGGAAAAACATAAAAATATATAAACAAAAATAATCAATTTGTGAGATAATTCAGTCTAGGGTAGACAGAGAACAAGAATTCCAAATTCAGGAGAATAATAGCTCATGCATATTTGTGAAAGAAACAAGTAAATTACAAACTCAGTCTACTGCCCTCCTGCTCCACACCCTGTATCCACTCTCTGCTTTATGTTTCATGTGTTCTATCCACAGCTTCATCCTCAAACATGTACCTACCCATCTCTCATGGTACATTGTACCCTCTGTGTGTGTGTGTGTGTGTGTGTGTGTGTGTGTGTGTGTATGTTTGAGAGAGAGACACAGAAGCAAAGTCACAGAAGAGCAGCAGACAGAGACTCTAAACTTACTAAGCATCTAAAGACATCTTTCAGAGTCTGAAAAAATCATTATTTTACTAGAATGGTCAAATAAAGCATGAAATATTTTATGGGGATCATTTTTACTATTGTTCACTGGATGATTTTATAGATTGGAAAGAATGACTTAATGTTATAAAGTGTCAATTAAATGATTTCAGTAGTGGGTAACAGTAGTAAAACTGACAGATAATGTGCTAACTGATCCTAAGTGAGATTGCATTTAATAAACTGAAATATAAGGTTCCATTATTCCTATTTTATACATGAGGAAATTAAGAAGTTATTAGCAATAGCACCTATTATTACAAAATAATTTGATTTTATGAGGCAGGGTTACTCTTGAAAGTATGAATATTAGATAAAGCAATTACCATGGAATATACAAAAAAATTGTAGAAGAAACATAATACAAAGGTATGTGTTTGTTATCAATCTCTTGATCTCTATTAGTAATCATATTCCTGAAAATTTATTTAATATTAAAGCAAAACGATGCATTCAGAGAAAGTAGTAAGTAAATTCATCCTTATCCTCGACAACTACTCAATACCAAGAAGTTAATTTCAAAGGCACTTAAAAGAGCTTTTGTATAACGAAGTTAAATCATTAATTTATGAAGCTTAATTCCATGTAGTTTCATCATAGAAAGACATTAATTCTAATGTTATGATTTCCTCTCCATCTCACTGAATGGTGCTTCAGTAATTCTAATGTTCTTATTAATGATAAGGCCTAGTTAATAACCCACTCCCTCAGGCATAAGCAAAGTTCTTTTCAGTTCTATGTATTGTATTACACTGTGATGAGTATAAGCTTTATTTTCCCCAGTAGATGAAAGCTACTGATTTCAAACTTCTAAACATCATTCCCTATAAATCTTTAGCACAATAAAAAATGCTATATAAATTACATAATTCTTTTAATAAAAGAAATATTACACAGCAGAAAAATTCAAAAGTCTTCAGAATCCTATGATAACTCACTTCTTAAATAAATATACTTGAATGAACCCTGTCATTTGTTCAGTGTCTTTGTGTCACGTGTGACTGCATTCCACCATGCTGTCCTTCCCTTCTTGGCTCAGCTCCAGGACTTGTCTCCTGCCTGCAGGCCAACAGTCTCTAGGCTTCGCTCCCACAAAAACTGGGGAGAGAAAACCGCAGAAGATTACCCGTGGAAATAAACGAACTCACACACACGTGGAAAGCCGGGGAGGATAGGAACTCCTCTTATTTTCTGTCAGTGAGGTCTATATATTGGAGGCTATTGTGCTCTGGGCAAGGAAGTGGAGATCAGGCGGAAGGGAGGGGTGAGCCACCTTGGTTCTAATCAGGGGCTACAGAGCTCCTG
The DNA here is from genome assembly GCA_009823505.1 of Rhizomys pruinosus. NCBI lineage: Eukaryota > Metazoa > Chordata > Mammalia > Rodentia > Spalacidae > Rhizomys > Rhizomys pruinosus. Next base: position 2,345,524 of record VZQC01007033.1, on the reverse strand, counting down.
TTTGTGCAACAGGTAACTAGAGGTGTGACATTTTGCTCAGTGCCTCAAGGAAAGGGGACTGGAACTTTGCAGAGATAGGGCAAAGCAAGAATTATTGTAATATCCCACATCTACCTGCTACAGATAACTCTGAAAGCCCACAGAGATATCAGATAACTGGAGATCTTCCAGGACAGGTCTTACAAGTTCTTGCTTCAAACCACACATAAAGTTTCATTCCCACAGAACCCTTTCATTATTAAAGCAATGTTTTCTGTTTTAACCATGTAACATTAAGGAAGATTCATTTAGGGCTGGAGAGATGGCCTAGCGGTTAAGAGCACCGACTGCTCTTGCAGAGGACCCGGGTTCGATCCCCAGCACCCACATGGTGGCTGAGAACTGTCTGTAACTCCAATTCCAGGAGAACTCCAGTTCCAGGGGAATCTGAGACCCTCTTCTGACCTCCGCAGCATTGCACAATATGGGTGCACAGACCTGCATGCAAACAATACATTCATACACATACAAAAAAAAAAATAAATAATAAAAAAAAATTTAAAAAAGGAAGATTCATTTATATTACTTTCAAATATATTTATGTGTGTTTGTGTTATGTTTGTCTGCATATGACTGCAGGTACCTGAGGAGGCTGGAGGCAGTTGTGAACCGCCCGATATATGAGGTGGGAAATGGACTTGTGTCCTCTGCAAGGGAAATAAGGTCTTTTAACCACTGAGTCAGGTCCCCAACCCCAAAGAACACTTTCATAATGTTTAAGAGACATGGTTACTTCCATATTAATGACAGCATTGATTAGACAGCATCTATTTTGTTTCCAGAGTTGAAGAAATGAGCATCAGCTTTAAGAATGAAAGTCTAGTGCTTTTTCCTTTCCTTTCTTCTTGATTCATCCAAGAGGGACAACATCATGAACTTTGCAGGTAAATTGATGGAGCTTGGAAGACATTATGTTAAGTGAAGTAACACAGTCCCAGAAAAAAAACACAACGTACAAATGGTTCCCTCATAGATGGATGCTAGTACCAACAACCCTGATATAATATATTTTCTCATGGAGAGGGTGCATAGTGTAAACGAACAAAACAGAAAGACTGTATCAAAAATGGTGAAATGGTGAGATGGGAAGGGAGGGATGGGGGGAGAGGGGACACGGATGTATATTCCATCAAGGCATATTTAATTGATGTGAGTTCAGCAGTACTCAGTTTCCCAGACACTGTCTACCAGGATACATGGTGTTTTAGGACTAGTAAAAGTAACTATGTGTATATTAAACACCAATGGTTTACAGACTCCGATAAAAAGTAATGCATCTGAGTTAAATTGTACATATATTTGCGTGTTGTCCACATTTGTTTTACACAAAATCCATCTGTAAGCAATACTTTGGGATTGCACATACAAACGTTCTCTATAATTTCTCTGTTGTACCGTATCACCTTAGCATTCTCCTTCACTTAAGATGATTTAAAGCAAAAATTAACGTTTGCTTCCCAAGTTAATCATATATAGTCACCCAAACAAACAGGGTGAATTGTGAATTAATGAAAATCTGTGCTCTTGATTCCACCCTTAGTTATGTATAATACAACTGTCTTCTGGAGATTCATGGGCTTAAAAAAAAAAGGGGGGCGGTACAGACAACAAAAACAAAAAAAAAAAAAAACTTGCAATTCAAATCTTAAAACTACTATGGGAAAAGATTTTGTTTGTTCCAACAGGACAAAAGTCACCAACTTAACGGCTGGAGAATAGAGAAAAGATACAGCTTTGCATTGAGTAGGATGTACCAAAAAGTGGCAACTGAAAGGTTGACCCAGTCTGAATCACTGAAAGGAAGAGGAAAGCCTCAGATTGCCATAAACATCGAACCTTCTGTGGATCCTACTTGTAACAACTATCTATAATGCGTCCTAATGAAACTTATACCTTCTAGGTGCAACAAAAGTTTTGATATGACTTTCTTGCTCCCCCCCCGATAGTAGAACAAGGAGAAATAATGACGATGATGATGTCATTTTCCAACTGTAAACTGGAGACAAATATTATAGAGGATATCTCTTATAAAACGTAAAATGCCTCTCTTTTAATTGACTAATAGACATAAGAACTGTGAAAAGGATTATACTCTGTTCAGAACCAAATATAATACTAAAGTCCTTGGGCTATGCACTTAGCAAAGTATATTAATGCAGGAGCTCTGACATCAGCAAATGGATTGTTCTACCAGGGGGATGTTGGCCAGGGGATCCAAGGCCCCACAAAGGTAAGGGCTCCTTGCCCCTAAGTTGGGATACTGCAGGAGGAGAGGCGTAAGACCCTGCTGCCGAAGACCCTGACGTTAACATGGGAGGGATGTATTGAGGCCACACATGCAAGGGTACAGATGGCCTCTGGAATGCCAGAGAGTGTTCCAAAGGCCACTAACCAATAAAGCAAATACGGGTCTCCCTGAGTCAAGCAGACTCCACCATCAGCACCAGCTACACTTCACCTGCCTGGAATACTGGCAGCAGAGGCAGCCAGTGCCTGTATATCCCACATCTAATTGGCTTTGGCTCTCTCCTTGGAGGAACAACCACTGGCTGATGCCACAAGCCTACATCCTCTACAGGTTAGGAGATTCATAAGCCACAGTTAGACCCTGTTATATTTATCAGGGGGTTAAAATATAATTCATGAATTAAATATCATCCAACATATGTTGTCTATGCCAAAGTAACCTACCTAACAATTAGTTTGCTTAAATACCTATTATCTAATTTGCTTGTGCTTCATTAGTAGATCGAAAGGTTAACTCCTGTTCAGCCCATGGAAGAGGAAACAGCCAGAATTGACCAGAATCAAGTCAACAGCTCCAGGAGAGAGGACAGTTTTACTTCTCTATCCAACTGTTGCCCCTTTTCTAAGCCGCTGGGAACAATCTGCGGAGAGGGGCGCGTGGTAGAATGTAAAGGCTGCGATGATGAGGTTGATGGAAAGGTTGAGATGAAACTACAGCATGTAGTCTGGACACTCATTTGATCAAACTTGATTGAAACACACAACCTGTCAACCTCCAATGAATGGTGGGATGTGGGGGTTTGGGCACAAACAGTCTATAGATTGGTTTTGCACGAAGGATGCTTATACCTATGGATTATCACTTAATGCTAAAAAATGAAAAAAAAAAAAAAAAACCTGAAAAGATGCAGGACGTTATGGCAGATACATGATCTGGGATGGGGTGGGGGTGGGGGGGAAGGGAAAAGGAAATATGCCTGATCTGAATTGGAAAATGAGTATAAAATGCACAAACCATCAATAAAAATTAAATAAAAAAAAAAAAAAAAAAAAAAAAAAAAAAAAAAAAAAAAAAAAAAAAAAAAAAAAAAAAAAAGAATTGAAAGTCTAGGGGCTGGAGAGATGGTTCAGCAGTTTTAAGAGTGCCACAACTGCTCTTAGTAGAGGACCGGGTTCACTCTCCACACCCCACATGGCAGTTAGAACCATCTTTACATCCGGCCAGGGGAATCTGACGCTCCTCTTCTGACCTCCTCGGCATTGGCACAACACGGGGTGTGCCAACCTAACAGGCAGACAAGTACATTCATACACATAAAATTAAATAAAAATTTAAAAAGTTCTTGTCCTAAAAAAATGAATGTCTATATTACATAGTATTATCATTACTGAAACATCTGCTCATGCTAATGCATATTATAGAGACATCCAGAATTCTTATGTTTTAATAATAATATATGCCATCAATTTTATATTAGGGTTTTAAGTAATTTTTTTTACTCAGATCATGAAATATATGGATAATCTTTCTTCACTATAAACATTTACATATGTTTCTTAAATTGCCTTTGGCTGTATTACTAAGAAGGTTATTTCTGTCAAAAGGTTATAATGTTATTGATTTCAATAAATATCTGATGAAGACTGATCACAGCTTTGCATTGTCAGATTTATCAACACTGTGTAGGTCCATTTCTCTGCATTCACACTAATGTGTGACATTAGACTTTTTAAACACGTTTTGGCAGTGAAAATTGTGGTTTACTGCCATTTTAATTGTATTCTTTATACTGATACAATAGAATTTTATGTGTTGAATGTCTTATTATATATATGCGTAGTCTTAAACTTTGAATCTCTTTATGATGTTTTGAGACCTGTCTTATTGCGTTGTTTACATATAAGAAGAATACTTGCCAAAGTGTCTTTTGTGTAGCATAACTTGATTTACACATATTGTGGGAATTAGTCGGAGAAAACTTATAAACATTTAAAACCCAGGAAATAGTGCTACAAATCTGCTTTGCAAATATCAGATAAACATTTGAGAATTCCTATATTTTAAAAAAAAACTTGGTGGCCTTTAAATATACTTGAAATAAATATACAACCACTTTTCACATTATGTTCCAAGAAAGTAGTAAAGGTCAAGTCACTTTATAGTAATAATGTAATAGCAGTAATATTTACAAAAGCTGATTATGCTGTGGGAGGCATTAGGTCAGTTAGTAATCAGAAAATAAACTTATTCTTGAGAGTCTGTCCTTCTCTAACTGATGCTTTCAAATTAGCACATAATTTGAAAACTGGTATCTATCACAGTGTTAACCTATGTAATAGTAAAAACTCAAATAAATATGTTATGGCTAAATTTTTCACCAAAGAAATTTACATTTAAGATAAAAAATCTAAACATCAATAATCATGTGAACCAAATGAAAAGTGTGAGTGAAAGGGCAACATTATCCACTGCTGTTTGGGGGAATGTAATTCTGTACAACCACTGTTGGAAAAGCATTGTGGAGTGGAAACCGTTAGAAAGACTCAACAATGCAGCCCTACCATCCTGACCCAGTCATTAACACTCCTGGGATACATACCCACAAGACTCATCCTAGCTGTAACGATACATGCACATCTTATTTATTGAAGCTCTTTTCACAATAGCGAAAGAGGTTCGATTGAACCAACCCAAATGCCCCTCATCTGATGCATGGACATAACAAAAATGTGTTACATCTATCACAATGGAGTTCTTACCTGCACGCACGTTAAAGAAAGATAACATCATTGAACTATTTGCAGGTTAAATGGATGGAAACTTGAAGCCCCAATTTTTAATGCCGTGACAAGAACAACAGGTCCCAGAAAGCCAAAGGGAATGGTTTCCCTCATTTGTGATGCTAGTACCAAATCCCTTAAATTGTCAGGCAAGCTGAGCAACATTGTCTATATTTCTTTTTTTTTTTTCTTTTTTTTCTGAATATAATTATCTTATAATGTATCTCTTATGGGCCCTAGAATTAACTTATGACCTACTTTCACGACATGGCAATTAATGTATATGGGGTACTTATATAATACATTTTTTCTTTTTTTTTTTTTTTTGGTCTTTTTTTGAAGACAGGTTCTCACCTGTTAGCTCCAGGCTGTTCCTGAACCCACTCTGTAACAGGATGGCCTTGAACTCCACAAAGATACACACGTGCCCTCTGCCTTCTGCAGGTGCTGGGGATGAAAATGAATGTGCCATCACACCTGGTATATCATTTTAAGTATAAAAATTCAAAGGAAAAAACCCATGAACGCCTCTCAAACATCATATCAGAGTATAACATAAGTTTATTTCTCTGGTGACATTACTTTCCGGACCCATCTGATGTGCATTAATGGCATATTTTGGCAGTATACTAATTGGAGAGGAACCACAACAACCATAAGGACTGGATCAAAGAACGGACTGATAAAGCTAAATTCTGCCTAAAAACAATAAACCTTGCCAGAGAAAAATTAAAAAAGACTGAGAGCCCAATATGCAGCACATTGTATGGCACAGAATGCATGAATTGTAGGTGGTGGTGGTGGGAAGTGTGGAATATGTCTAAATTGAACTGAAAAATGATGTCTGAAATACCACCAACAACTCAATAAAAATTTATATATTAAAGAACGCAAAAGATTACTTTAATTGTGCCCAGTGAATGACAAGAATCATCAGTTTGCTTTTAATACGTCTCATAAAAGCATAAAATTATTTATTTATACAGGAACAGAATTGAAAGTCCCTGGTGCATGAAATTTAATTTTTAAAACCAAAATACATAGTGGCCAAAGGGCTTTCATTTCAGAAATATAGGAAATTATTGATGCTAAAATTGGCATAATTTGACATAAAAGTAAAGGTATGTGTGGCAGTCTCACCAGATGAAGACAGTTTGCCTATCCGGAGATCCACTTGAACCTCTTACTAGATGCAATTAAACAGTGTGCAAAAGTATTCTAATGTNTGTCAATTGTCGACCCTTAATTTATGCAGCTGCTGTCTCTGATTTAGAAAGTCTTCTGTGAGTCGTCCTGCTAGCTGATATTAAAGGTGGTCCTGTTGCCACTGTGAGATGTGTTCAGGGACTTCCCCGGACCACCTGAAGCACCAGAGTACTAGGGTGTGGGCTAAAGCAGGCATACCCCCCAACTGGAAATTGACGAAGGAGTGCCCAAGTGGATTTTTTGGAGAAAAACCTCAGAACAGAAAGGGAAGGGTGTGATTTGACCTCCAATATAAAACAAAATGAAAGCCCCCAAAACCTAGACAAGTCAACATTTCATAACAAGGAGAAAAAAAAATGCATCTGAAGGAGGCAAGCAAAACAAGCCTTCAAACATAGTGAAAGGCATTGTGATTCGCATTTGAATACAGGCAAAAAGGGAACCCCACATGCCAGGGACATGACCAAGGGACAAAACCATGGGACAGGTACAGGATAATTCCACACCACGCTTCACCAACTGTTGGAGATTCCTATCATGGGATCCTCCTGGGTGTGGCACAGGACACAGATCTTAGAGGACAATTGCAGAAATATTCAAAGAAAATCAAAATAATAAGCGAACACGTCAGAGAACTAAGAAGAGAAAGTGAAAATCCCAAGAAACGACTAGACGAAGTGGAAAAACACCTGAAAAGGAAAACCAACCAGCAAAGCCAGGAGCTAAGGAGAGAGAGAGAAACTCCAGAAGGAACGGAAATGATAAAGAAATCACAGGATGGAAATTGAACACCCATCCAATCAAGAGGAACGTGAATGGAAAAAGCCTCAGAAATAGAGTAGCGGAAAGGAAGCAGAACAAAATATCAATGGAGACCAACAAAAAACAAACTAAAAACCTCCAAGTAAAGATTATGAGTGGAACAACCAGGAAATACTGGGACACAACGAAAAGATCAGACCTCTGCATCATTAGGAATACAGGAAGGCGAAGAATCCCAAGAGCATGGTATTCGATCAGATCTTCAAACAGAATAATAGGATGAAAATTTCCCCAAAACTAAAAAAAAAAAAAAAGAATCCCTACAAATACAGGAGCACATTAGAACTCAACGCAGACAAGATCGCAAAGAAGTCCCCCTGCTATAACATAGTTAAATTGCTAAACACTTTCATGAATAATGAGATGAAAGAATTCATGTACAGAAAAATCAACCCTTCAGAATTTACTCAAAGCTTCCCACTCACAGTAGCCTCAAACAAAATAAGTGTGTTACACAAACCTAATCACAGACACCAAAATCTCTACAACAAACATTCTGAACCCTGAATAAGATTGAAGAAGACAAAAGAATATGGTAAGACGTCCCATGCTCATGATTTGAAAATTAATATAGTGAAAATGTCCATCCGACCCAAATTAATATAGATTCAATCAATCTCATCAAAATACCCATGCGTTCTTCACAAGACTTGGATTTTTCTCTTTCCTTCAACTGGAATCAATATTTTTGCTGACTATAGTAATCTGAGGGTTGGCATCTATACTCATTTATGACTGGAAATGCTTTGGTCCACATTCTCTGGGCTTTCATGGTTTGCGCTGAAAAGTCAGCTGTAATTCTGAAGGTTTCCTACGGCAACTTGTTGCTTTTTCTCTAGTGGCCTTCATTATTTTGTATTTGTTTGGGGTGTTTAGTGTTTAAACTATGATATGACATGGGAGTTTCTTTTCTGCTCTTGTCTGTTTGGTGTTCTAAGTGTTTGTTGTCTCCTATGGGTTTTGTTGTTTTTCAGTTTGGGGAAATTTCTTCTATTATTCTATTGAAGATCTGATCAATTACCATTGCCCTGGGCTTCTTTCTCACTCCATCCCCCTTTATGATGGGGAGGTTTTGGTCTTCATGGTATATCCCCACATTTTCTATTGTTTTCCCTCTGGTGTTTTTAACTTTTTTGTATCCTTTCTGGACGTAGTTCTTCCAGGTTGTCTTCCAGTGTGATATTTCTATTTTCTGCTTCATCCAATCTGTTTCCGAGGCTTTCTTCCATCCTTTCCTGGTGATTAGATGAGTGTTCAATTCCCCTTTTCATTTTTATTCTTGTTTTGGTTTCTTTAGTATTTCCACTTCTTTTGGAGCTTGTCATTCTCTTCTTGTGTCACTTTGTTTTGCTGTTTTTTTCCTTTTCATTTCCAAGGTGGGATCTTTTTAGTGTTTTCCATTCTTGCTTGTTCCTGCAGTTTCTCATTCTCCCTCTCTAGTTGTTTTCCAGAGTTTGTCCTTCTCTCTCTCTCTTCTCTCTCTCTCTAGTTCTTTCCTTAGTTTATCTTTTCTTTCCCTCTAAGTTCCTGCCTGAATTTTTCACTCTCTCCCTTTAGTTCCCTGATCTGTTCTTTTATATTCCTTGATTTCTTTGCATATGTCTATGATTGTTCATAAGATCTGTGTCCTGGGGTTCCTTCCAGGAATATCTCATTGTAGGGATCCCCCATAAGACTGATAGGGTTCGGTGGGGGATTGATTTATTATGTGTTTTTCCTTTCATGTTGTTTGTTTATTTCTTTGTTGTGTGTTTTTGGATGTGGGTTTGTTTTGTTCCTCAGATTCTGGTGCAAAACCTTAAATGTTTCTATATGGAAGACTGGCTGGTCCAGGTCCCAACCAGAGTGGTAGGTTTGCTGTTTCTCCTGTTACCTTCTGTGAGGGCAGTGGGGTTGGGGAGGTGGTGAAGCCTCTCTGCACCAGGTCTCGTGACTGACCTGAGCACTGGTGGGAGCTGAGATCTTCTAGACTCTTTTAAAATCTTTGTGAACCTTGGTTTAGAATATTAAATATATGATTCTCCAAAAAACGATTTTTACCATAAAAGAAATAAATTCAGACTCTGATTATAAAAAATGTGTTGTATGGGCTGGAGAGATGGCCTAGTGGTTGAGCGCAACGACCTCTTACAGAGGACCCTGGGTTCGACCCCAGCACCACATGGCGACTGAGAACCGTTTGGGGCCTCCCAATTCCAGAACTCCAGTTCCAGGGGAGTCCGACCCCTCTTCTGACCTCCAGCATTTGCACGGGACATGGTTGCACAGACTGCATGCTGACCGTACATTCATACACATGCAGAAATTAATAAAATAAAAAAATTTTATGTATATAAGCCAACATCATTTACCATTTACAGGGATATAAAGTGGAATAAAGGGCCTGCAATCTATAATCACTACTTATACACCGTATAACCAAATTTTAAATGCCACCACCTTACATCCAAAGCAGGTTTTAGGAGGAAACAACTATTAAACCTGTCATAATTCAAGGATTTTTATTCATCACATACTGTTCATTTTTCTCATATTATCATTATCATACAATTAATTATCAGGGAACTGATAAATAGAGAGAAGTTGGAGAGATTAATAACACACAGGCTCTTTCACAACCAAAGAATTTGGCTTGAGACATTCCAAGTAATTTAACAGTAGGAGCCATAAGTAGAAAAACTATTACATTTATTAATGTATCTGGGAACTTAGCAGCCTCATGGTAAGAAAGATTTGTTTTGTTCAAAAAGTCTCTAACAAAAAATGTTTAGCATTTTTGTTACGTTGTTTTTTTTTTTTTTTTTTTGTCTTTTCGAAACAGAGTCCCGAGCCCCAGCTGATCCTGGAGCTTGCTCTGTCTACCAGATACCGGTTGGCCTTGACTTCACAGCGATCTGCCTGCTCTGCCTCTGCCTCTGACTCTGGACTACTGGGATTAAAGGGTGCCCCATCCCTTGTTTGTTGATTATATCTATATATATATAATTTTTTCTATCTATATATTATATATATATATAATTAATATATAATATATATATAGAGAGAGAGATCGGAGATGGAGGTGGGAGAGCGACGAGAGAGAGAAATCCACTCAGCTCTCACCAATAAGCTTCCTTATACAATTGTGTATTATGAACTCAGAAGGCCACAACTGGCCAATTTTCAGAGCGTAAAGAGACTGCAGAGTGTGGTCCCTGGATTAGGACTCCTATATTCAAACTCACCCACCCATGGCTCAGGGCCCATTTCGGAAGAAGGAAGGGGCAGAAAGATGATAAGAGCCAGGATTGGTCCCTGAGCACAGGAAGCAGAGGCTTTCAGGCTTTACCCATGTGAAGATGTGGTAATAGTATTGTACTGCACAAGACCCATGCTTACTCAGTCAGAAAAGGCCCCAAGGTGGAGGGAGGGAGATGGGAGGCAGGCCCCTGCCTTAGCCAGGAAACTAGAGGCAACTTACTACTGCTGATTGAGGAAGAATAGTTTTTTTTTTTTTTTTTTTTGGTCTTTTCGAGAACAGGGTCTCCCTGTAGCCCCAGCGTCCTGGGAACTCACCTTGTAGGACTAGGCTGGCCTTGCACTCACACAGATCCCCCTGTCTCCGCCTCCAAAGTGCTAGGGATTAAAGGCGTGCGCCACCACACCTGGCCTGGAAGAATAGTTTTTTAAGTTCTCTAAATAGACTGACTAGGCTACAGTGGCGAAACATTTGCATGGGAAAAGACATCTGGATACAATGCCTGACCAGTTAGGACTTCATACATATGACAAAATGGATGGGCTGGTGGTGGGGATTTTGTGGAGAGATTTAGAGGGAGGGGATATAAATTTGATTAAGAGCTAGTTTATGAAATGCACAAAAAAATGGAATAAAGATTAATACTGAAAAAGAGTTCTTACATTTATGGGATTTCCACAGTGATTGCAGCAATTTGCAGCCCACCATCAGTACTAGCCAGGTCTGATTCTTGATTTTAATGGCAATGTTTCAAGATTTAGTTTGTTTTCTCTACTTCGAATGGTGTTTGTTTGGATTTTGTTGTTATCTAGTCTAATCTTTTGAAAATATGTCCTATCTAGGGCCAAGTCCTTTCTGGAATTTTTTATTCATGAATGCCCTTTACTGGAATTCTGTTCAGAACACTCTGCATCTATTGAGATGATCATGTGATTCTTTTGTCTTTAAATCATTCCTATATTCTCTTAAGTTTTGACTTACATATATTGAATTTTCCCTGTATCTCTGGAATAAAGCCTAACTAATCTTGATGGTTGACCTTTTTGGTGTGTGTCTATATGAGATTTGTATTTTTTTTAAATAAATTTTTTTCATTAATTTTTTATTTCTTTCTGTATGTGTTGTAGAAATGTACTGTCTGCATGCAAGTCTGTCACCTGTGTCGTGCCAACGCCGCGGAGGTCAGAAAGGTGTCTCGTGATTCCCTGGAACTGGAGTTCTCTCTGAATTGGAACTTCAGACGGTTCTCAGCCGCCATGTGGGTGCTGGGGGATAGAACTGGTCTTCTGTAAGAGCAGTCAGCGCTCTGAGAGATGGCCTAGAGATTTGTATTTTGTTAAGGATTTTTGCATCTATGCTTAATTTACGGATTACGGGCCTCTGTTTTCTTCTCCTTGCTGTGTCTTTTCTTAGTTTTGGTATTAGACATACTGGCAATGTAGAAGAGGTTTCAGAGTTCTTCTGTTTCATCTTTTGTTTTTGTTTTAATTAAAAAATTAGTTTGTATTTAGTTTTTATATTTTATGTGTATGAGTGTTATGTAGTAATAGTGTAGAGGTAGTTGCCGAGTCAGTCGTTGTGGTTATTAGGCTCTGGAGCTGGGTTGGACTGCTGATTGATTTTCTCCCTTAATGCTTGTGCAGTATTCTCTAGAACTATGTGAGCTAGCCTTCAGGGAAAAGGCTTCTAGGTAAGCTCCAGCTCCATTGCTCCATGTCCCGTCAGTACTGAAGTATGCCCTGTCTTTAGCAACAGAGTCTTAAGTTTGGGATATAATCAATGGCTCTGCCAATATCCTGTGTTGTCTTGCACTGTCCTGGGTTTTGTTTTCACTCTTGGAAATTACAATTGATATGGGCTGGTAAAGTATACTTGAGACTGTGCTTTCTAAACTCTTTGGTCTTTTTAAGGACAGGGTTTCCCTGCCGCCCCAGCGTCCTGGAACTCTTTATTTAGACCAGGCTGCTTGCTTGACCCTCACAGAGATCTGCCTGCCTCTGGCCTCCAGAGTGCTTGGATTTAAGGTTTGTGCCACCACACCATGGATTCTAATTTTAATTTAGTAACAAAGTGCTTATTTTTAAATAAAAAATTAAGAAAGACATTTTCAAAATTATTTTAAAGATTTTAAGGCCATGGGTTTTGCGTGTCTTTGCATATTTAACTATAAAGAGCAAGACTTTTCATTATATAGAATCATAATGAAGAATGAAGCTCTACCCAAACAGTTTCTTATGTCTCCTGGTATATCCCATTGGCAAATAATATTTCGGTTAGGTTTTTTTTTTTTTTTTTTAACAACTTTTTGTTTTCACCAACATTTTTAATGTGTGGGCAGAGACAATTTATACAACAGACTACCATCCAGAATCAATGAAGGTTTAAAAAGATAAGGAACCAAATATAACATTATTTTATGCTTTCTCTTTTTTTTTATGTAGTCCAAGAAAACATTTTGCTTTTGCATTCTAGGAAATTATATAATTACTTTTCAAAAAAGATCAAGAATGTAGCAATTGTAATGCCCAGGAATGGAGGATATGAAGTCAAAGATTATAGTAAACCAGTAAGTTCTTAAACTTCCATTGCAAAAATGTCTCAGAGGATACATTAAATTCCAGACATTTCTTAGATAAGCTTACCTTTAAGTGATTTATTCTATGTTTATCTCTCTCTGTCTCTGTCTCTTGTCTCTCTTTGTGTCTCTGCAAACACTTCTTCCTGCTAAACTAAAACATGTAAGGGTTACAAGTGGGTTCACTTTTCAGAATCAATGTTCTATGCTCACCATTTTAAATATTTTTTAATTTATTTATTTTTCAAAAAGGTGTGCACACCATGCCCGGCTAAGCCTTTTAGCTCCATGTGGTGCTGGGAGTTGAACCCAGGTCCTCTACAAGGCAGCCAGCACTCCCAAACAAATGAGCCATTTCCAGGTCCTAGCTCATTTTAAATAAATAATGTGGACACTCTAGACTGATACTGTTGATGGTTTTAAAAGAATGACAATTCCCTGAGAAGTATTAGAACACTGCTCTGCAAATAATTTTGCCTGGATCATTATAAAGAAGATTTCTATATTATATGTGTGCTAGAATTAAATCTAGAGCCCTGGGTTAGATTAAATGCTTTGCCCATAAAAAAATGGACAAAATGATTGTATATGTTTTGAAAAGTATTATATTAAAAAAAAAAAAAAAAAAAAAAAAAAAAAAAAAAAAAATCAATAAATTATATATAACTATCATACTTAGAATAAATGATTATTTGCCAAAATAGAAACAAGTCAACTAAAGCAAGCATCTTATCTTCAAATAATAAAATTAGCCTTTAAAAACGGAAGCTATTGCATTAAAATCACAGTAATTTAAGGTGTAGTCTTTAGCTGCTTGCAAATAGCTTCCTTTTAAAATGGTTACTCCTCTCAGCTATTTGTACATGATGGCAAACACACACAGATATTTGGCGGACTAATAATAGCTATTTCTTTTTATTGTGACAGCTTATTCTACTACCTAATTGTTCACTATAATACCATTCCCTGTGACTGGAAACAACAGTCTCTCTTTGTTGCATTTGCAATTGCCTCATGAATCAAGGAACACCAGTAGGCTACAAAAGTAGCAATAATAAAACTGCTCCATAAATTTCTCTAAGCAATTACAATATTTCATACCTTATTATTGAATGAAACTTTGAGATTTTTCTACTTTGTTTGAGCCATTTTTTACCCTAAATAAAAGATGTGTTCTTTGAACATATATGTGGTATAATCTTTGGGACAGATTGTTCCACAGAGGGAATGTAGCACACATGAAAATAGCGGCTGAAACAGGAATGTGTGCTCTGCCCCTCAGAGCTCCTCTGCCTCAACTCTGCCCACCTGCTGCAGAGGAGCAATCAAGGATGTCAGCAATGGTGGAGTTCCCTTTCTACCACATGGATTCTGAGGATTGAACTAGGTAGAAGCTCTTTCTAATTTTTGGCACTCAAACGGAAGCTCAAATAGAAGGTTTGGGAATAGATTACAGAAGACAGCATATGATAATGGTTATTTTTCCTTTTGTCAACTCCACTGTGGTTTGAATTGGTATGTCTCCCATAGGGTGTTGTGTTTAAATGTTTGGTCTCCACTTGGTGGAAATGGGTCCCTGGCTGTGGACCTTCAGGTTTTACAGCCAGGTCCACTTTTCCCTTCTTCTCTCTCTCTGGTTCCTGGCTGAACAAACAATTGACCAGAATTGTGCTGTTCCTGGGTCATAATTCTCCTGTCTGTGGAAGTGCATTTTTGGACTCTCTATGCCATTGAAAAAGACCCTTCTCCTTTAAATTGCTTTGGTCAGTTTTGTCGTCACAACAAACAAGCAATAAGTAACTAATACTCAACTCTTTCGTGAATCATCTGTATAATAACCTTTAACAGAGGGAAGTATCCTGTTAGTGAAAGAAAACAAACCAGTTTTTGAAACATTTTCCATATGGATAAATTATGGAGGAGACAGTATGAGATACAGAGACAATGTTATAATTCTTCTTTGAAAGGAAATGCAAATTTAAAAACCACTTTACGATTATCATCTCACTCCAATAAGACTGACTAGGGTCAAGAAAAAACAAATGATCTCAAATGCTGGAGAGGTTGTGGGAAGGGGAACACTTCATCCACTGCTGGTGGGAAATCAAAACTCATTACAGCCATTATGGCAAGCAGTGTGGGAACCCTTTGGAGACTCAGAATGAATTTGCCACCTGGAACCCAGCCATACCTTTCTTGGGTATGTACCCACAATACTCATCTTCCACAGAGATACATGCACAGCCATGTTTATTGCAGGCTTTCTTCACAACAGCAAAGAGCTGGAACCAATCCAAGTGCCCCTCAACTTACGATTGGATAGAGAAAATGTGGACCATCTACGATGGAGGTCTCTTGGCAGCAGTAAAGAAAAGACGACATCACGAGCTTTGCATGTAAATGGATGAGTTTAGAAGATATCATTGCTGAGTGAAGAGTAACAACAGTCCCAGAAAAACAATGATGCATGGTATCCCTCATCTGTGGATGTAGAAAACCCAATTACCTAATTGTATGGCAAACTGAGAACATTTATGTGATCTGCAAACAATGTGCTTTATGTGGAGCCATCCCTTTAGAAAAAAATAACAACTAAAAAATAATAGCGTTCCTACAGTAACTGTAATAGCAAGTTCCTTCAGTCTCACACTGTCTCCTGGCACTAGCAATTCTCTTGTAAATATAATGTTTACTAGTGCTGAATAGAGGATATCTCAGTTGGGGAAGTTCCTCAATCATACTGGGCTGTGGGCATGTCTATGACGTGTTTTGGAAGTGTTATTGAGTGATGTATGAAGACCCAGGCCACTGTGTGTGGTGCTGTCCCTCCTGGCAGAGAACTTGAGATGTATAAGAAAGGAAGGCTGAGTACAAGTCAGAGGAGCAAGCTAGTAAAGCATGTGTTCCCTCCATGGTCTGAGCTTTAAACCCTGCCTCTTGATTTCTTTCCTGCCGTGAGTTCCTGCCTGGTTTCCCTTGTGCTGCCATTGTTAAACTTAAGCCAATAAACAACTTTTCTACCCGAGTGCTTTTGAAACAGTGTTTGCTTCACAGTAGAAAGCTCTAACTAGGACATTGCAAAGCTTGAACACTACTACAAAAGATGCTGTGCTAGAAGCTTCAGTTGTCAATTGACACACCTGGGTTGAGGAATCCTCAACTGCGGAAGTGGCCTCTGGCCATGTCCGTGGGGTTATTTTCTTGATTTCTGAATGATGTGGGAGAGCCGGCCCACTGTGGGTGGTGCACCCCTGAGCAGATGGTTGTATTGTTATAAAAACAAAACCAGGCTGAGCACACACCAAGGGGCAAGCCAGTAGGCAGTGTTCATCCATGGTAAGTGCTTCAGCTTAGGCCCTCCAGTTTCTGCCCTGAGCTCCCTAACCTTGAAGCTCATTCAGTGGACTAAAAACTGTGACAACCGAGATGAAAGGTAAATAAACCCTTTCCTGCCCCAAGTGGTATGGTCTTAGTGTTTTGTCAAAGCAACTGAAAGCAAACTAGAACAGAAGCTTAATGAATGGTTACTGTTTGATTGATTAAGAAAAACATTTGCATACATTTTTA
Source organism: Rhizomys pruinosus (assembly GCA_009823505.1). Lineage (NCBI taxonomy): Eukaryota > Metazoa > Chordata > Mammalia > Rodentia > Spalacidae > Rhizomys > Rhizomys pruinosus. Next base: position 2,329,049 of record VZQC01007033.1, on the reverse strand, counting down.
CACATGGCAAAATAAGAAACTACATACAGAAGTAGTCTCTCATTTCTCTTTGCTTTCTGGTATAGGAAATAACTAAAATATATAAACAAAAATAATCAATTTGTGAGATAATTCAGTCTAGGGTAGACAGAGAACAAGAATTCCAAATTCAGGAGAATAATAGCTCATGCATATTTGTGAAAGAAACAAGTAAATTACAAACTCAGTCTACTGCCCTCCTGCTCCACACCCTGTATCCACTCTCTGCTTTATGTTTCATGTGTTCTATCCACAGCTTCATCCTCAAACATGTACCTACCCATCTCTCATGGTACATTGTACCCTCTGTGTTGTGTGTGTTGTTTGTGTGTGTGTGTGTGTGTGGTGTTATTTGAGAGAGAGACACATACGAAAGTCACAGAAGAGCAGCAGACAGAGACTCTAAACTTACTAAGCATCTAAAGACATCTTTCAGAGTCTGAAAAAATCATTATTTTACTAGAATGGTCAAATAAAGCATGAAATATTTTATGGGGATCATTTTTACTATTGTTCACTGGATGATTTTATAGATTGGAAAGAATGACTTAATGTTATAAAGTGTCAATTAAATGATTTCAGTAGTGGGTAACAGTAGTAAAACTGACAGATAATGTGCTAACTGATCCTAAGTGAGATTGCATTTAATAAACTGAAATATAAGGTTCCATTATTCCTATTTTATACATGAGGAAATTAAGAAGTTATTAGCAATAGCACCTATTATTACAAAATAATTTGATTTTATGAGGCAGGGTTACTCTTGAAAGTATGAATATTAGAATAAGCAATTGACCAGATCTTCAAAAAAATTGTAGAAGAAACATAATACAAAGGTATGTGTTTGTTATCAATCTCTTGATCTCTATTAGTAATCATCTTCCATGAAAAATTTTATTTAATTATTAAAAGCAAAACGATGCATTCAGAGAAAGTAGTAAGTAAATTCATCCTTATCCTCGACAACTACTCAATACCAAGAAGTTAATTTCAAAGGCACTTAAAAGAGCTTTTGTATAACGAAGTTAAATCATTAATTTATGAAGCTTAATTCCATGTAGTTTCATCATAGAAAGACATTAATTCTAATGTTATGATTTCCTCTCCATCTCACTGAATGGTGCTTCAGTAATTCTAATGTTCTTATTAATGATAAGGCCTAGTTAATAACCCACTCCCTCAGGCATAAGCAAAGTTCTTTTCAGTTCTATGTATTGTATTACACTGTGATGAGTATAAGCTTTATTTTCCCCAGTAGATGAAAGCTACTGATTTCAAACTTCTAAACATCATTCCCTATAAATCTTAGCACAATAAAAAATGCTCATATAAATTACATAATTCTTTTAATAAAAGAAATATTACACAGCAGAAAAATTCAAAAGTCTTCAGAATCCTATGATAACTCACTTCTTAAATAAATATACCTTTGAATTGACACCATGTCATTGTTCAATGTTTTTGTGTCATGCATGACTGCATTCCACTCACTGTCTTTCCCTTCTTGGTTCAGCTCCATGACTTGTCTCCTGCCTGCAGGCCAACAGTCTCTAGGCTTCGCTCCACAAGAAACAACTGGGGAGAGACACCGCAGAAACAGACGCTTACCCGTGGAAATGAGCAGACTCACACACATGCGTGGAAAGCCGGGGAGGATAGGAACTCCTCTTATTTTCTGTTCAGTTGATGGGTCTATATATTGGAGGCTCTATTGTGCTCTGGGCAAGGAAAGAGGGGACAGGAGGAAGGGACGGGGTGATAGCACCTTGGTTCTAATTCAGGGGCTACAGAGCTCCCTGATTTGTCAACAGGTAACTAGACGGTGTGACATTTTGCTCAGTGCCTCACGGGAAATGACCTGGAACTTTGCAGAGACAAGGCAAAGCAAGAACCATTGTAATATCCCAAATCTACCTGCTACAGATAACTCTGAAAGCCCACAGATATATCAGATAACCAGAGATCATCCATCACCCAGGACAGGTCTTACAAGTTCTTGATTCAAACCACACACAAAGTTCCATTCCAAGAAACACTTCATTATATAAAGCACTGTTTTCTGTTTTAACCAGTAATATTAAGGAAGATTCTTTCGGGCTGGAGAGATGGCCTAGCGGTTAACGAGCACGGGACTGCTCTTGCGAGGACCCGGGTCGATCCCAGCACCCACATGGTGGCTGAGCACCACTTCTGTAACTCCAATTCCATGGAGAACACTCCAGTTCCAGGGGACTCTGCGACCTCTTTGACCTCCGCAGCATTTGCACAATTTGGTGCAGAGACTGCATGCAAACAATACATTCATCCACATACAAAAAAAAAATAAATAATAAACAAAAATTTAACAAAAAGAAGATTCATTTATATTACTTTCAAATATATTTATGTGTGTTTGTGTTATGTTTGTCTGCATATGACTGCAGGTACCTGAGGAGCTGGAGGCAGTGTGAACCGCACGATTATTTTGAGGTGGGAAATGGACTTGTGTCCTCTGCAAGGGAAATAAGGTCTTTTAACCCCCCCCCACTGGTCAGGTCCCCAAACCCAAGAAACACTTTCATAATGTTACGATACCGGTTATTCCATATTATGAAGCATTGATTAGACAGGCATCTTTTTGTTTCCCGAGTTGACAAATTGAGCATCAGCTTTAGGAATGAAAGTCTAGTTTGCTTTTTCCTTCCTTTCTTTTGATTCATCCAGAGGGACAACATTCATGACACTTTGCAGGTTAAATTGATGGAGGCTGGTGGAAGACATTATGTTAAGTGAAGTAAACACAGTCCCAGAAAAAAAACACAACTACAAATGGTATCCCTCATAGATGGATGCTAGTACCAACAACCCTGATATACATATTTTTCTCATGGAGAGGGCTGCATAGTGTAAACGGAACAAACACAGGAAAGGAACTGTATCAGAAAAATGGTGGAAAATGGTGAATGGGAAGGGGGGAGGGATGGGTGGGAGAGGGGACACGGATGTATATTCCATCAAGGCATATTTAATTGATGTGAGTTCAGCACGTACTCAGTTTCACCCAGACACTGTCTACAGGATACATGGTGTTTTAGGACTAGTAAAGTAACTATGTGTATATTAAAAAACACCAATGGTTTACAGACTCCGATAAAAAGGGTAATGCATCTGAGTTAAATTGTAATATATTTGCTGTTGTCCACATTTGTTTTACACACAATCCATCTGTAGAGCAATACCTTTGGGATTGGCACATACAAACGTTCTCTATAATTTCTCTGTTGTACCGTATCACCTCATAGCATTCTCCTTCACCTATAAGATGATTTAAAGCAAAAATTACGTTTGCTTCCCAAGTTAATCATATATAGTCACCCAAAACAAACATGGGTGAATTTGATGACATTAATGAAAATATCTGTGCCTTGATTCCACCCTCTAGTTATGTATAATACAACTGTCTTTCTGGAGGATTCATGGGTTAAAAAAAAAAGGGGGGGGTAACCAACAAAACAAAAACAAAAAAAAAAAAAAAACTTGCAATTCAAATCTTAAAACTACTATGGGAAAAGATTTTTTTGTTTGTTCCAACAGGACAAAACGTCACCAAACTTAACGGCTGAGAAGAAACTGAGAAAGAAAAGGATACAGCTTTTGCATTGAGTAGGATGTACCAAAAAGTGCAAACTGAAAGGTTGACCCGTCTGAAACTGAAAGGAAAGGAAAGCCTCAGATTGCCATAAACATCGAACCTTTCTGTGGATCCTACTTGTAACAACTATCTATAATGCGTCCTAATGAAACTTATACCTTCTAGGTGCAACAAAAGTTTTGATATGACTTTCTTGACTCCCCCCCCATAGTTAGAACAGGAAAATATGGACGTGATGATGTCATTTTCCAACTGTAAACTGGAGACAAATATTATAGAGGTGATCTCTTATAAAACGGTAAAACTGCTTCTTTTAATTGACTAATAGACATAAGAATGTGAAAAGGATTATACTCTGTTCAGAAAACCAAATATAATACTAAAGTCCTTGGGGCTATGCACTTAGCCAAAGTATATTAATGCAGGAGCTCTGACATCAAGCAAATGGATTGTCTACCAGGGGGATGTTGGCCAGGGGATTCCCAGGCCCCCCACAAACGGTAAGGGCTCCTTGCCCCTAAGTTGGGATACTGCAGGAGGGAGAGGCGCTAAGACCCTGCTGCCGAAGACCCTGACGTTAACATGGGAGGGATGTATTGAGGCCACACATGCAAGTGGTACAGAGGCCTTCTGGAATGCCAGAGAGTGTTCCAAAGGCCACTACACCAATAAAGCAAATTACGGGTCTCCCTGAGTCAAGCACGACTCCACCATCAGCACCAGCCTACACTTCACCTGCCTGGACATATGGCAGGGCAGAGGCAGCAGTGCCTGTATATCCCACATCTAATTGGCTGTTGGCTCTCTCCTTGGAGGAACAAACCACGGCTGATTTGCCCCACAAGCCTACATCCTTACAGGTTAGGAGATCTCATTAAGCCACAGTTAGACCCTGTTATATTTATCAGGGGGTTAAAATATAATTCATGAATTAATATATCATCCACACATATGTGTCTATGCCAAAGTAACCTACCTTAACAATTAGTTATGCTTAAATACCTATGTATCTAATTTGCTTGTGCTTCATTAGTTAGGATCGAAAGGTTAACTCCTGTTCAGCCCATGGAAAAGGAGGAAACAGCCAGAATTGACCAGAATCCAAAGTCAACAGCTCCAGCGAGAGAGGACAGTTTTACTTCTCATCCAACTTTGCCCCTTTTCTAAGCCCTGGGGAACAATCTGCGGAGAGGGGCGCGTGGTAGAATGTAAAGGCTGCGATGGGAGTGACGGTTGATTGAGAAATGGTTGATGATGAAACTACAGCAATGTAGTTGGACACTCATTTGATCAAACTTGATTGAAACACACAACCTGTCAACCTCCAATGAATGGTGGGATGTGGGGGTTTGGGCACAAACGTCTATAGATTGGTTTTGCACGAAGGATGGCTGTATACCTAATGGATTATCACTTAATGCTAAAAAAATGAAAAAAAAACAAAAAAAACCCTGAAAAGTATTTGCAGGACCGTTATGGCAGCATACATGATCTGGGATGGGGTGGGGGTGGGGGGGAAGGGGAAGAAAAGCGAAATATGCCTGATCTGAATTGGAAAATGAAGTATAAAATGCACAAACCATCAATAAAACATTTAAATATAAATTAAAAAAAAAAAAAAAAAAAAAAAAAAAAAAAAAAAAAAAAAAAAAAAAAAAAAAAAAAAAAAAAAAAAAAAAAAAAAAAAAAAAAGAATGAAAGTCTAGGGGCTGGAGAGATGGCTCAGCAGTTAAGAGTGCCAACTGCTCTTGTAGAGGACCTGGGTTCAATCCCCAGCACCCACATGGCAGTTAAGAACCATCTTTAACTCCAGGTCCAGGGGAATCTGACGCCCTCTTCTGACCTCCTCGGCATTGCACAACACGGGTGTGCCAACCTACAGGCAGACAGTACATTCATACACATAAAATAATAAATAAAAATTTAAAAAGTTCTTTGTCCTAAAAAAATGAATGTCTATATTACATAGTATTATCATTACTGAAACATCTGCTCATGCTAATGCATATTATAGAGACATCCAGAATTCTTATGTTTTAATAATAATATATGCCATCAATTTTATATTAGGGTTTTAAGTAATTTTTTTTACTCAGATCATGAAATATATGGATAATCTTTCTTCACTATAAACATTTACATATGTTTCTTAAAATTGCCTTTGGCTGTATTTATAGAAGTGTTATTTCTGGGTCAAAGGTTTATATGTTTATTATTTCAATAAATATTGATGAAGACTATTCACAGCTTTGCATTGTCAGATTTATCAACACTGTGTAGGTCCATTTCTCTGCATTCACACTAATGTGTGACATTAGACTTTTTAAACACGTTTTGGCAGTGAAAATTGTGGTTTACTGCCATTTTAATTTGTATTTTTATTACTGATACAATAGAATTTTATGTGTTTGACATGTCTTTATATATATGCGTAGTTTCTTAATACTTTGATCATTTTTATTGATGTTTTGACATGTCTTATATGGGTTTTACATATAAGAAGAATATTGCCAAAGTGTCTTTTGTGTAGCATAACTTTGATTTACACATATTGTGGGAATTAGCTCTGGAGAAAATTATAAACATAAAACCCAGGAAATAGTTGCTACAATCTGCTTGCAAATAATCATGATAAACATTTGAGAATTCCTTTTTATTAAAAAAAAACTTTGGCCTTTAAATATACTTGAAATAAATATACAACCCATTTTACATATGTCATATAAGATAAGTTAAAGGTCAAGTCACTTTATAGTAATAATGGTAATAGCAGTTAATATTTACAAAGTGATTATGCTGTGGGAGGCATTAGGTCAGTTAGTAATCAGAAAATAAACTTATTCTTGAGAGTCTGTCCTTCTCTAACTGATGCTTTCAAATTAGCACATAATTTGAAAACTGGTATCTATCACAGTGTTAACCTATGTAATAGTAAAAACTCAAATAATATGTATGGCTAAATTTTTTCACAAAGAAATTTACATTTTAAGATAAAAATCTAAAAATCAATATATCATGTGAACCAAATGAAAAGTTGTGAGGAAAGGGGAACATTCATCCACTGCTGTTGGGAATGTAAATTTGTACAACCACTGTGGAAAAGCATTGTGGAGAACCGTTAAAAGACTCAAAATGAGCCTACCACCTGACCCAGCAATAACACTCCTGGGTACATACCCACAAGACTCATCCTACTGTAAACATACATACACATCTATATTTATTGAAGCTCTTTTCACAATAGCGAAGAGTTGGAACCAACCCAAATGCCCCTCATCTGATGAATGGATAACAAAAATGTGGTACATCTACACAATGGAGTTCTATGCAGCAGTAAAGAAAGATAACATCATGAACTTTGCAGGTAAATGGATGGAACTTGAAGCCATTATGCCGTGAAGTAACACAGTCCCAGAAAAGCAAACGGGGAATGGTTTCCCTCATTTGTGGATGCTAGTACCAAATTCCCTAAATTGTAAGGCAAGCTGAGCAACATTGTTATATTTCTTTCTATCTGAATGCAACTGTGATGTTATAATGTAAATCTCTTAATGGGCCCTAGAATTAACTTATGACCTACTTTCAGACATGGCAATTAATGTATATGGGTGTAAGGTATACATTCTTTTTTTTTTTTTTTTTGGTCTTTTTTGAGACAGGTTCTCCCTGTAGCTCCAGCTGTCCTGAAACTCACTCTGTAGACCAGACTGGCCTTGAACTCACAAAGATCCACGTGCCTCTGCCTCCTGAGTGCTGGGATGAAAGGAATGTGCCATCACACCTGGCTATATTCATATTTAAAGTAATATAAAATTCAAAGGAAAAAAACCCATGAACTCCTAAACATATATCAGAGTTAACATACAGTTTATTCTTGGATGACATAATTCCGGTACACATATGATGTGCATATAGGCATACTTTGGAGTAATATAATTGGGAGAGAACCACAACAACATAAGGACTGGGTCAAAGAACGGACTGATAAAGCTAAATTCTGCCTAAAACAATAAACCTCTGCAGAGAAAAATTAAAAAGACTGAGAGAAATATGCAGCACATGTATGACAGGATGCATGAATTGGGGTGGGGTGAGGGAAAGGGTAATATGTCTAAATTGAACTGAAAAATGATGTCTGAAATACACAAAACATCAATAAAACTATTATATTTAAAAGAAGCAAAAATTACTTTATTTGTGCCCAGTAATGAAAGAATATCAGTTTGTTTTAATACTGTCTTCATAAAAGCTAAAATTATTTATTTATACAGGAACAGAATTGAAAGTCCCTGGTGCATGAAATTTAATTTTTAAAACCAAAATACATAGTGGCCAAAGGGCTTTCATTTCAGAAATATAGGAAATTATTGATGCTAAAATTGGCATAATTTGACATAAAAGTAAAGGTATGTGTGGCAGTCTCACCAGATGAAGACAGTTTGCCTATCCGGAGATCCACTTGAACCTCTTACTAGATGCAATTAAACAGTGTGCAAAAGTATTCTAATGTTTCTCATAAACACTCAGAAAATTGTGTCCAGTAGAGAGTATTTGGCATTAATAATGAAACCTCTTAAATACATTCACCTTACACCTGAGGGAAAACCAGAAGAAAAGGGTGGACTTTGTTCTCACTACCCTGGCATTGTGTTGACTGGACTACAGTGCAGCAAGACCTCATGGTATCTGAGAGGCAAAACCTAAATCCACTTTTATTCTCAGGTCATTACATTTATATATTTTAAAAATCATTATCTGATTAAATTTGTTCTCCATCAAGATCAGCATGCATATAGTCCATTCGTGGTCTGTTTTTTAATATATACAATTCTTAAAAACCTGCAAAGTAATTGCCATCACTAATAGTGAAACCAGTATAGCTCAAGGTATAAAATCAAGTGTAATTTTACATTTTTGTATCAACAAGTTGGAAAAAATTATATGAAAATGTACTATTTTACTAACCTAAAATTCCTTAAAAATTTGAACTACATTCTTGGAGCAGAATTGACATAAGTTGAATATGATCTCCATCCTGAAAAGAACACTGTGAAGAAGAAATTTTTAAAATGAATAAAATGAAACTCATCCCATATTCATGGATCAAAAGACTCAATGCTCTTACAATGTCAAGTACATTGATTTTTTCATTGAAATTTTGTCCATTTCATACAGTATATCTTAATCATATTTAGATCCTGTGTGATAATTTTAAACTTTCTGGCCAGTGCACGTTCCCTAGACATCAGATGCAGACTGGGGTGCTACTCGACTAGGGTTCCAACAACCCTCCCATCTAGCTGAGATCCCTGGCATGCCCGGCTCTCTGGGATCCTGCCAGGGCCATGGTGCATGGAACTACTGAGAGCCCTGACCTGGTATGGTGTGAATTGGGGCAACTCTGTCACCCATAAGCGGAGGCTTCCCTCATTCACTCGGTAGGAACAAGCCATTAAATTCGCTCATCATACCCTAGTTAGATTCTGTTTCTCAGAAGCCAGGTGGGGAAGAGGAGGAGAGCCAAAATGGCAGCAGGAGCAGACATGCAACCAAGAGCATGCTGCCCTCCGTGGAAAGGAATATTTACTGAGACAGACCCTGTCCCCTATCTGCACCCTTATATTTACTGCACCAGAGTTCATGAATTCTATCATCTGTGTAAAGGCTGACAGAGTCGAGGTTTTGTCCCCAGATGTCCTCAGTATGGTCAGCCTATCTAGCATCACTGCCTTAACGAAGACCAACTTTCCCTCACTCAGAAGTTTCTCATCTAAGTTTGGAGTTTTTACCCATTTATCTATTTCTATGCTTTGATTTTGTTTACTTAAATTTTGCATGGCTCTTGTACATATTGTCAGCATTGCTATAAGTTCATATGAGCAAGTTCCCATCTGCTTGGGAAACTCTTTCCAAATGATCACCCACAACTCCAGACTCACAGTTTTTTGCCTTCTTCTGCATGTGGTCCCTGAGTCCAGGGTGGTAGACACTTAATCTAGGATTTCTATCCAAGGATATAAACCTTGCAGTCTCTTTTCTTCTACATTTTGGTCAGTTGTGGCTTTCTGTTAGTTGCCATCTGTTGCATGAGAAAGCATTGCTCATGGGAGTTATGAGAAGCATTAATATTCTCTCTGTCCCTGTTCTGCTATGTTCCTTGAACCTTAGGTGTAAAGGGTCCATTGTAGATGTGTCACTTATGAGATGGCCAGGCATCTCTCAGACATGTACTTGTGTGTGAACAGTTGTGGAACATTGTAAGTATCTTCCTCTGTTGCAAAAAAAAATTTTTCTTTGATGAGTGGTGGGGGTATATTTGTCTGTATACATAAGAACATATTTTATCATATAGTAAGAAATTATCTTTGTCTGTGGCTGTGACAGAAAGTTAGGTTTTTCTCTAGAATTAGTGACCTCTCCATCCATGTGTATTTGACCATATTTAGAGTACTACACATGGGTTCCCACTCATGGAGCAGGATTTAAGTCCAATTTATTAACTCTGAGATAAAAATGCGACTACTTGGGGCTGGAGAGATGGCCTAGTGGTTAAGAGCGCCGACCATTCTTACAGAGGTCCCGGGTTTGATCCCCAGCATCCACATGGCGGCCGAGAACCATCTGAAACTCCAATTCTGGGAGAACTCCAGTTCCAGGGGAATCCGAAACCCTCTTCTGACCTCCGCAGCATTGCACAACAAGGGTGCAGAGACTTGCATGCAGACAGTACATTCATACACATACAGAAATAAATAAAATTAATAATAAAAAATTTTTAAAAAATGCGTCTACTTGACCAATAAAATTTTCTGTGCCATTCGTTGTTGTGCTTGACAGGTTTCAAAGCCAGGGTTGGACCATTGATTGATTTTTTTCCCCTTAATGGCTTGCTTAGTATCCTCAAAAACTATGAGAACTAGTCTTCAGGGAAGAGGCTTCCAGGTCAGTTTCAGCTTCACTGCTCCAAGCCCTGTGTGAATGTTAAATCTTGGTGCTTCAAATTCTATCTTCAGCAGTACCTTTCAGCTTGATCATTAGACAAAACTATTTCCTGTAAAGATTGTTTTCATAATTTCTTGAGGGAGCTTAATGATTGTGAGAGCTTTCTGAGTTATATGTCAACAGCTATACATTTTTGTTTATGTTTGTCTATAAATGCCACATCCATAAAGATATGAAAAATACCTTTTCTACATCGATTGAGATGATGGTGTGGCTTTTGTCCTTCAGTCCATTTATGTGTTTTATGATATTTACTGATTTTCATATGTTGAACCATCCCTGCATTTCTGGTATGAATCCAACTTGATCATGGTGAATGATCTTTTCGATTTGGGTCTGTATACAGATTGTGAGTATTTTGTTGAGAATTTTTGCATCTGAGCTCATTAATGAGATGGGTCTGTAGTTCTCTGTTTTGGTTGCATCCTTACCTGGTTTTAATTTTAGAGTGATGTTGGCTTCATAGAAGGAATTTGGGAGGTTTCCCTCTGCTTGTATCCTTCTGAACAGTTTTAGTAATAATGGTTGTAAGTCCTCTTTACATGTTTTATAGAATTCTGCTGTGAAACCATCTGGACCTGAGCTTTTTTTAGTTGGGAGGTTTGTTATTACATTTTCAATTTCTTCATATGTTATGGGTCTCTTTAAGCTGTCAATCCCTTCTTGGTTTAGCTTTGGTGATTCCTTGGATTGCAGATATTCATCCATTTCTCTTAGGTTTTCAAATTTAGTAGAGTATAGGTTTTTGAAGTATTCCTGTATGGTTGTCTGTATCTTTTCACTGTCTGTAGTGATATTTCCCCTTTCATCTATTGATTTGGAGTTGCTCTTTCTTTCTTTTGGTTAACTGGGGTACGGGGTCTGTCTTTCTTGTTTATTCTCTCAAAGAACCAACTTCTGGATTCATTGATTTTTTTTTGTGTGTATTGTTTTCTTTGTATCTATTTCATTGATTTCTGCTCTGATTTTTGTAATTTCTTCCTGTCTGTTGTGTTTAGAGTTTATTTGTTGTTGTTGTCTTTGCAGTATTTTTAGCTGCAGTGTTAGTTCATTTATCTGTGCTCTTTCTATTTTTTATTTTTATTTATTTATTTATTTTTTATTTTGGGTATTTTTGAGACAGGGTCTCCCTTTAGTCCCAGCTGGCCTGGAGCTCACTCTGTAGACCAGGCTGGCATTGAACTCACAGAGATCCGCCTGCCTCTGCCTCCCAAGTGCTAGGATTAAAGGCATGCGCCACCACGCCAGGCTCTGTTTTTTTTAATATAGGCACCCAGGGCTATAAACTTCCCTCTTAGGACTGCTTTTAAAGTGTCCCATAGGTTTTGTTGTGTTGTATTGTCATTGTCATTTAGTTCCAGGAATGCTTTTATTTCTTTCTTTATTTCCTCCTTGACCCATTCATTATTCAGGAGTGTGTTGTTTAGTCTCCATGTGTTCATTTATGTAGCAGGGCTTATCCTGGTGTTGATATTGAGTTTTATTGCACTATGGTCTGATAGAATGTATGGGGTTATTTCAATTTTTTTGTATTTGTTGAGGTTTTTTTCTCTGTGCAAGTATGTGGTCAATTTTGGAGAATGTTCCGTGGGGTGCTGAGTAGAAAGTATATTCTCTGGTGCTTGGGTAGAATACTCGGAAGATGTCTGTGAGGTCCATTTCTTTTATTGTATTGTTCAGTTCAGATGTCTCTCTGTTTATTCTTTGTCCCATTGATCTGTCCAAAGGAGTTAGTGGGGTATTAAAGTCCCCTAATATGAGTGTGTTGGGGTTAATCAGTCTTAGAGGGAATTGGACTGGAAGGATCATTCCTCAACATAATCAAAGCCATATATAAGAAACCCACAGCCAACATCATCCTAAATGGAGAAAAGTTAGAAAGATTCCCCATAAAGGTAGGAACCTGACAAGAATGCCCCTTGTCACCACTTCTCTTCAGTATAGTGCTTGAAACACTGGCTAGGGCAATGAGGAAAGAAAAGGCAATTAAAGGGATACTAATTGGAAAAGAGGAAGTAAAACTATCCCTTTTTGCAGACGATATGATAGTTTACCTAAGGGATGCTAAAACTCCGCAAGAAAACTCCTAGAAATGATTAAAAGTTTCAGTAAAGTAGTGGGTTACAAAATTAACCTAAAAAAATCAGTAGCCTTTCTTTACACCAACAACAAGCAACTGAAGAAGGAATACAAGGAGTCCTTCCCACTCACAATAGCCTCAAAATCAATAAAATACCTAGGAATAAACCTAACCAAAACCACCAAAGATCTCTACAACAAAAATTATAAGTTCCTGAAGAAGGAGATAGAAGAAGACATCAGAAGATGGAAAGAACTCCCATGCTCATGGATTCTAAAAATTAATATAGCAAAAAATGGCCATTTTGCCCAAATTGATATATAGATGCAATGCAATCCCAATTAAAATCCCAAGGACATTCTTCACAGGCTTGGGAAAAAATTCTTAAATTCATATGGAACAACAAAAGACCCCAAATAGCCAAAACAATCCTGAGTGAAAAGAGCAATACAGAGGGAATTTCTATACCAGACATCAAACTATACTACAGGGCTATAGTCATAAAAACAGCCTGGTAATGGCACAAAAACAGACCAGTAGACCAATGAAACAAAACCAAAGATCCAAACCTGAGCACATACAATTTCAGCCATCTCATATTTGACAAGGGGGCCAAAAAGACACAATGGAGAAAAGACAGCATCTTCAGCAAGTGGTGTTGGCAAAACAGGATCACCACTTGTAGAAAAATAAAATTAAACCCCTACCTCTCACCCTGTACAAAAATCAACTCCAAATGGATCAAAGACCTCAATGTGAAACCCAAAACTTTAAAGGTGATAGAAGAAAAGGTTGGCAGCAACTTACAAGACATAGGTATAGGAAAAGACTTTCTAAACCAGACAGCAACTGCTCAGGAAATAAACTTGACAATTCACAAGTGGGACCTTATTAAACTCAAAAGTTTCTGTACAGCAAAAGAAACAGTCAGGGAAGTGAAGAGAAAACCCACAGAGTGGGATGAAACCTTCACTGCTGATACATCTGACAGAGCATTAATCTCCAGAATATATAAACTATTCAAAAAACAAGTAAGAAAACAAATGATTCACTCAAAAGATGGAGTAAAGAGCTGAGCAGAGACTTCACAAGTGAGGAAATAGAGATGGCTGAGAAACATCTTAAAAAGTGTTCAACATCATTAATAATTAAGGAAATGCAAATCAAAACCACTTTAAGAAATCATCTCACCCCGATAAGGCTGGCAAGAATCGAGAAAACAAATTTTGCTACATGCTGGAGAAGGTTTGGGGAAAGGGGAACACTCATCCACTGCTGGTGGGAATGTAAACTTGTACAACCACTATGGAAAGCAGTATGGAGAACTCTTAAAAGACTCAAAATGAGCCTACCACCTGAACCAGCTATACCACTTCTGGGAATACATCCACCAGTCTCTTCATATCATAGAGATACATGTACAGCCATGTTCATTGCAGCTTTCTAACAATAGTGAAGAGCTGGAACCAACTGAAATGCCCCTCAATTGGTGAGTGGATAGAGAGAGTGGTACATCTACACAATGGAGTTCTATGCAGCAGTAAAAAAAGATGACATCGTGAAATTTGCAGGTAAATGGATGGAACTGGAAGAAATTATTTTAGTTTTTTTTTATTTTTTTAATCTTTTTAAATATATATTTTGTACAAGATTATCAAATCTAGACCTGTGTTCCTCACCCTATGCCCCCACTGCACCAGAGTTCATGTATTCTTCCAAACATGCTTTTCATCTCTTTCTCAGTCTTTCTCGATATTTTCCATGTGGAAGTTGACTCTTTTGAGCAGAAGTTCAATGTTCCAGTCAGTTCTTTAATGCAGTCCTTTCTGTTGTGGTTGTTGTTTCCAATATGCATCACTCCCAACTGCTTGGACAAAAGCTCAGGGGGCTGTGCACAAGAAATACTTACAACTAGGTAATTGGCACTAGCATCCACAGATGAAGGATACCATTCATTGTTTGCTTTTCTGGGACTGTGTTACTTCACTCAGCATGATATCTTCTAGCTCCAGCCATTTTTCTGCAAACCTCATGATGTCATCTTTCTTTACTGTTGCATAGACCTCCATTGTGTACATGTACCACATTTTCTCTATCCACTCCTCAGTTGAGGGGCATTTGGATTGGTTCCCGCTCCTTGCTATTGTGAAGAGAGCTGAAATGAACATGGCTGTGCATGTATCTCTGTGGTGGGGTGAGTCTTGGGGGTACATGCCTAGGAGTGGTATGGCTGGGTCAGGTGGCAAGTTCATTCCAAGTCGTCCAAGGGTTCTCCACACTGCTTTCCATAGTGGCTGTATGAGTTTACATTCCCACCAGCAGTGGATGAGTGTTCCCCTTTCCCCACAACCTCTCCAGCACTTGGTATCATTTGTTTTCTTGATTCTAGCCAGTCTTATTGGAGTAAGATGATATCTTAAAGTGGTTTTGATTTGCATTTCCTTAATGATTAATGATGTTGAACACTTCTTAAGGTGTTTCTCAGACATCTCTAATTCCTCACTTGTGAATTCTCTGTTCAGCTCTTTGCTCCATCTATTGAGTGGGTCATTTGTTTTCTTTAATCTTTGTTTTTTGAGTAATTTATATATTCTGGAAATCAAAGCTTTGTCAGATGTTTCTGTGGTGAAGGTTTCCTCCCACTCTGGGATTTCTCTTTATTTCCTTGATTGTTTCTTTTGATGCACAGAAGCTTTTGAGTTTAATGAGGTCCCATTTGTCAATTGTTGACCTTAATTCTTGCACAGCTGCTGTGTGATTTAGGAAGTCTTTTCCTATGCCTATGTCTTGTAGTCTGCTGCCAACTTTTTCTTCTAT
The DNA here is from genome assembly GCA_009823505.1 of Rhizomys pruinosus. Classification (NCBI taxonomy): domain Eukaryota; kingdom Metazoa; phylum Chordata; class Mammalia; order Rodentia; family Spalacidae; genus Rhizomys; species Rhizomys pruinosus. The sequence continues at coordinate 2,313,501 of VZQC01007033.1, read as the reverse complement.
TGCCTTTAGAGTTTGGGGTTTCACGTTGAGGTCTTTAATCCATATGGATTTGACTTTTGTACAGGGCAAGAGGTAGGGATTTAATTTCATTCTTCTACAAGTGGTGATCCAATTTTGCCAACACCACTTGCTGAAGATGCTGTCTTTTCTCCATTGTGTCTTCTTGGCCCCCTTGTCAAATATGAGATGGCTGAAATTGCATGTGCTCAAGTTTGGATCTTTGGTTTTGTTCCATTTTTCAACAGGTCTGTTTTTGTGCCAGTACCAGGCTGTTTTTATGACTATAGCCCTGTAGTATAGTTTGAAGTCTGGTATAGAGATCCCCGCTGTGTTGCTCTTTTCACTCAGGATTATTTTTGCTATTTGGGGTCTTTTGTTTTTCCAAACGAATTTAAGGACTTTTTTCCCCAAGCCTGTGAAGAAACTCTTGGGGATTTTAATTGGGATTGTGTTAAATCTATACAAGAGTTTGGGTAGAATGGACATTTTTATAATGTTAATTTTCCCAATCCATGAGCATGGGAGGTTTTTCCACCTTCTGATGTCTTCTTCAATTTCTTTCTGTGCTTCAGGAGGTCTTGGGAATTCTCTGATCAGAAATTATTTTAAGTGAAGTAATACAGTCCCAGAAAAACAAACAACTACGAATGGTATCCTTCATCTGTGGATGCTAGCACCAATAACCAAGTTGTAAATATTCCTTGTGGGGAATGATGCATATTGGAAAGAAGAAAGAAGAAGAAGAAGAAGAAGAAGAAGAAGAAGAAGAAGAAGAAGAACAACAACAACAACAACAACAACAACAGCAACAACAACAACAGAAAAGACTGCAACAAAGAACTGACTGAAAAGGTGAATCTGATGGGGTGGCAGGGTTGGGAGGGGGATGTGGGTCTATGTTAGATTAATGTATAGTTAATTGATGTCAGTTTAACAGGTATCCAAATTTGCCCAAACTTTGTCTACATATTATATGGTATTCTAGGTCTTAGTAAAAGTAAAAATGTCTATATTAAACAACATTGGTTTAAAGGTTTTAACAAAAATGGTAATACATTTAAGCTAATTGGAAATATAAATTGCAGCCCACATCTGCTCCACTTATAATTTGTATAACAACTTTGAGGTTAATGGATACAAATATTCTCTACAATGTTTATGTTGTACAGTACCAACTTGTAACATTTTCTTCTACCTGTAGGATAATTTAACTAAAGGAATTAAGTTGGGTTTCCAAATTAACAACCTACAGTGAATGATAAACAGCTTAATGTAGAAAAGTTGGCCCAGCTAAACATTAAAAGGAAGAAAAGCCTCAGACTGCTACAGACATCAAACATCTCTGTGGATCCTAATTGTAACAACTATTTATAATGTGTCCTAATGAACTTTACCTTTCAGGTGCCACAAAGTTTTAATATGAGAGACTTCCTTACCTCCTTTTCATAGAACAAAGAAAAACATGATGGTAATGAAGTCATTCCCTAACAGTAAATTAAAGCTGACTGTTATAGAGGTAATCTCTTATAAAAGTGATATAGTTGCCTTCTTTAATTGACTATTAGTCATAGGAACTGTGAAAGGATAATTCTGTATTCAGAGCCACACTTTCCAGTGTACAGTTGGGCTCTGGAATGCCAGAGAGTGTTACCAAAGACCACTAAATCAATAACTCAAATATAGGTCTCCTTGAGTCAAGCAAGACTCCTCCGTCAGCATCAGCTACACCTCACCTGCCTGGAAATACTGTGCAGCAGTGGCAGCCAAATGTCTGTATATCCCAAATCTAATTGGCTATTAGCTCTCCCCTTGGAGGAATAATTCATGGCTGATGCCACAAGCTTATGTCCTCTAGTGGTTAGGAAATGTTATAAGCCTTGTTTATAATGTTGTAAGACCTTGTCAGCTTTTACAGAAAAGCTATAGTCCATGGATTAGCATACCATCCAAACATCTGTGTCTATACCAATGTAACCTACCATAATAATTAGTACTATTTAAATGCCTGTATATCTAATTGCTTGTGCTTCATCAGTAGGAGTAAAAGGTTATTCCTGGATAAACTGCCAACCCACGAAAGGAAACAGCCTGAACTGATCAGAATCCAAAACGACATCTCCAGAGAATGTAGACTGCTTTGATTCTCACCCACTTGTGTCCCTTTTCTAAAGCCCAGGGAACAATCTGCAGAAAGGGGGGCATGGTAGAATGTAAGGGCTGTGATTGGGGTGAATTGTGAAACTGCACCAATATAGACTGGACTCTTATTTGATCAACATGATAGTACATACAAGCTCCTCCAGCTGGATAACGGGGCCTCGGGCTGTATAAGTTTGGGCATAGCTACTTGCAAATTGGTTTTACATGAAGGATGCTTGTATTCATTACTTATTACCTTTTATTAAAATAAATAAATAAATAAAAATTCAACCCTTAAAAATAAATAAATAATTCAACCCTTAAAAAAAAAGATGTGAAAAATATAATCTACTTCCAGAAGATGAGTTTTTAATACCTTCCAACAATACCTAGAAATTTTCTGGGCTTAATAAGAAATATAATTGAGAACTTTAATTAAAATATCTTGATATTTCCCCTGCAACATGGTCCAACACAGAAAACCAGGAAACTATGTAACTGCCATAGTGCTGGCAGTTCTTGTAGCAAATTTATAAACTTAAAGATGTTTCCTGAAAACTGGCTTCTACACTCCTGGTCAACAACAAAATATACTAGAAAATAGATCCAACCTTAATTTTGGGCATCTTCTAAATCTTAACTTGGATGTGTCTGTTAAATACACTTTGTGACTCTATGAATTAGAGGAGAAACATTTATAGAAATCAAAATTCCAGTGAAAGTTTGATTCCTTCCCATATCTGCAGAATTATCTACTTATTGTCCCAATCAAACATTGCTTTTGTTTGCCTAGATTGGGAGGATAAACTTAGAGACTCATATTTCCTTAGTAAGGTGGCCCTTCTTACCTCCGTTTGATGTGGGAATAAATGGATGTAGGATGCATTAAGAGTTGTAACGCTTCAGCTAGCAGTAAAGGGCGTTTTCTGGAACTTTCATTGTGCAGTTGTTGGTGGGTGATCCTGATATCTTGGCTATCCTTTGGTGTTCCTATGCTATAGCAGAAAATTTTCCTCACCAGGAGAGCACTGCATGCTTGCTCAGCAGCTGCACACATGATGGCACCCATCTCCTTCCCTGCTGCAAAGTTGTGAAGATCCACTGAGGAGCATACTCTCCAAACATCTGTTTAAGGGAGACTAATGAGTTTAATGGGCTTTCTTACAGAGTGAATGCATGAAGGGGACATTCACAGGGTCCTTTTGGCACTCCCTCTCACACTTATCCTGGGCCAGGAACGCCAGGGCTCTGCACAAAAAGGCACTAGTGGGAGAGAGAAAGAGCTCCCCGCCCAGTAGCACTCCTGCCCTATGAACCCACAGCCCTCAGATTTAACGCTGACCTACGAGCTTATGCTTTGAACTCTCTACTGAGAATCAGCAGCTGCTTTTCACTGTCCTTCACCGTACAGTTGCCCACGTCGAGCCTACATCCACGGGGCCACAGATTTGGAGGCTATAATGTCCCACTGCAAAACAAGATGGCTCTCCTTTTGATGGATATTGCTATGAAGAAAGACCAAGAATGAGTAGACTTCTCGAAGAATACTGCCTCAGAAGACATGACTCTCAATACCGTCATGAATTAGCAGAAAAGCCATTTACATTAAGAATACACGGGGCATAGCTCACTTTTTAATATGGCAGACATCATGGCTGTCCCCATCTGGTCTTGCAGAGGACCTGTGTTCAGTGTCCAGTATTCACCAGGAAGCTAACAGCCATCCTTAACTCCAGGGACTCTGACACCCTCTTCTGGCTCTTATGGGTGTTACACTCACATGATGCACTTACATACAAGCAGGCAAAAATAGTCATATACATAAAATAAAAACAAATAGAAGAAAAGAACAAAAACAAAAGAGCTCAGAGTTGTCATTGTCTTCGTCTTCCTCCTCCTTCTCCTCTTCCTCCTTCACCCCCTCCTCCTACTCCTTCTTACTCTTCATCTTTTCTTCTCCTCTGCCCTACAATCCTTTCCCTTCTCCTCTCACCTTCTCTCTCCTCATCTTCCTTTCTTCTTGCTAACCCTTTCCTCTTCTCTTTTCCTTCCTTTCTGATTTTGCCAGCCTATTATATAGAACTTACTGAGCGTTGAACCTTGAAGCATTGTCTTTGAAGTGAGCCTGCCCTGTATAACTCACTTGGAACCCCTCCCCTTTCAGAATAAGGAATGTTTGGCATCCAGGCCCGTTAGGAGTGAAATGTAACCAACTCTAAATGTTTTCTGCTTTACTGATGCAAGGCTGTTTTATGAAGTGGCAGTTGAATATAAAATAGGCTTTTAGTCTGAAATAGGATCTTGATATTTTTCCACCCCATCCCATCATGTAAATGTTGTCTTTAAAGGAACATCAGTGGATGAGTGCTTCAAATATTTTACTTTGCTTTTCATCAATTCATCAACTATTTCATCATGCCAAGAATAGTTTTTATGGCAAAATAAATTTACGCAGTATGATTCAGACCTTGTCAAATAAGAAATTTTCCTATTTGCTTTAAAATAATAAATAACTTTGAAACATAAAAATATGAAGGAAGGAAAAATATCTCATCTTCTCTACACTGTGTAGGTATTCACTATTAAGTATTTTTCATTTCATTCCAAATTTAGTACAAAATCTTGCTTATTCTGTGTATCTATATGTGCTTAAATATTAAAGTCTTTAATAAAAACAAATATTTAGAGCTTATGTCACATCTATAAAATATGTATATCTTGGATTATCTTTCCTACATGTAACAAGTACTTGCTGAGATGAGCCCTTACTATGCTATTCCTATTTGGGGCAGAGGTGCTAGTATTGTTATCTCATAGATTTTGGTTGAAACATTACTGATTCATGGATGTTCCTTTAGGTGGGGAATTTTTGACTTTATATAACATGGTGAATGTTATCAGGAGAGTATAAACTATTATGATTACTGTTGTTCTCTCAGCCTTTTATATTACTTTTAGGAATTACTAAATGTAACATTTTTTGAGATAAGTTCTCCTGTTGCCCAGATAGCTTCATACTTGCTGCATAGCCAAGATGATCTGAAATTCTGACTCTCCTGCTTGTACCTCCCATGGGCTGGAAATACAGATGTGCACCATTTCATTTGTTTCTATACGGTGGTGTTGGCAATCAAATCCGGGATTTCATGTGTGCTACACTCCCACTCTACCAGCTCAGCGACGTTCACAATACAAATGTATGAGATATTTGTATTAAGCAATTATATTTTCATACATTCTATATAGTTTTTATTAGAAAGCACTTTGTAATATTCATTATTCATGTTTACATTTTAATAACTATTTCTTAGCCCCCCCTCCCAAAATGACACAGATATTCAGCATATAATCATTTATCATCAAAATTAATTTATTGGCACTTCAGACAGCATGGGGAATTTTGTGTCCTGTATTGAAACTTAAGATACAAAAGCTAGATTCCTTCTCAGGTTTTTTTTTTTCCTGCTTATATGCACCATGCTAAATTGTTCATTTGATTATGTAAACTGTGAAATTTAGTTTGCAAAGATAAATAATCTACCACCAGATAACACAGTAAAAGTAGTTTCTCAAAGTGTAGATAACATGGGTGTGTGGAGACCCCAGGTACAAATGGAACATCAGTATCATCTGCCCTTCTCCCAAGGATCAGGAAACATTGCAGAATCAGAATAAACAGTAGGTTGTGAGACCATAAGAGCTGGGGGCAGGGAAGGCTGCTGGGAAATAGTGCCTGCTTTCTGGCTGTGACAGGGCTGCTGCCGTGAGGAAGTGATAACAGTTGTGGTGACCTATAAAAAGAGATGTGCAAGATCAAGCAGTAGATATTCCAGTGTTGATGAGCAAGGGGCCCCCGAAGCCTCTTCATGTAGCCGCGGAGTGGTTGATGGATGCTAAGGGAGAGATAAAAAAAAATTCTTCAAGAGTGTGGGCCAGGTAGGCTGATAATGCCCGAGTATGTGGTATGACATCTCTGCACATTTGGGTAGCAATATGTGAGACTCAGTGGTTAAATAGAAGCCATGAAGTTGGGGGGAGTCAGTACATGATCAAAATTCATTGTATACATGGGTGAATATTTCACAGAATGAATAATAATAATAATATAAAAACTGATTGCAAATGATAGAAAGGACACAAGGTGCACATGACTAGGCAGATAAAACTAATTCTCAATCCTGGATAAATTAGCTGATAATGTCACTGTTACCATATCTGCAGAAGAAAATAATTTATGTAGCCTAACAACACTGAGATCCAGGGTAGTCCTACTGGAAAACATGATTCAATTCACCACCTGAGGTGGACCTTTCCTTCCCTTGGAATTCTTGGAATATCTAATCTGTAGCCAAATATGGACAAGCACCATTTTAGTTGTACTCTACATTGTGTCTCAGCTCCCAGGCACAGAATGCAAAGTAGAAGTTTTGCCAATTGTAGTAAAGTACAAGCCACTTAATTAACAATGTCTATAAGGTTAAAAGCAAACCAATTGTTCAGGATAAGTACCACATTCAGTGGTTCTGAAATTGAGTAGCTCTGTCCTAAGGGTTTCTCATAGGAAGTCATATGGTGATATAATTGACAGCCTCCCAATGCTGTCTGTGCAAGCAACGTGATGATGGCAACTGTAGGATTCACTTTTCACAGCGTGGATTGGTGGTGCCATGTAGGTTTATTTATTGTGGGATATTTCAGCCACTTTGTTATTAAAATAAAAATGAGAAGATATTGTAAAAAGGTAGAAGCATGTGCCAGACTTTGCCTTAATATCAAATCCAGCATATTTTTAGTCAAGATTTAGATGCACAGTGATTATTTCTACGTTGACTCTGTTATATTGAAGAAAGGTCTTCCATTACTTAAAATAACAAGGAAATCCAGCTCTAACAGTAATTAGGAAGGGATGAAGGGTAAAATTAATACCAACAAATGGTAAGGGAAGGAGGATTTTTGATATGATTTGATTTTTTTTGCAATAGTTAGGAGAGAGGTTTACATGTCCCATTAGTCTTTATAAAGGGCTGATACCAGTGGAAATGGAAAGCAAACTGGGAAACTCAGTCTATGTTTCCTCAGGAATAGTTTTAGAATTTGGACTGTTAAATTTAAATATTTCTATGTCTGTATCTTTGGCTGTGGCAAAAATGGAATATTTTTAAAACAAATGTAAATGATGCCAGTTTGGGGAAGTATAAAATGTTTTTGATTAAGTTTGTGAACTTTCAATATAGTGACAGTTAAAAAGACATAGTGGTGACTTGGAGTGAGCTGTCAGGCATGTCATTTCCTGAGTGCAGATCATTGCTCAATTGGACTGCATAATTTGAACTGCTATTGCTGCAGTCTCTGCATGTGAATGTACCTGCTTCCCAACCCTCTCATGAGGCTTAACCACACCTTCCAATGTTGGAGAACAATGAGAGTTTTAAACTCAGATTTGAAAGTTCACTAAACCTTGGTGTCACCTCATCATGTGATTTGATGCAATGTTTATTATGAAATACAGAGATATATAATTACTGTCTCATATCTAAAATTGCACTAAATAATGCAGTAAAACATGTTATATTTTTTAAAAAGTAGTATTTCAAATAACTACGTGTGCTAAGAAATAGTTTTATATGATGTGTCCCAAATATCTGGAGGCCCATCTGAAACATTTTGGATAATCATAGCTGTCGATGAAGAGCTATGCAGTCTCTACATGCTTCAAAAAAGTTATGAGTTAAAGGTCAATATTAAATACTAAAAAAGTGAGATCAAGACTAAAATATTTTGAAGAGACAGAAAGAGAAAGATTAAGTAGAGATAGTAGAGATAGATGAGAGACAGAAATACACAGACACTGAAAGAGAGAGAGAGCGAGAGAGAGAGAGAGAGAGAGAGAGAGAGAGAGAGAGAGAGAGAGGCTATATTTAACAAATAAGTGATGGATACTTTGTGGAAATTGAAAAGTCCCAAAGTACCATCCTGTCAGAGTTCTGTTTCACTTAACTTTATTTCTGTATATTATAATGTTTTCTTGTGTGACAGCGGAAGTGATATTTGGGTATGCTTGAACCCCATTGTACAAAAGAGGTTCAGAAGACTAGGATCTGAAACTATCATTGACATTTTGACAGAGCTTTATGCATATGTATACATATTATATGACTGAAATATAAAATGCTATATGTAATAATATATAACTTTACATGTATATAATAAAGTATGAATCTTGCAATTTTTAAAGCAACAACTATGCACTCTTCAGAGAAGAGTACAAGTTTCTGCCAAAACTCCTGATCAATTTAGGCTCTACAATGGCAAGAGTTAATCATGAACTTGACAGAACATACTTACATGGGGATAGGACTGTATTATGTATTTGAAAGATTATATTATCTTTATTAAGTTAAGACAGGAAGATCTGTCCACTGGGGGTAGCATCCTTCCCTGGGGAGGGGATCTTAGACTGTCAGAATAGAGAAAGTGAGCTGAGACTAGGTGGTGAGCATTCACGGCTCTCTTCTTTAGACTGCTTGAAGTTTCTCATGCTTTGACTTTCCTGCCATGGTGAAGGCTAACTAGGAATCGCCTGGTGAAAGAAATCCTTTCCCAGTTAGGTTCCTTTGGGAGAAAAGAAACTAACACAATGATTTATCTATTAATTCAGAAGAAACACTGCAAGCAAAAATAAATGCAGAATTTTTTTTTTAAATTGGAAGCAATCTCTCCTCAAGTAAAAGAAAGAAGGCAAGAAGTATTGGGTGTATTCCTATCTTAGCATTGTTCAATTTCAGCCCAGACATTTTATTTTAGGAAAAGTCATGGTAATTTTGGTAAGGCACAATATTTCTCTAAAGAGTAATTGGCAATACAATAATCTGAAGAAATATTATGACAAAAGTAACCCAAGGATATTATCACATGAGGGAGTAATCTGTTCTTAAAAACCTTGTCATGAGCTGAGTTTTACTCAACAATTGAAAGATTACAGAATAAAAACATAATTTGCTTTAATAAGCTATCTCTAGGTCAGGTAGAATTTTACTAAACTGCAGGATAGATAATGTCCAGTAAATTACAGATATTTAAATTGCACAATTTGAAGAATTTAGACATGTGTATTTTCTGTGACACCATCACCATAATCATAATATCAAAAACTTTCATCTCCCACCAACATAACTTCCTGATGCTATGAAATCTCTTATTCCAGCCTGAATCATGAGACAGCCTTCCTATCATATTAGACGACATTTTCTAGAATTTTTATTTTTTATTTATGTATTTATTTATTTATTTATTTATTTATTTATTTATTTATTTATTTAATGTGTTTTTGAAATAAGTTCTCCCTGGAGCCTTGAACTTGCTATGTAGACCAAGCTTGATCTCACAAAGATCTATCTACCTCTACCTCCCAAATGCCTGGACTAAAGGTATGTGATGTGCTACTGTGCCTGGCTAACATTTTCTACAATTCTTAAAGTTTTATTTTTAATTATGTGTATGTGTGTAGAGGGGTTACATGCATATTAGTGCAGATACCCTGAGAGGCCAGAGGAGTGACGTCCTCTGAACTGCAGCTACAGGTGGTTGTCAGCCACCTGACATGAACATGGAGATCTGAACTAGCATTCTCTGCAAAAACAGTCATTTGCGTGTAACCACTGAGCCATCTGTGAAACCCCACATTTCCTAAAAGTTTATATGAATGGAATTATAAACAGTTTTTGCTTTTTCTCCTTCATTTAGTATGTTTCTGAGAAATAAACAAGTTCCTGTATGCATCAGAAGACTATTTCTGTATTGGTGAGTAGTTTTCAACTAAATAAATATAGTATATATTGCTTCTCTATAAACCTCATTTTTCCTATTGCTGTGACAAAAAGCCCTGATAAAAGCAGATTTCTTTAGATAGTTTACCTTAGGATTTTTATTAATATGGATAACCCGTGCCATATAGATAGATAGATAGATACATACATACATACATACATACATACATACATAGATGATAGATGATAGATAGATGATAGATGATAGATAGATAGATAGATAGATAGATAGATAGATAGATAGATAGGGCTTATATAAAGTGTGATTAACAAAATCTATACCTAAATTTCCAGCATCACGTGATGAGATCACATTTTCTTTCCCAATGAATTGTTTTAATATTGTCAAAAAGCATATGCCCCAGACATATAGGTCAATTTCTAAGCCAGTGTTTTTGGATTGGGGAGAATTTTGTCCACTAGAGTATATTTCAGAATGTTTGCATATGTTTCAGTTTTATGATGTGTAGAATGCAGCTATTAATAAGTGTTATTTAGGGACAAGAGGAAATACTAAACATCCAACAATGCACAGGACAGATCTAACAACAAAAATTGATCTTTCTGCATCTGTCAATAGTCAAAGTTTGAAAATGATCCTCAACTGAGTGTGGTGGCTCGCGCCTTTAATCCTAGCACTTGGGAGGCAGAGGCAGGTGGATCTTTGTGAGTTCAAGGCCTGCCTGGTCTACACTAGTGAGATCCAGGCCAGCTGGAACTAAAGGGAGACACTATCTCAAAAAGAAAAAAATAACAAAAAAAAAAAAAAAAAAAAAAAAAAAAAAAAAGATCCTCCACATATTATTTCAGTTGCATAAACAGATGTTCCTAATTTTTGTAGATATGCAGCTATAAATTAGAATAGATTTTTGAAAACAGTCATGGTAAATCTTTGACTGCTTTTTTTAAAAAAAATCTTCATGTGTTTTAAGTCCTTTTATGACTCTATAAATCTTAGATACAACTTGTTAGATTTAAAAAAGTTGTAATTGCCTAGAATCTATAAACATATTTGGAGAAAATGATTAACTTAAAAATACTGAGTTTTTATATCTATGGTCATGATTGATTGGCCTTTAGCATTTGAGAAGTTACTGTTCTAATATTTTATAGATTTCATGAGTGAGTTGCTCTGATTATAACTATTTTATTGCTAGTTTGTCTATTGCAAATGGACTTTTTGGAATAATTTGCCAGCTGTTGGATGCTAGAATATAATATTCAATTGTTTTGGCTTATTATTATTCTACTTATCAGATTTATAAATATACTTATCAGCACTAGAATCTATTTTTGACTGATTGATGTATTCTGCTTGAACCTCTATCACTACTAATAATGTTTTATTTTGTGATTTGGAAATATAATTTAATGTTGAGTAGAATTGGCTATAAGTGGGAATTTGTTTCATTTTCCTTAATTGTGACAAAGTGACAACATGATCAATCTTTTAATATTAAGTATGGTAGAAGCAGTAGTTTGTTTATGCAGATAGTCTTTATAATAATATAAGTGTTTTCTGGTTTTCTTAGTGTTGTGTGAGAACTTTGTTTATGAAAAGATGGCAAACCATTGTTTCATCAACACAATCAATTTGTTATTGTGCATGTATTAAAGTGTGAATTTTGTCTTGCGTGGTGGTGCACGCCTTTAATCCCAGCACTTGGGAGGCAGAGGCAGGTGGATCTTTGTGAGTTCAAGGCCAGCCTGGTCTACAGAGTGAGTTCCAGGACAGCTGGGGTTACAGGGAGACCCTGTCTCGAAAAGACCAAAAAAAAAAAAAAATGTGAATTTTATTCTCTATTCTATTAGATGAAGATTCATATTGATTGATTTTTTAAGTAGTAAATGAGCTTTGTACTCTTGGAATAGATGCTGCTTGAGCAGACATATTGATTCCTTTGATGTATTGCTTAATTTTGTATATTGACATTTATTTATTATAATCATATCATTCCTTGAAGACCCCACTCATACATCTACTGCTTTGTGATCATATACCACCTTACTTTCTCCTCCATTCCACTGCCCCAACAGTCCCCCAGCATTAATTTATCTGAACACATCACAATAACAGAAACATACAATAAGTTACTATTGCCAAAATCCAAATTCCATAAGAACTGCATTCTAGCAAAATTAATTCATCTCAACTATGTTTGGAAAAAAAAAGATTATACACATTCATTTAAAATGTACACTCACACGTCCACAAACTACACACTCATTCCCACAGATATGTCCTCAATATCTCACATTCACACACATATTTTCTGTGTTAGTGTTCTCTTGCTGTAATAACACTGACTTAAAACAATGTGGGGAGAAAAGGATTTATTCGGCTTACAGCTCAAAGTTCATCATGGAGGGAAGGTAAGCCAGGAACTCAGGGCAGAAACCTGGAGCATTACAGATCATGGAGGTACAGTGCTAAATGAGAAGTGCCCCTGGCCCATGCTCAACCTGTTTTATTTTTTCTCTTAGTTTTTTAAATATATCTTTTTAAATTTTTTAATTTATTTTGTATGTGTATGATGTACTGTCTGCATGTAGGTTTGTGCACCCATGTAGTGCAATGCCCCAGAGTTCAGAAGAGGGCGTCGTATTCCCCTGGAACTGGACTTCTCCTGGAATTGGAGTTACAGATGTTTCTCAGCCACCATGTGGGTGCTGGGGATTGAACCCAGGTCTTCTGGAAGAGCAGTGAGTGCTCCTAACCTCTAAGCCATCGCTCCAGCCCCTCTCTCTTAGTTTTTTATTCAGCTTTTGTTCATTTCATACAATATTTCTTAATCAAGTTTATGCCTGTTCTCCCATCCATGCCCCCCAGCCAAAAGTCATACATTCTGCTATCCATGTTAAGGCCTGTATTGCATATTTTTCTCAGGCCTTTCTAACTTTTTCAATGCAGAAGTTTATTGTTGTGGTAAGTTCTTTAAGCATGACTTTTTTCTTGTTTCCTTTAATTTTATGTTAGTCCAAAGTATACACATACACATTCCACACATACAGGGAAATTACAAAGGCTTTTGAAAATAAAGTATAGGTTAATTCCAGAACATGTTTAAGGAGTCACATTTTAACAGTAAAGTTTCATGCAGGTAAAAAGAAATATAACTTTACATTCCTAAATTGCATAGCAAGTTGATGTATGTTTTAATGTACTTTTAAGGAAGAGATTTTTTTTCATAAAACTTAGAATTTAGGAAAACAGAGACATAAATTTCAAGCTATATCTGTAGAATGATCAGTGTGTTATTATATTTGCTCAAAAGTTATCCATCTTGACTTACAGATAAGGATTTCACAGATGACAGGATCCACAGATGACAGTCCATACATTATTTTTTTTTCTGAGACTGAGTTACTTCACTTGTCATAACAGCTTCTCATTCCATTAATTTACCCACAAAATTCATGATGTCTTTATTTACTGCTGCATATAACTCCATCATATAAATGTACATTTTCATTATCCACTCATCGGTTGACACTTGGGTTGTTTCTAGCTCTTCACTACTGTGCATAGAGCTGCATTAAATATGGTTGTACATGTGTCTCTGCTATACGATGAATCATTTGGGTATATAACCAGGAGTGGTATGACTAGATCAAATGTTAGGTTAGTTTTTATTCTTTTAAGTGTTCTCCAACTGCTTTGCATAGGGGTTGCATGAGTTTGCATTCCCACCACCAGTGGATGAGTGTTTCACTTTCCCCACAGCCTCTCCAGCATTTGACATGATTTGTTATCTTGATCTGAGCCAGTCTTACTGGGATAAGATGAAATTTTAAACTGGTTTTAAATTGTAATTTCTTAATTACTAATGACGTTAAACGCTTTTTAAGATGTTTCCTAGTCGTGTTTCTTCTCTTGAGAAGTCTCTGTGCACATCTTTAATTGGGTGATTTGTTTTTCTTGGTCCATTTTTTGAGTATTTTATATAGTCTAGAAACATCTAGACTTTGTCAGGTGTGGCACTGGTGAAGAGTTCCCCCCACTTTGTGGGTTTTCTCTTCTCTTCTTTGATTGTTTCTTTTGCTGTGCAGAAGCTTTATCGTTTAATGAGTTCCCATTTGTTGATTATTGACCTTATTTCCTGCACAACTACTGTCTGATTAGAAAGTCTTTTCCTACACCTATATCTTGTAGGTTACTGCAATGTCTTCAATCTAACATTTTCAGAGTTTCAGGTTTCACATTGACATCTTTTTTCCATTTAGAGTTGACTTTTGTACAAGGTGAAAGGTAGGGGTTTAGTTTCATTCTTCCACAAGTGGTGATCCAGTTTTGCCAACATCATTTGCTGATGATAACTGTCTTTCCGCCACTGAATTTTCTTGGCCCTTTGTCAAATATCAGGTGGCTAACAGTGCATGTGTTCAAGTTTGTGTCTTCAATTTTTTCCCATTGATCTACAGGTATTTTTTGGGGTCAGTACCATGCTGTTTTTATGACTACAGCCATGTAATGTGGCCTGAAGTCTGGTATAATAATCCCCCCTGCATTACTCTTTTTGCTCTGGGTTGCTTTAGCTGTCCAAGTTCTTTTGTTTTTCCATATGTATTTTAGGATTTTTTTTTCCCTAAATCTGTGAAGAAAGTCATGAAGATTTTGATTGGGAGTGCATTGACTCTATATATTGCTTTGGGTAAGATGGTAATTTTCATTATATTATTTCTTCCAATCCATGAGCATGAGAAGTCTTTCCATATTCTGGTGTCTTCCTTAATCTCATTCAAATATTTAAAATTTTCATTGCAGAGATCTTTAATATCTTTGGTCAGGTTTGTTCCATGATATTTTTTTTTGAGGCTGTTGTGAATGGAGTGGTTTCCATGTACTCCTCCAGTTGAATGTTACTGGCATGTAGAAAAGCTATTGAGTTTTGTAGATTGATTTTTTTTAACCTGCTACTTTGCTGAAAGTGCTCATTGTTTCTGGGAATTTTCTGGTGAAATTTTTGACCTCTGTTAGGTATAGTATCATGCCATATGCAAAAAGGGATAGTTTGACTTCCTCTTTTCAAATTAATACTCCTTTAATTTCCTTCTCTTGTCTTATTGCTCTAGCAAAAGTTTCAAGCACTAAATTGAAAATGAGATAATGAGAGGCGTTGCCAGATTCCTAATTTTAAGGGGGGGGGGTGCTTCTCATTTTTCTCCATTTAGAAGGACGTTGGCTGTGGGTTTGTTGTACATAGCTTTAATTATGTTGCAGTATGTTCCCTCCAGGACAATTCTTTCTAGTACTTTAAACATAAAGGTGTGTTGGATTTTATCAAATTCCTTTTTTGCACTGAGTGAGATGCCCATACAGTTTTTGACTTTGAGTCCATTTATATGATTTATAATATTTATTGATTTACATATATTGAACCATCCCTGTATCTCTGGAATAAATGCAATTTGATTATGGTGGATGACCTTTTTGATGTATGCTTGTATATGGTTTGCAAGTATTTTGTTAAGAGTTGTTGCATCTATATTCATAAAGGATATGGTCTATAGTTTTGTGTTTTGGTTGCATCTTTGTCTGGTTTTGGTATTAAAGTGATGCTTGCTTCCTAGATGGAATTTGGGAGATTTTCCTCTAATTCTATCAATTTGAATAACATAAGTAATTTTTGTTAGAGGTCCTCTTTAGATGTCTTATATAATTCTGCTGTAAATCTTTCTGGACTTGGGTTTTTTTAGTTGTAAAATTTTGTATTACTCTCTCAATTTCTTTATGTGTTATGAATCTGTTTAAGCTCTTGATCTCTTCTTGATTAAGCTTTGGTGAATTCCATGATTTTAGATATTCATCCATTTCTCTTAGGTTTTCATATTAGTAGAGTATACATTTTTATTGTAATGTCCTGGGTCTTTTTGTTGTCTGTTGTGATGTTTCCTCTTTCATCTCATCTCTAATTTTGTTGGAGTTGCTCTTTTTTTTTTTGGTTAGCTGGGATAACAGTCTATCTTGTTTTATCCTTTCAAAGAATCAGCTCTTAGACTCCTTGATTCTTTTGTACTATTTTCTTTGTTTCTATTCCATTAATCTCTGCTCTGATTTTTGTTACTTCTTCCTGTCTGTTTGGTGTGTAATTCACTCGTGTTGTCTTTCAGGTGTTTTGAGTTGCAACATTAAGTTATTTATTTGTGCGCTCTCTTTTGTTAATGTAGGCACTTAGAGCTGTGAATTTCCCTCTTAGGACTGATTTTTAAAGTGTCCCAGAGGTTTTGTGGTGGCGCATTTTCATTTTTGTTTAATTCCAGGAATACTTACATTTCTTTCTTAATTTTGCCTCCTCTACCTATGAGGTGTAGTTTGATGTTTTCATAGCATCCCACATTTCCCTATTATTACACTCCTGTTTTTTTAATTTTTCATAATTTTTGCTTGAGCATTCCAATTCTTCCATGTTATATTCTAGTCTTGATATTCTATTTTCTACTTCATTTATTCTGTTACTGAGGCTTTCTCTTCTCCTTTCCCAATGGCTGGATGAGTGTTTCATTTCCTTCTTCAATTCAGACTGAGTTTTCTTCAGTATTTCCATATCTTTTGTGAATCCATTCTGAAGTTTATCATTATCTTCTTTTAGTTTATCCCTATCTTCTTTTAGTTCTTTGATTTGTTTGTGTTTTCTTTAAATCCTTGAATTCTTTTATCGTGTTTATTATAGTTCTTTTAAGATCTGTGACCTGGGTTACTTCTAGAGGGTCTTCATTATAAGAGTCTTCTACAGGATTAGTAGTATTTAGCAGAGACATATTATTTGGGTTTTTCATGTTATTGTTTATTCATTGTGATTTTGGTGTGTGGATTTCCTTTTTGCTGTATTCTAGAAAACTCAAGGGTTTCTTTGTTGAACTGAAGACAAATTTGCTTATATTCTTCAATGCGTTCATTATCTTCTTTTCCAGGGGGATCTTTTTGAGACAGGGTCTCCCTGTAGCCCCAGCTGGCCTGGAACTTGCTCTGTAGACCAGGCTGGCCTTGAACTCACAAAGATCCACCTGCCTCTGCCTCTCAAGTGTTAGGATTAAAGGCGTGTGCCACTACGCTGGGCCATTGTTTTATTAGGTAAGAAAAGGTGGTTAGTCTAGGTTTTAGGTATTCACTTCTGATTTTGTACTGGAGAGATCAGTTAGTTCTCACCCAGCAGGTCTGCAGCTCCTCCAGAGGCCCAGAACAGATAAAAAATCAGGCAGGCTTTAACCCCGTTCCACATGAGGTATGCCTACCAGTTCCCCTGGGCTGGTTGTGTCTAGTTCTGGATGCAGGGCCAGGAAAGCCTAACCTGGAACGGGAGGGGTCCAAGGTGTTCCTTAGCGAATGGGTAGGGATTCTAGAATACTGCGGAGAGCCTAGCCGCATGGGCCTCTGGGTCTCTGTCTCATCAGCTGGGAACCAAGCTGCTCACACAGGAGCAGAGCCTCTGGGTGGGTGTGAGGGGCTCTGTCTTATCCGCTGGGAGCCAGAGCTGGATCCGGAGCTGAGGTTCACTGAAATTTCTTTTTGGTTGTAGTTAAAAAAATCTTTTTAGGTATATGACTGTTATGCATGCATGTATGTAAGTGGCCCCATGCCATGAGGGTCTGTGGATGTCAGACAAGAGTGTCATATCCTCTAGAACTGGGGTTATGGACAGTCATGCGCAGCCATGTGGGTACTGGAATTCAAACTTGGGTTTTCTGCAAAGTGCTCTTAACTGCTGAGCCCTTTCTCC
Source organism: Rhizomys pruinosus (assembly GCA_009823505.1). NCBI lineage: Eukaryota > Metazoa > Chordata > Mammalia > Rodentia > Spalacidae > Rhizomys > Rhizomys pruinosus. The sequence goes on along the minus strand of VZQC01007033.1, from coordinate 2,295,818 downwards.
AGCCCTACAGCCTGCTTTCTTATACAATACTAGACCATCTGTCAGGGTTGGCCCTGTCCACAGTGGGCTGGGGCCACTCACATCACTCAAAAATCAATAAAAAGCTCTTGCCCCAAACACATTCAAGGCTACAGGACAGTCCACTGGATGAAATTCCTCAGTTGAAGTTTCAGCTAGCCAGATGTGTCCAGGTGGCATCAAAAGCTATCCAGCACACTCTCCAGCATTTAAAGTACAAACTTACGTACATACATGCAAGCAAATACACATTCATAGATGCCCACATTTGCACACACCCCATCATATTCTCAATCAAGGTCACACACTCCCAATGCACGTGCACACACACACACACACACACACACTCTTATGCACTCATACATGGAAAGACATGCACACACATTCACAATCATACTCATTCATACATATACACCCACTGATACACACATAAACACAACCACAACCATATACATTTGCTACACTAACACATACATATGTCACTACATACTTGTAGATATTCCGGGCATTTCTTGGTCATGTATTTACATTTATTTATTTATGACCTTATAGAAACCAATACACAATATGAAATATTCTTGCTCAAAGGAAAAGAAGAAATAGGATTTTTTTAACTTTGTGATTGTTTGGTAATTTTATTTAATTATATTATATCTGTTAGACTTCAGTTTGAGTCAATGCTGAGATTATTTGCATATTTGTTAGAATATTATTAAATCAATACTGAACAATTTAACTTGATATTTTGTTCATAAGTTACCATGAAAGAATATAACTCTGTTTTGTGGAGTAAATTGTGCGGTAAATAATTAGATAAAAATTACACACTTTGATATGAGGGATGATAATATCGGAATTCTTGATTTTTTTAAATGATGGCAAAAGGAGAAATCCATGTATTATCATTATGGTTAATCCCAGCACTCAGGAGGCAGAGGGGGGCAGATCTCTTTGAGTTCAAGGCCAGCCTGTTCTAAACAGAGAGTTTTAGGATGGGGCTGCAGGAGATCCTGTCTCAAAAAGACCAAAAAAAAAAAAAAAAAGTAAATGACCAGTAAATTTGTAACTTAAGCAGTGTGCCAAATATTTCACTCATAGAACACAAAAGGAAACATTTCTTCAATAAGAAATTTATTTAACATATTTTCCTGCATCGAAATTTAGATGTCATTGGCTTTTACCCTGAGGAATACACAAAATTCTTCTATTTGAGAATCTATTAAATATCTATTCAAATACACATATATGTGTTTCTTTTCTTGTCAGTTTTGGACACATGGTCAGGCAGCAGAGGAACATTGAGTGTCTGGCTCAGGGAGATCCCCTGCATGCAAACAGATTGAAGAGAGCAAGGATCAACCCGGATGTCTGGTCATCAGTCTTCGTTGTATGGAACCTTCAATCCCCCCACATTATAATCTTCTGTAACTTTCCTGGTATGTCTGTGAAAGTAAACAGAAGTAATCTTTATGGTTCTTACAGCCTTAACTTCCTTGGCTGACCCGAGAGCTGTCTTTGTTTGTTTGTTTGTTTTTGTGTGGTTGTTTCTGTGTTGATTTCTGCAACATGGTCTCCCTGTAGCCCCTGGAACTTACTATTAGAGCAGGCTGGCCTCTACTTTATAGAGAGATAAGCCTGCCTCTGCCCCCCAGTGCTGGAATTAAAAATGCGGACCTCCATAGTGGGGTATCAAATATGATAGACTATGTGAAGCAGATAAGCTTCATTAAGGAAGCCATGGGGTCATAAATCCCTTGAAACATCCAAATAGCCCTAATCTGGCTGTACAGCTTTATGTCCCAGGGTGGAGACAAGCTTTGTGGAGGTGACCTGTCCTCTTAGGGCTCTGAGGTACTGGGTTGCTCTGCTTGGGAAGTAATCTGACAAAAGCTTCCAATTATGCAAATGTGCCAGGCCTCAGCATCAAGCACACCCCAGCCTGGCCCAAGGGAGAATAAAACCTTCCTATGACCCTGACCAAGGGGCAGAGACTTTCTCTTTGAGGCAGAAAGCTTCTCTGTCTGCTCACTGTCTTCTTTAATAGAAAGTGTACATTCCTCACCCATTATGGGGCTAGCTCTGCTCTTATTTCTTAACTTTAAACCTCCTCCTTTTCTCTCTTCAAAAACCTAACAAAGTGGACAGCTTTTCATAGGGATCATCACTTCCTAGTTGTGGTTCTGCATGATGCAATAGTTTGTCCTTATACAGTTTGGAACAGTGATTGCTTCATTTCAGAGATGGAGGAGGTCCACCCTAGGTGCACCACTGGACACTGCTGTGTAAGAGTTGTTGTACGTGGAGGAAGCTTACACGGAAAAAACAGCTTCTAAGAACTCTGTCACACTTGTGTATCTGAGATGCATCAACTGTGCAAGATGGAACAGGTCTAAATCTAAATCATGTATACAATTTGCATATCTTACCTGAGGTCAACAATGGCACCCAACAGCCTCGTCAAATTGAACACCTGTTTTAAGAAGTGTTTGCTGTTTTAAGCAATCCATACACACAGTGTGTTCTTTCAGATTTGAAATCAGCCATTACCAACATGTAGACATGAGGGCCACAGTCCACTTCATTACTGTAACCCATTTTGAAGTAAAGTATGCTACTAAAACTCAAAAGAGCTGCACCCCCAAACTTCAAAAATGAGGCAAGTTTTAGGTTACTTAATCAGGCTATTTTTTTTATACATATACACTGTGAAGTGATTAGCATAATCAAGTTAGTGTATCAATCACCACATGGAGTGAGCCCTTTTGTGTTTCTGTGTATCATAAGTACAATCACAGTACACTGCCTGGAAGTTTCAGTCCATGTCAGTGTGTGACAGAAAACATGCTGTGAAAGAGACTCTCAAGATTCACTTATGTCTAAGTGCAAATTTCCCCTGTGACTAACACAAATCTATCCATTACCTTATTTCCAATTTCCGTCTTGTGACAACTTCTATTCCAACTCAGCAAAAGCTTCCCAGTCCATAACTGTGTACCCCTATCAGCCTGAAAAGACGTTTTAAAGATTAACTTTTTACCACTTCATTCATGTACATAATAGATTTTGGTTTTGTTATTTCCCCAGGAATTTCTCTTGTCTGCCTCACCCTTCCCAACATTCCCTGCCTCTACTTCATGTCTTTTTCTTGGTGACCTATGAAGCCCACCAAGATGGGAGTACTGAAACAATTTAATAAATGAAATGTGTAATCGTTGCATTTTCTTACCAAATGGTGGTGTGGCTATGAATGGTACATATTCTACAGCTACAAATGGGGCAGAGAAAAACAGAGAAGGTACAGTTTGGAGAGAAAGAGCAACTGTGATGTTTATGAATGTTGAAGCCAAGACTTGTTGAATGAGAGACTTTCTTTGATAAGGAGATTAGAGCAATTAAAGGGAGACTTAATGATTTGCACTTGAACAATGGGAAGAATACTTTCAGGGAAGGAATGCGCACAGCTAAGCTTCCAACTTGTGAAAGGAAAAAGCCTGAGAGGATTTTTTATTTTTTAATCTTAGAAAACCATGTAGAAAAGCACCTGGTACTGTGGATGAAGAAGACCAGAGTCCACCCCAGGCTGGCAGCTGGATTTACAGTGTTGATCAGGTGGTGCTGACTTTAAAGGCATAAAATATGCAAGAGGAAGGAGTCACTGGTTCTTCCTCCAGTTTCAGGGAGCTGCAGTGTCCAGGAAGCTTGTAGCAGGGGAGTCTGTGAATAAAGAAGGTCCTGGCAGGCTATTGTGTGAAGTTGTTAAAGGTGAAGCCTAGTTGGTGGTAGAGACTCCAAGAAAACGTTGGAGATACTAGAGCCATGAAATATCTGCCAAGTAGACCTGCATATATTTCTGCATGAACACATTTCTTTCAGTTTGCTCATGGAAGCACTCATAAGTTAAATTGTGGGTTTATATGGTACATGCAAGCTTTGTGATTTGTTTTGTAAAACCTCAGTCTCTTTTCCTAAAGTGCCATAGAATTTCACATCCCCAATATTATAGGAGTGATCTCCATTCACTATCCTCACTAGCTTCAAAGTTGTCATTACTTTCTACTTAGCCATTCAGATAGTCATATTGTTCAATGCTACTGTATTAGTTTATAAACCACACTTAATTGTTTATCTTGGTAAAAAGTTCATATGCTTATTTACTATGTGTATATTTCAATCAATGAAAAACATTTTAAAATTTGCATTTTTTTAACTTATTCATTTGCTACTGAGATATTGTCCTTTCTAGACACTGTTCTTGTTCAGATACATAGTCTGAAAATATTTTCCCTAATGTGTATTTTCTCTTTACATCTCCTTAACAGTTATTTCATAAAACAGGCGTTTAATTTTTGAGGTATAATTTATCAAATATTTGATTTGTGATTTATCATTTTGATGTTAGTAAGAATTTTTCCCTATAAATATAACTTCTTGATCAATTCCTCTCTCTCTTTACATATATATGGATATATATATATATATATATATATCCATATGTGTATGTATATCCATATATGTATATACAAACACATTTATAATTTCATTAGCTATAATTAAATACATAAGATTTTGCATTAAATTCTATATATGCTATGCTCTGAAGTTCAGAATCAGCAGTTATTCTTCCCCATGGGTGGATGCTACTAGAAACAGCCTGTGAAAATGTGAGTCCAAATAAGCCTTCTAACCCCCATGAGTTTGTTATTGCAGATATTTTGTTATAGGAATGTAAATCTGACTGTCACAAATGGGGCTCACCTGTAACCTCAAAATGCGATTTCAACTGGAAACAGAGTCTTTTTAATGGTTAATGTACTATCTTAAGATTATATCATACTGGGGCTGGAGAGATGGCCTAGCGGTTGAGAGTGCCGACTGCTCTTGCAGAGGACCCGGGTTCGATCCTGAGCACCCACATGGCGACTAAGAACCGTCTGTAACTCCAATTCCAGGAGAGCTCCAGTTCCAGGGGAATCCGACACCCTCTTCTGACCTCCGCGGCATTGCACGACACGGGTGCACAAGCCTGCATGCAGACAGTACATTCATACACATAAAAATAAATAAATAATTTAAAAAAAGATTATATCATACTATATTTAGGGTTTTTCCAAAACCCAATGGCTTGTGAGAAGACCCACAGAGGAGAAAGCTCTATGAAGATGAATGTGAGAAAAGAGTGGAGTTATGGTGTCACAAGCCAAGGACATATGGCCACTGCATGCAGAGAAGAAAAAGAAGAGCTGGTGTGCAAATGGCAGAAGGAGAATATTCTGGTACCTCAACCTCAGGTGAATTTCTTCTGTCTTAAACTTTCATGCTATAGTGGTTTATTACAGCATATATTGTTTAAATTTATTTATATTTATGTATATCAATGTTTTGCCTGCGTGTATATAAGTGCACCATGTCCCCGCAATGTCCATGAAGGTCAGAATTTGTCATCAGATCCCCCTACAACTGTTATTAAGGACAGTTGTTAGCATTAAAGTGTGCTGGGAACCACACCAGCATCCTTTGCAAGAACAGCCAGCGTTCTCAACTGCTGAGCCATCTCTCCAACTCCAATAATAGCATGTCTTAAAAAACAAAAACAAATCCATCTACACATGTTTGTATGGGTCTGGTTCGGAGTTTCTTTTCCTGCTTCATTAAGCTATTATTCCCTGCTATCAAACTTGGTGGGCTTTAAATATAAGCCTTGAAATTTGGCACACATATTTTTTACATTGAGTTACCTCCTAGAAATTATATCTATACATATCATATATATTATATAATTATATTATATAGATTATGTATTATATAGATTTATACTTCCCCAGATATATGTATATGTATGCACACATATGTATATATTTGTATATATGTAGATACACATATATGTGTATAATATATGTATATATTATATATGAATAATATACATATTTTATAGATAGATAGATATTAAATATAAATTTGGTATTTTAGTTTTTTGCCTTCCAATACACATTTTGTTATAAACTTATTTATCTCTATGTGTTTTATATTATTATCTATACTTACCTCTCTGTATCTGTTATCTATCAGGAAGTTCAAACACGACAAAAATCCCAGCATTGAAATTGGGGAGTACGTAAGAAACCCAAACCATACTGGAGAAACTATAAACAACTGACAGGAGGACTGCCAGTTTCATTTAAGGGTGAGACTCTTGACAGGGTGACCATGCTCCAGTATGTAAATTCATAGTGAAGAGTAAATGGGAACACTATTGTGATTTTATATAGGAAATTGGGTGGAGCGAAGTAAGGACACAGGAAATAAGGGAGGACTATAAATATAATAAAAACAAAATGCATGAAATTCACAAAAATTAATTAAAAATGAAAAAAAATAATAAAAATGGATGTGGTTTCTGAAGCCCATAACATTTGTACCATTATTTGCAACCATGGGCATATCTTGTTATGCCTTCCCTGAGCAGGTCTGTAGACCTCAGAGCTGTTAACATGGATGATTGAGGATTATTTTTATCTGGTCATTTTACTTTATTACTTTAAAAAATACCTACCATGCCTTATCTCTGACATAGAGTCACTTCATTATCATGATAATTATGGTATATATTGATAATTTTTATTTTTTTAAACCATATGTCTATTTATGATAGATTCTACATCTAGTTTTCAAATTGATACATTTTTGTATACTAATAACAGTAGCCTCACAAAACAAATAGATTTTTATTTTTCTCAGCAGTGAGAAGCACTTGATATTCTTCATCAGATTGAGTTGCAGTGTAAGAGAATCCAAAATTAAGAGTGAAAATCCGGCCAGGCATGGTGGTGCATGCCTTTAATCCTAGCACTTGGGAGGCAGAGGCAGGTGGATCTCTGTGAGTTCAAGGCCAGCCTGGTCTACAGAGTGAGTTCCAGGACAGCTGGGGCTACAGGGAGACCCTGTCTCAAAAAGACCAAAAAGAAAGAAAGGAAGAAAGGAAGAAAGAAAGTAAGAAAGGAAGAAAGGAAGAAGGAAGGAAGGAAGGAAGAAGGAAAGAAAGAGAGAGAGAGAGAGAGAGAGAGAGAGAAAGAAAGAAAGAAAGAAAGAAAGAAAGAACGAAAAAGAAAGAAAGAAAGAAAGAAAGAAAGAAAGAAAGAAAGAAAGAAAGAAAGAAAGAAAGAAAGAAAGAAAGAAAGAAAGAGAAAGGAAGAAAAAGTGAAAATCCAATTCCAAGAAAGCTGGGCATATTTTGACAAAACTATATACAAAGAAAAGGGAGAGGGTCTTTGGCATGCCTGAGTATAAGAATTATAGATCACTTACACTCTAATGAGATGTGACTTCTCCAGCAACCAGGTTAGATGGGTTATGTAAGAAGGATGGGGCTGTTCATTTGCTAATAGTTGACAGGAAGTCAGGTTGGGGCAGAGTTTTAGGGTGAGGGAGATGAGGAAGAGGCCTGAAAATAACCAAAATTCATTTGTATGAAATTATTAAATGAAAAAAATTTCTGTTAAACTTAAAAAATAATAAGGAATTTAAGATGCGTTCTTTTGTTCACTATTTTTTGAAAGAGATCAGGTAGAATTTGTGGTTTTTTGGTAAATATTTTGTAAATTCTCCAGAAACAGATATTATTTGGTATTAAGCTTTCACATTTTTTTATTTGCAGGACCTTTGAAATGATTTATTTGGGGGTCAGTTGTGATTGGTATGTTTTCGAGAGATGAGGTTCACTTCACTAGAGTTGCCTTCCAGGGCCACGGGCACCTGGTTGGGGTTAATTTTGTCCCTTCAGAGTTTGAAGTAACAGGAGAGGTTTCATTGCTGACAGTACAATCTGTGTCTTTTGTTGTCTTTGCTGTCTTGCTGTCAGCTTTGTTGACTTTTAACAGCCACTACCTCCTCATCGATTATTCCCCACGATTTCTCCTATCCCCATTTCAATGATTCCTGCCAAAGTCTTCATGGTGCATCAAGAAGCACTTCTGCTTCTTTGTGAGTTTAAGGCTTATTTTCCTGAAAGGACAGAGTAGATTATTGATTTTAGCTCTTTCTCCTTAGATAATGAATATGTATATTCTTAGAGTTATAAAACTCCATCTTGTGTTGTTTTAACTGTGTTTCACTAATTTACTATGTTGAATTTTCATTTTCATAAAGGCAAATGGAAATTTTAATTTCCCTTGAGTGTTCTTTGATCCACAGATTATTTAGATGTAGGTAGTTTCCAACTGTTTGGAGACTCTTATTTTTATGTTATTAATTTTGAGTTTGATTACATTGAATAATTTCAGTAATTTTTAAACCAAAGATATGATGAGCCTTGTTTTATGTTCAGTGTTCACTTGACACGAAGGTATATTTAGTCTGTTGTTGGGTGAGTGTTTTATATTTACTGTGTATGGACAATGTTTCTTGATTTCTACAGAACTGTTAATTTTCTCTTTCCTTACAATCAGTTAAAAGAGGAGTGGTAGGATTTGAACTGTAACTGATGGTCTTAATTGCTTTTTAATCTTACATGATATTCTTCTTCATCTTTTGTTTTTTGTTTGTTTCATATTCATCCAGGATTGTTTTCATTATAGATTTACATTTGCCCCAGATATATGTATATGTATGCACACATGTACATTTTCATATATGTATATATACACAGATATATGCATGTGTATAATATATATGTATATATTATATATGAATAATATATGTGTATATAAAACACGCTGTGCTGCTAGAAGTTTGTTTCCATTCAGAATCCTAATTTGTATGTGTTGTCTTTTTTTTAGTATCTTTATTGAAGTTTTTTGCATTTCACACATCATTTCTCAGTCCAGTCTAGACTCACCTCTCTTTCCAATCCTCCCATCTCACCCAAGTTCAGGCATTCTGCCATACCTGCTCTGTATCTCTTTTGGACACTTTTCAAATTTTTTCAAAGCAGAGGACTATTGCCTTTGGAAGAACTTTACCATTTCAGTCAGTTCCCTGTCCCAGTTCCTCTACTGCTGCTGTTCCCTCCAATCTGTACTGCTTCAACATATGCATATGTCACACCTATCCTAAAATTATATCATCTGTAAACAAACTGCTATTTCCATATCATATTTTAGGATTCACATTTTTCCTTTTTTAAATTTATATTACTCTAAAATATTCCTATATACCCTCCACCCATATACCAAGATACAAAGTCTAAAAATAAGTGGTGGGTTAATTCGAGACCCTGTTAAGGGATTTACATTATAAGAGCACAGTTGCTTTTAGGAAAAAGGGAATATAACATTGATGTTGCTCAGTTTGCCTTTCAACTAGGGGCTTGGTACAAGTCCACAGATGAGGGATACCATTCGCTGTTCGTTTTTCTGGGACTATGTTACTTCACTTAGCATAATATCTTCTAGTTCCATCCATTTACCTGCAAAGTTCATGATGCCATCTTTCTTTACCTTTGCATAGAACTCCATTGTGTAGATGTAGACATTTTCTCTATCCACTCATTGGTTGAGGATTGGCTTCAGCTCTTCGCTATTCTGAAGAGAGCTGCAATAAACATGGCTGTGCATGTATCTCTGTGGTAGGATGAGTCTTGTAGGTATACATCCAGGGGTGGTATGGCTGGTTCAGGTGGCAGGCTCATTTTGAGTTTCCACACTGCTTTCCATAGTGGTTGTACGAGTTTACATTCCCTCCAGCAGTGGATAAGTGTTCCACTTTCCCCACCACCTCTCCAGCATTTGTTTTCTTGATCCTTATAAGAGTGAGATGATATCTTAAAGTGTTTTAATGTGCATTTCCTTAATTATTACCAATGTTGAACACTTTTAAAGATGTCTCAGGCCAGGTGTGTTGGTGCACACCTTTAATTGCAGCACTCAGGAGGCAGAGGCAGAGGCAGGCAGATCTCTATGAATTCCAGGCCAGCCTGGTCTACAGAGTGAGCTCCAGGCCAGCTGGGACTAACTAAAGGGAGACCCTGTCTCAAAAATACCAAAAAAAGATGTTTCTCAGCCATCTTTTTTCCTCATTTGTGAAGTCTCTGTTCAGCTCTTTTTTACTCCATCTTTTGAGTGAGTCATTTGTTTTCTAATTTCTTTGTTTTTTGAGTAGTTTATATATTATGGAAGTTAGTGCTCTGTCAGATGTATCAGTGGTGAAGGTTTCTTCCCACTCTGTGGGTTTATCTTCATTTCACTGATTGTTTCTTTTGCTGTACAGAAGCTTTTGAGTTTAATGAGGTCCCACAATTGTTGACTGTTTCCTGCACAGATCTAGAAAGTCTTTGTCTACACCTATATATGTCTTGTAGGTTGCAGCCAAAGTTTTCTTCTGTCACCTTCAGAGTTTCAGGTTTCACATTGAGGTCTTTGATCCATTTGGAGGATCCATTGATTTTTTTGTACAGGATGAGAGGTAGGGGTTTAATTTTCATCTTCTATAAGAGGTGATCCAATTTTACCAACACCATTTGCTGAAATGCTTTCTTCCATTGAGACTTTTTGGCCACTTTGTCAAATATGAGGTGGCTGAAATTGTGTGTGCTCAAATTTTTATCTTCAGTTTTGTTCCATTGATCCACAGGTCTGTTTTGTGCCACTACCAGGCTGCATTTATGATTTGATCCCTGTAATATATTTTGAAGTTTGGTATAGTAATGCCCCCTGTATTGCTCTATTTGCTCAGGGATGCTTTAGCTATTCTGGGTCTTTTGTTTTTCCATATGAATTTAAGGACTTTTTTTCCAAGTCTGTAAAGAAACTCATGGGGATTTTAATGGGGATTGCATTGAATCTGTATATTAATTTGAGTAGAATGGACATTTTTACTATATTAATTTTTAGAATCCATGAGCATTGGAGTTCTTTCCATCTTCTGATATCTTCTTCAATCTCCTTCTGGGGTTTTAATTTTTTGTTGTAGAGGTCTTTAGTGTCTTTGGTTATGTTTATTCTTAGATATTTTATTATTTTTGATGGTATTGTGAGTGGGAAGGTCTCCTTATATTCCTTCTTCAGTTGCTTGTTGTTAGTGTAAAGAAAAGCTACTGATTTTTCCAAGTTAATTTTGTATCCCAACATTTTACTGAAAGTCTTATTCATTTCTTTGGGGTTTTCTGGTGGAGTTTTTAGCATCTCTTATGTAAACTATAATATCATTTGAAAAGGGGGATAGCTTGACTTCCGCTTTTCCAATTAGTACTCCTTTAATTTCTCTTTCTTGTCTTATTGCCCTAGCAAGTGTTTCAAGCACTATATTGAAGAAGAGTGGTGATAATGGGCAGCATTGTCATGTTCCTGCATTTAAGGGTTCTAACTTTCTCCATTTAGGATGATGCTGGCTTTGGGTTTCTTGTATATGGCTTTGATTACGTTGAGAAATGATTCCTCCAGTCCAATTTCCTCTAGGATATTAATCATGAAGGGATGCTGGATTTTGTCAAAGGCTTTTTCTCCCTCAATTGAAATGATCATGTGCTTTTTGTTTTTCAGTCCATTTATGTGTTTTAGGATATTTATTGATTTACATATGTTGAACCATTCCTGCATCTCTGGTATGAATCCAACTTGGTCATGATGGATGATCTTTTTGATATGGGTCTGTATGCATTTTGCAAGTATTTTGCTGAGAATTTTTGTGTCTATTTTCATTAATGAGATCTGTCTTTTTTTTTTTTTTTTTTTGGTTGTACCTTTGCCTGGTTTTGGTATTAGAGTCATGCTGTTCAGAACAATTGTGGACATAATGGCTATAAGTCTTCTTTAAATAGTTACAGAATTTTTCTGTGTAACCATCTGGGCCTGGGTTTTTTTTCAGTTGTGAGGTTTTTAATTACATTTTCAATTTCCTCCAATATTATGGGTGTGTTTAAGCTGCCAATTAATTCTTGGTTAAGCTTTGTTGACTTCCAGGATTTCCGGTATTCATTCATTTCTCTTATGTTTTCAAATTTAGTAAAGAATAGGTTTTTGAAGTATGATTATCTGGAACTTTTCATTGTCTGCTGTGATGTTTCCCCTTTCATCATGTATTCTATTGATTTGGAGTTGCTTTTTCTTTCTTTTGGTTAATTGGACTAGATCTGCCCATCTTGTTTACACTTTCAAAGAACCAACTTCTGGATTCATTGATTGTTTTATTGTTATCTTTGTTTCTATTTCATTGATTTCTGCTCTGATTTTTGCTATTTCTTCCTGTCTGTTGGGTTTATGGTTCACTTGTTGTTGTCTCTCAAGTGTTTTTAGCTGCAGTGTTAGATCATTTATTTGTCCTCTTTTTTTTTTGAATGTAGGCACCCAGGGCTATACATTTCCTTCTTAGGACTGTTTTTAAAGTATCCCATAGGTTTTGTTGTGATGTATTTTCATTTTTTTTAGTTCCAGGAATGCTTTTGTTTCTTTCTTTATTTTTGCCTTGACCCATTCATTATTCAGGAATCTGTTGTTAATCTCCATGTGTTCTTGTACGTAGTAGGGCTTTTCCTGATGCTGAGATTCAGCTTTATTGCACTATGGTCAGATAGAATGCAGGAAATTATTTCAATCCTTTTGTATTTGTTGAGGTTCATTCTGTGTCCTATTATTTGGTCGATTTTGGAGAAGGATCCGTGGGATGCTGAGTAGAAAGTATATTCTCTGATGTTTGGGTAGACCATTTGGTAGATGTCTGTGAGGTCCATTTGGTTCAGTTCAGATGTCTCTCTATTCTTTCTCTTGTTGACCTGTTCAAAGGGCTCAGTGGGGTATTGAAGTCCCCTATAATTAGTATGCTGGGTTTCATCTGTGCCTTGAGGTCCAGCAGAATTGTGCTTATAAAATTTGGTGAACCAGGGTTTGGTTTATATATATTCATTATTGTGAAATCTTCATGGTTAATTGTTCCTTTGATAAGGATGCAGTGGTCCTCTTTGTCTCTTCTGATTAGTTTTACTTTGAGGTCTATTTTGTCTGATATTAGAATAGCAACTTTTGCTTGCTTTTGGTACTATTTGCTTGGAATATTTTTTTCCATCCTTTCACTTTGTTGATGCCTGTCCTTGAGGGTGAGATGGGTTTCTTGTAGACAGCATATAGATGGGTTCTGTTTCCTAATCCATTCTCCCAGTTTATGTCTTTTGATTGAGGAGTGCAGCCCATTAATATTTAAGGTTATTATTGAGAGATGTGTGCTGCTTCCTTTTACCATATTTTCTGCTTGCATTCTTGGTCTAGGTTTGGATTTCTGCAGTTATACTGTTATTAATTACTTTTTCTAGCTGATTGAGCCTAGTTGCTCCTTTCCTCTGACCTTTGAATTGCTTCCAGTATTTTGTGAAAGGTTGATTTTTCTGGACATGAATTCTTTCATCTTGTTTATATCATGAAATATTTTTGTTTCTCCTTCTTGTTCCTGAGACAATGATTTTTAACATGATGTTTAGCTGAACTTAAGTATTGTCTAAAAGTTTTCTCTCATAGCAAGGCGGCTTTTCATAAGTCCTTTTGGGGACATGTATTTTACTGTTATTTTTTATAGCCTGGTGAAAACTTCAGGTTGAATCATCATAAATATCAGGAAAAAAAATAAAAGCCAGGAATTGTATCCCTGTTCCATCATTCAGTTACTCTAGTTCTCTGTCTTGTTCTTCCCTTAAGATTCTGCTCAATTTGTTTTATATATAAAGTGGAGTTTTTAATTTAGCCATACCAGAAAAATTGAAAAAAAAATCTCCTAAACTTTACCTTTCCAGTAGTAAATATTACTTTTATTTCTTAAATGTGGTGAATGATCTTTCAGAGAAAACATTTGTGTTCAATGTACATAGCTCTAGGCTAAATAGGAAAATTCCATTGAGGTTGTCAACTTCAAATAAAATAAAATTATATTATAAAACAGCATTCTTTGGGACTCATATTCAAAAGCTGCCACACTAGTACATATGTGTAAAATCTAGGTTGTCAACTTCAAATAAAATAAAATTATATTATAAAACAGCATTCTTTGGGATTCATATTCAAAAGCTGCCACACTAGTACATATGTGTAAAATCTCCATGTAGTCACCATTTACTATTCAAATACCTCCCATTTATTCAAATAGCAGATAGATATAATTCTTATAAAATGAAATGAACAAGGTTAGTACTTGATGGTCACTATGTCCTTTGCTACCAGAAGTTACAGGAAGTTTGCTCAGTTCTCAGGTCCCTGGAAAACCTGTTCCTTACTCCCAATGAAAACTTAAGCAGCATGGAAATAACTACATAGCGTACATTGTTCCCTGAATTTTGACTACCTGGTGGATTATATTCTTTATAACCTCATGATTACCTTTACCATTACTCCTTCTAATGCTACTTAGTATTTTTTTTATTAATTTTATTTATTTCTGTGTGTGTATGAATGTACTGTCTGCATGCAAGTCTGTGCACCCGTGTCGCACAATGCCGCGGAGGTCAGAAGCGGGCGTCAGATTCCCCTGGAACTGGAGTTCTCCTGGAATTGGAGTTTCAGACGGTTCTCGGCCACCATGTGGGTGCTGGGGATCGAACCCAGGTCCTCTGCAAGAGCAGTCGGCGCTCTTAACCACTAGGACATCTCTCCAGCCCCCCTTAGTATTTTTTTTTTTAAAAACTTGTTTATCATATTTTTCTTAGAAAGGAGTAAGGAGTAGTATAATCTTTTGATCAAAGGTAATATATAGAAAATATTATTGATATACATACATAATTAGAAATATACAGAAAATTCCAATAAGATCCATGCTTGCACAACTAGCACATTTGCAAATATTTTTTTGTGTGTTTTTAATTTCAAAAAGAATTATGAGCTTTTATTAAAAGTGTGGGTTACATATCCTTGTTTATTTTATTACATAAATGGAGTACTTCACGTTTTTTCAAGTTTAATAAACTGTGTTGGGAATAGCCATTTACCATAGTTCAATAGAAGCAAACACTAATAAAAATATAAAAATCACTCATCATAATATCTTCTGTAAAAATTAATTCTAATTTTTACTACCAAATAATTAGCAAATAATAATAGAAAATTGAAAAAAATAGAAGAATGTCCAAAATTTAAACTGTTGGCATGAAGGATTCATGGCAAATAAAAATGAAAATAACCCCGGCATTAATCATTAAAGAAATGCATATTATGGGGCCATTCGAATCCCATTATTTGTTTATTAGAATGGGGACTTCTCATTGAAATGACTAAATTAAGAGTTTGACCTCAGTAAGGATTGAAAAGAATGTAATATTACACAGAAATGCTTGTCCCAGTTAGAAAAAACTGTATTTTTGACATATTTGAAACAGAGTTTTAAAGCATCAGGAATTATGTCAAACTGAACTTAAGAACTGAAGCCTCAGACTTGGGATAAGTTGATTAAGACGACAGACTGAAAACTGGGAATAACCCAGACATCAGCACTCAGTGATTATAGTGGTTTGGATCTGAAATACTGACTACAAACACATGATCTGATTGTTCAGCTCTAGATTTGGGGTGCTATTCTGAAGGCTCTGGAGCCTTCAGGGGATGACCAAAGCAGATCACTGGAGGTCACCGTTGAAGGTCATTCTTGTCCATGATTCTGATCTGCTTTCTACTTTCTAGTTCACTTGAAGTGGAAAAACCTATGTGACACTCTCCAGACATCATGGGCTTAGAAACGTCCTCATTATTCTCTACTATGATACACTAAAACTCTGAAATGATGCACCACAATGAGTATTTCTTCCTTTCATTGATTTTTATCAGTTATTTTGATCACAGTGTCAAAGAAAGTAACTAATAGAATGAAATGATACAGAAAGGAGTTTTTATAACATTTCATTGAAGTTTTGTACAATTCATATAACATTTCTCAGTCCAATTTAGATTCATTCCCCTTTCCATGCCCCCAATCCTACCTGAGTTCATGCATTTTGCCATACATGTCTTGCATCTTTTTTTCAGTCTTTTTTAAAGTTTTTCTATGTAGAGGTTTATTGTTTTGTGTTGAAGTTTACTGTTTCAGTCAGTTCTTTGACCCTGTTCTTATGTGTTGTTCCTCCTAATTTGTATTGCTCCAAAAATATGTTCTTCACACATATACCAAAATCGATTTCTGAAAGTAAATTGCATGTTAATTCAAAAACATGTTTAGGAATTCACATTTTCCCCTTTAATTTTATATTATTCTAAAGTATGAATACATATTGTTCCTTCAAATACCAGAATTACAAAGTCTGAGAATAAGTGGTAGGTTAATTCTAGATGCCATTAAGGTATTCACATTATAATGGAATATATATATATATATATATATATATATATATATTGTTTTTCTGGGATTGTGTTACTTCACTTAGCATTTAACCCAAGGAAATCCTCAATTTCTTTCTGCTTTCTAATTTCTAGGAATATGATAAACTTTTTATAAAAGCTGTTTGTAAATTGCAGTAAAGTACTTTCCAACTAACAAAAACTGTGCCTGACAGTTCTCTATTTTTCACATAGCCAAACCCATCTGTACATCATCTTGAGTCCTTTAGGAAGACATCAGAGACATTGAGTATTTGAACAGGGACTTAGAAATGCCTCTTGCTGAAGTTATTGCATTCATGAGCTGCAGAAGAAACAAACAGAAATCAAGCTGGTATTGAATTTGAACCATCATCTCTTCTGGATAGAATTCATAGTTCTAAAAGTTGTTTGCAAGTTACATGAAGAGAAAATTAATCATCAACCTTACCCAGCTGTGGATCCTGCAAGCTACAACTAGCCTAGCAAGATATGCTCACCAATGCCCTATCGGTATGAATATTATGGGAGGAACCAACGCTTTTCTAATTTTATTTAAGGTCTGCCTCATAAGATGAACCCAATACCTAACATTCATATCACTGTTAGGAACCTGTGGCACGAGAGGCCAGAGATCATAGGGGAGGGCCTAATACAGTTATTCTGCTAAATAGATCTAATAATAAACTGATCCCAGATGGCTTACTGTCATACCCATAGATTAATGCATTGCTCAACTCTCGCCAGATAAGTGATGCACACAGAGACTCACAACTTCCCAAGATGCAGAGAATAAGAGGTTGCAGAGTGCGTATCCTTGAACCTACTTCTCAAACCTCAGGAATCATTGTGGAAGTGAATGGAGAGATTATAAACGCCTTAGAGGCTGGATGATCACAAAGAAACAGATTTTCAAACAGCTGGACAATTATTCACATGAACTCATAGCAATGGGCAATGGTAGCAGCATGCATAAACGCATATAAACCCAAACCAGACAAGATCCCAGTATGGACTAGGGGAAGTGGGCAATTAACCAGAGCTCTACATGAGAAGCTTTTGGCAACTGATGGCTGCTGGGAGAGGAGAGTTAGTCTTGTTTAGAGCTGAGACTCTTGGTAGGTTGACCAGGCTCCAGGTTCATACCTGAGGACATTTAGGGACACAATGATTCTATTGGCATATATATCATATATATATATGTATATATATATCATATATATATCATGTATATATCATATATTTATGATATATATATATATATGAAATTCACAAAAATCATAGTGATAAATACCTATGTTCTAATTTCTTGTTCATTGAATAACCTAGTTTTCTTTTGCTTATTACTTTCTGTATTACTGTAAGAAGACAAAGGTTTCAAACAACTTAAGGAATGTAAGGAATGAAGGTTTCCTTCATGGGGTTAAAGAAAAATATACCTTCAACGAAATATAATGAGTTTATGTTTAATGGTGTTGAATGATGACCTCAAGAATAAAATACTAAGTTGCTGATCAGAAACTAAGGAATTTTATTGGTAAGCTATGGAAATGTCTCATTAAAATGCTTATGGTAGGAATCTCCAGAATTATTGAAAACTTCAGACACCAGGTTTAATAGTTTTCAATAATTCATAAATATTCCTCTTTGTTATGAAGATTGCAATTTCCTATACTGATTTTTATTTATTTATTTTATTGCTCAGAATATTTATGAGGCTATCAATCACTGGTGTTTACGTTCTGTCTATGTTTTTGTTCTCTTCATTGTAGGATTCCCTGGCATTAATCCTCAGCTTTCAGGTTACTCTTAATATTGAAATCCAGTTTTGTTAAAGAGTCTTTATAACTGAAGATGTGGTGGTTTTTCTCATAGCTGAAGGGGCAGGTTCAATTACTGGACCAATATAATAGCTCATTTTGGATCATTTTAGTGTAAAGATTGAGTTGCATTGAATGGGTTTGACATACTCAGAATGAACCTCATGTGAGTGAAATTCACGAGAAGGGGCATTAATTCTAATATTTTCTCATGTGACTTAAAAGCCTCCTAAGTACCAAGATTTGGGACAGACTAACTTGCTATAATTCAGTTAGAAAAGGGAGGAATTAGAAAAGACAGGAGGTCTTATAAATTGAATGACAAGATGATTGTTTGATTAGCACATGGATAGTTAATGACTGGGAAAATGGAGTTGACAAAAAGAAATTCATTAAAATATATTGAATAGTTTAATATAGGAGACAAGTGGCTTAGAACAACAAATTGACCTTAAAAAATAACACAAGCAAACTGATAATTATTTTTCTTCACTTTCTTATACCATAAACTAAAAGAAATATCTTGCTTTTCAATCCATCAGGATATTCCTCCCTTTTCTAACTGAATTATAGCAAGTTAGTCTGTCCCAAATCTTGGTACTTAGGAGGCTTTTAAGTCACATGAGAAAATATTAGAATTAATGCCCCTTCTCGTGAATTTCACGCACATGAGGTTCATTCTGAGTATGTCAAACCCATTCAATGCAACTCAATCTTTACACTAAAATGATCCAAAATGAGCTATTATATTGGTCCAGTAATTGAACCTGCCCCTTCAGCTATGAGAAAAACCACCACATCTTCAGTTATAAAGACTCTTTAACAAAACTGGATTTCAATATTAAGAGTAACCTGAAAGCTGAGGATTAATTTTTCATGAAATGTCTCCATCTTCCCTGCCCATGCAGTCTCTTTATTCCAGGTCTATGGTTTTCCCTTGATTGTCTGTAATTCTAGTCCATACCTGATGAAGCTTGTTCTTGTTTTTCTGCCCTAAAGGACCAATTACCCATCTAATAAGGGCTTTCATATTGCTGCAGCATCTTTTTAGTTACCATTTATGCTTCACATTGTGTTCTCAGGTATGCAGTGGAGAGTCCTTTTCATTCTTAGAAAAGTGCTGGGGCTTAGAATTCTCTCTTTGATCTTACAAAACAAATTATCTTCTGACCTTGGATAATGTCCTTGACAAGTGAGAATACACATAGGCTATTGAAAATCTATCAAGTGATCAAAGAACACTAGAAGATGAAATTGTGTCACCTAAAGCATTGATATCTTTTTTGGAAGCACTAAGCAAGAAGTCTGAATTTTTATGAGCAGAATTGAATATCAAATACATTGCTCATAGGCAAAAACATTCTTCTCATTATTTGAATACTCCCATGGATGATTATTCATGTATACTTCAAATCCATTCATGGGGTGAATTCAAAGTGTAGACTAACCAGTGTATTTTAGTGAATCCAATATCCTAAAATCTTTAGTGAATCCAATATCCTAAAATACAGAATTAAGTACAATATTAAAATTTCTTTATTTAATAAAATGGCTAAGGTACCTGAATTTAAGGTGTCTACCTAATTCAATTAAAAAGTTTTTGAGTTTTTGTATAATCCTATTTTGTTACATCTTCTATATTCTTTACTACTGAAAAAGAATCTGAAACTTACGAAATTTGGGGTAAATGGTTGGATCTAGAGAGTGTTATACTAAGTGAAGTAACACAAGCACAGACAAGCAAGCAAAGAATGATCTCTCTCATTTGCAGAATAGAGAACCAATCCCTCATATGTGCATATATATCTTGAAGTAACAGAAGAAGCTAGGAAATAAAAAGGATCCATGGAAGTTAAGAAAACAGAAGTAGGTAGGAAAGTGGAAGTGTTTGCCTGGGGGAGGAGGGGGAGGGACATGCAAGGCCCACAGCAGTTGGGGAAGGGAACTCAGGAAAGGGGGCATGCTGGGAGATGGGTGTGATTGGGGGCAGGGTGGGGATAATGGGGATTGTAGGTCTGGGGAGCACAGAGGGGGTCAGATGGGAGGAGAGTATAGATAAATGGATGAATAGATCTTGGGGGACTAGGGAAGTCAGAGAAAAATACTTTGTTCCTGAAACCCCTGATAAATGCACAGACAATGCTGACACACAGCACATGTATCCACCTGGGGAATGTATGGCAAGAAACACAGTACCAGACAGGAAAGACCTCCCTCTGAGTGGCTGCTGAGAGTGGTCCAAAAGATTCCCCAAATAACACAGGCTATTGCTGGAGCTCTGGCGTATCTCCCAGAACCAGAAGATAAGACCCTGCTGCTGAAAACGGGACATACTTATGAGACAGGACTTGGAGCAATGTAGCAGGAACAGTCCTGGAAGACTTCTGCATGAAGTTTAGCTCTCATAATGTTCGATGATAATATGCAAGCTGCTAAGGGAGAAAATCAATCAATGGTCCAACCCAGACTTAAAGCCTATCAACACAGTGACTGGCACAGACAGCTACCTCTTTGGGTGCAGTAGTGGCACTGTTATCTGGAGGGTAATCAACAGCTAATAGGATTTAAAGCTCTCTCAATTGGGGTGAACACATGGGGGGCACTGTAAACTCAGTCAACTACGCATGGAAGACTCGAATCCTAGAGGCAACCCCGTCTCTGCTATATCTCTAGACAAAAGAAATTTCTTACCATGCGCTACATATGGATCCTTATATTTACAAGCATACTGTGTACCAATCTTCCAAGGAGCTTCTTTTGCAACAGACGGAGGCTACTACAGAATCCCACAACTTTTCAAACGCGGGGTATACGTCTCTGAGATGCCTAGGTGACAATTCTACAGTTGGACATCTATATCCTCTAAACTTAAGGCTCCTGGAGTATAGAAAAGGAAGGGTAGAGAGAAGCCAAGTGCGTCCCTCAGTTATCACCGGTGAAGCTTCCTTATGTAACAGAGTGTGATGCACTCAAAGGGCCACAATTGGCCAAGTTTTTAAGATTAAAAGACGGCAGAGTGTGTGTTCCTGGATAGGACTCCTGTATTAAAACTCACGTGCCCAAGGCTCAAGAACCATTGTGGAAGAGGGGTGAAAAGATTGTGAGGGCCATGGCCGGTCCATGGACATAGTGACTTAGAGGCTTTGAGGCCACTGGAAGCTTGCACATGTCAACTTGTGGCGATGGTGACATGGACCATAGACCTATGCCAGCTCAGTCACAGAGGGGCCCAAAGTGGAAGGAAAGAAATGGGTGGCAGGCTGGTCCTAGCCTGGGAACTGTGGGAGACTAATTGCTACTGGGCAAGGGAGGGTATGCCTTACTTATGATCTCTGGATGGGCTGAGCAGACTCTAGTGGATGAACTTGCACTGAAGGGCATCTGGGTTAAATTCTTGATTTAACATGTATGGAGAATATATGATGTCTGCTGGGGTTTGGAGGAACATGGATAGGGGAGGGTTTCTTTTTTTAAGTTTTATTGAGCACATTTCATACAACATTTCTTAATCAAATTTGGACTCATTCCTCCATCCATGCCCACCCCTCATGCCCCCTGCCAGAGGTCATGGATTCTGTATACATGTTAAGTCCTGTCTATCTTTTTTCTCAGTCTTGTATAACTTTTTTGATGCACAAGTTTACTGTTTTGGTCAGTTCTTTGAATAAGTTTTTCTCTCTCTTTTTTTGTTCCCTTTGATTTTATATTATTCCAAAATATGCATACATACACTCCACACATAAATCAAAATGACAAATCTGAAAATAAACTATAGGTTAATTCCAAAACACATTTAGAGATTCACATTTTAACAGTAAAGTTGCATGCAGGTAAAAAGAAGTATAACTTTACATTTACATTCTTTTTTTTTTTTACAATATGAATGCATGTCTTCCACCCATATACAGGAATTACAATGTGTGAATACAAGTGGTAGGTCAATTCTAGAGCCCATTAAGAGAGTCACATTATAATAGCACAGTTGCTTTCAGATACAATGAAATATAATAATAAAGTTGCTCAGTTTGCCTGCCAACTGGGGATTTGGTATTAGTATCCACAAATCAGGGAAACCATCCCCCCCCCTTTTTTTCTGGGAATGTGTTACTTCATTTAGCATAATGGCTTTGAGTTCCATCCATTTACCTGCAAAGTTCATGATGCCATCTTTCTTTACCCCTGCATAGAACTACATTGTGTAGATGTACCACATTTTTGTTATCCAGTCATCAGCTGAGGGGCATTTGGGTTGGTTCCAGCTCTTTGCTATTGTGAAGAGAGCTGCAATAAACATTAAACAATAAACAAAATTTGTGGTAGGATGCGTCTTTGTGGGTATATACCCAGGAGTGGTATGGCTGGGTCAGGTGGTAGGCTCATTTTGAGTCTTTTAAAGGTTCTCCACACTGCTTTCCACAGTGGTTGTACCAGTTTACATTCTCACCAGCAGTGGATGAGTGTTCCACTTTCCCCACAACCTCTCCAGCATTTGGTGTCTTTTGTTTTCTTGATCTCGGCTAGTCTTATTGGAGTGAGATGATACCTTAGTGTGGTTTTAATTTGCAGTTCCTTAATTATTAATGACATTGAACACTTTTTAAGATGTTTCTCAACCATCTTTACTTCCTTACTGGTGAAGTCTCTGTTCCTCTCTTTACTCCATCTTTTGAGTTGATCATTTGTTTTCTTACTTGTTTTTTAAGTAGCTTATATATTCTGGATGTTAATGCTCTGTCAGATCTATCAGTAGTAAAGGCTTCCTCCCACTCTGTGGGTTTTTTCTTCACTTCCTTGATTGTTTCTTTAGCTGTACAAAAGCTTTTGAGTTTCATGAGGTCCCACTTGTCCACTGTTGCACTTATTTCCTGTACAGCTGCTGTTTGATGTAGTAAGTCTTTTCCTTCAGCAAATCCTACCTGTGGTTGCACACGCCTTTGATCCCAGCACTCAGGAGGCAGAGCCAAGTGGGATCTCTTTGAGTTCAAGGTCAGCCTGGTCGACAGAGTGAGCTCTAAGCCAGTTGGGACTAAAGGGAGACCCTGTCTCAAAAAAAAAACAAAACCAAAAAAAATAAATAAATAAATAAAAAAAGAAAGTCTTTTCCTATGCCTATGACTTGTAGGTTGCTGCTGACTTTTTCTTCTATCACCTTGAGGGTTTCAGGTTTCAGGTTGAGATCTTTGCTCCACTTGGGGTTTATTTTTGTTCAGGGTGAGAGGTAAGGGTTTAATTTTGTTCACCAACAATAAGCAACTGGAGAAGGAATATAAGGAGACCTTCCCAATTGCAATAGCTTCAAAAACAAAACAAAACTAAACAGTAAAACTAGGAATAAACCTAACCAAACACACCAAAGACCTCTACAATAAAAAATTTAAAACCCTGAAGAAGGAGATTGAAAATGGCATCAAAAGATGGAAAGACCTCCCATGCTCATGGATTGGAAATATTAATATAGTAAAAATGTCCGTTCTACCCAGATTAATATACAGATTCAATGCAATCCCAATCAAAATCCCCATGAGCTTTTTCACAGACTTGGAAAAAAAATCCTTAAATTCATATGAAAAAACAAAAGAACCCAAATAGCTAAAGCAACTCTGAGTGAAAGGTGCAATACAGGGGGGATTACTTTACCAAAATTCAAGCTATATTACAGGGCTATACATAAAGACGGCCTGGTACTGACAAAAAAAAAACTAAAAAAAAAAAAAAAAAAAAAAAAAAAAAACTGACCCATTGACCAATGGAACAAAACTGAAGATCCAAACTTGAGCTCATATAACTTCAGCCACCTCATATTTGACAAAGGGCCAAAAAAGCTCAATGGAGAAAAGATAGCATCTTCAGCAAATGGTGTTGGACAAAAGTGGATCACCATTTTAGAAGGGGAGGGTTTCTAAATTTGATTAATAATTGTGGTATGAAATGTACAAGAGCTCAAGAAAATTTTTTTTTAATTTCACAATTTTTTAAATTTTGATATATTTTGAATTAAATATATCAATTTGAAAATTGATATATTTAATCACCAAGTATTAACAATTAGCTTGATTATTTTGAATATTGTAGATTACTTTCCAAAGCTTTCAAATCAAGAATGAGCAAATAAACTTATCTCTTCATTATTACTACCATTTTTGATAAGACTATAATTTAAAAATTAAAAAAATGTGGTTCAGCATGGATCCTTGAATTTGGTACAAAAGATATGGATATCTTTTTATAAAACAATCAATGTATTCTTTTGTAATCAGTGCTCTTTGTTATGAGAACATGGCTGAGATAAAGTAAATTAAGATATATATAATATATATATATATATATATATATATATAGTGGTGGTGTGTGGTGTACTATAGATCAAAGTTACAATTGTTTCAATTTATGATGGCTGGCTTGCGCATGCATGTGTTTTAGGACTTGAAGAAAGGCGATGTTATTTTGGTGGACATGAAAATAGGAAGAAATACTTTTTTTTTTTTGTTTTTGTTTTTTTTCCTCCAGGAAGCAAAGGTAGAGAGAGAGAGGGCTATTAATTCTCCAGAGAATGCCCAGTCTCTTCAATGATGTTCCAACTCAGTTTGAGACTTATGTGGATATTATGAATTCTTGGAATGCTTAATACCATATGTTGTGTTATTTTAGTCACATAGAATGACTAGAGATCACATTTCAGGAAACAAGAGAACATGTAGACTGGCACGGCTTTGCATGCAGGACATGTTGATGGAATATTAAGAGATTGTTTTAACTGTAATTGTGAACTATTCCTATTAAGTAACCTAGTAACAATTTGGATTTTAAGCATGTGTTCTAAGTGGCTACAGGTGGCCTTTGAAAATCTTAGCACAATCAACTAATGGCAAGTAGTCAGTTTAATAACTGTTCACTATAAAGGCTCTGTGTCTATGTTCCTAAATGAGTAGCTCAACACGCATCCTTGATATTGCCTTCAACTGATTTCCAACCTGCATTAAACTGTCAAGGATGGCTGGAATTCTTGTAAAAATGAATACACGCTGCTTGCTTCCTTTATAAGAACCTATTTCCAGCAGTATTCTAATCAGACTATTGCTTTGCAGAATAGACATTTTTGAATTAGTCATTTCATTCTCTGGGTCCCACTCAGGTAATAATTCTATGAAGAAACTGTCTGTCCTACATCCTGGGTGTGCAGATCTTCCACATGGAATTCCCAGGCCTTGAATGTCTACCTCCATGCCATTCAAGTTGTATTCTGATCACCTTTCTTTTCTACTCATATCCTGAGCTATTATAGATAATAAACTTCCTGAATGAAGGTGTATTTAGGAAATGAATCCAAAGTACTTCTTCTTTTGCTCTTGAATGAATTCATCTTAAGTATCTGGCAAAGATAAAAACAATGTTATAAATTGAAACTCAATTCACATAACAGAATCCATCAGCATAAGAAAAAGCACATTACATCTTAATGAAAATAGGAATGCACTACATCTTCATTTCCTCTCCCTCCTTCCGAACCCCTGGGCGAAAGCTACTCTGTCCCCTGTGATCTGTACCCTTTCTCTCCTGAGCCCAAGCCTGCTCTTCACTCACAGATTTCTGATTTAGCTTCCTAACCCAGCCTACTTTAATCATCTAGCATAGTTTGTTAGAATCCTTCATAGGCTGTTCCCATTGTACTTTGTCCCTGACCTCTTGATCTGCCTGGCACATGCCCACTTACTCCCCTGGTAAGCCAGATCCTGCCCACTGGACCTCGACTCCCCTGAAGCTCCAGCAGATCCACTCCACCCCTGCATGCTGTCTCCGTTTTAGCCTTGCCTCTGTCCCAGTCCTGTTTCCCTTTCCCTCGTTTCTGGATTACATTCTTAGGGGTTATTTATGGGAAGTGCTGAGGTGGGAGAGGATCTATTTAATAGATCTAAATACAATAAAATAAGTTTTAATTCACAAAAAATCAATAAAAAAAAAAACACAAAAATCAATAAAATGATTTAAAATATTACAAAATAAAGATCTAAGAGACACCACTGAAAACATAAAAAATGTAAAACCTTCTTAAATAAAAAAAGTATTTGATGGTTAATAGAAGAAAATATAACACAAAGAGAGTTTACCAGAATGCAGGATCCCCCTTGTTTTCTGAATTTGGAAGGCACTGACATGAAAAATGAAATGTTTGCTAAACAGGGATGAGCACATGCTTCCTATAGACAGCAGGAAAAAAGAATAAGATCAGCAATCCAGCTGTGAGCTTTACAGGAAAATGATAATTACCTGTTTGTTGTCTGTTTTTTCGTTTCTTCCTCCTTTTCGCTTTCCTCACAAAGAATGACATTTAGATGGTTGAATACTTCGTTACCTCTACCAATGCCCATATAGGCAGTCCATTATTTTGCCACTAATTTTGTGTAAAAGTAATGATGAATAAAGAAATTAGAAATATAGGTTTCTAATCATTAGCCCTCCAAAGTTTGGAAAACCATGGTTTAAAGTGAAGAGTATAGGAAAGAAGTTCAGAATGGAACTGGAAGAGAAGAACGTTGGATAGACATGTGCTGGAATTTAGAAAGACAAGTTCAAAATATTGAAATTGTTAGTTTGGAAAACAGTGAAGAATTTTAAACAGGAGCAATTTTATAGTATATGTGTGTCCACATTGCATCACTGTATTCATAACATGGGTAAAATCTCTGCCAGAAGTCAAGCCTAGACTTTGCTAGGGAAATGATGCTGACTTATGTCTGTTAGGAGAACAGAGGGGGAAGCATGATAACCTACAATGCTAAAGTTGATAAAATTTGATCATTGATTGCATGTTTTATGTGAAGGAAAACAAGAAATGAGAATTATTTGAATACTTTGTCTTAGACAAAAAGGCAGGATAAGATTTCCTAAGACACAAGTGTGATGACAAGATGATTAACTTTAGGTAGAAGATGAAGAGATGGATGTGGACAGATGGAGTCTCAGCTGCTTGTGGACATGAGAAAGGAAAACATTTTTAAAAAACAATGAATTTATGAACTTAAGACCCACAACAGGTATGTAAGATTGAGAAATCATGCCATGTTTGATTATTATCTGAAAACACAGATAAACTTCAAATAAACCAGCCATAATAAATAGAAATAAAGAGTCTGAAAAAAAACCTGAGACAGAGATAGCTACAATAGATGAAATAAAAGCATACAATAAGCCCAGGGACAGTTTTAAGATAAAGGGATATTGGTAACAGCATTCACACCGAAAAAGAGAGATAAATAATAATTCATTGGAAAAACTTTGAAACCTACATAGAAAGTTCATAATAAGAACAGAGAACAACAGCCTGTGTGGGGAGACTGGTGCCTGCTGAGGGGCAAGAGGACCTGTGCATTTATTTGCCTGGTGCAGGTGTCAGTGAACACATAAAGGCTGCAATTCTTAAATGAGTCCCTAAATGTCAAGAGTGAGCTAATATAAGATTATGTAGCCACAGGGATACTTGTGTCAGTCAAAGTGTTCATTGTCAACCGCCGCAGCTCAGCTTTTCACTGTGGAGCTCTTTCTGGGAGCTCCTTCTATGCATTTGTTCGCAGCTGTAGAATGTATGAAGGAGCATCTGATGTGTGCATCCTGTAAACACCAGCACTTTATTTAGAATGACTTTTTTCCTGCTAAAGATACTGTATGGCCAAGGAGATGTCTCAGTTAGGAAAAGTTTGTTGTCAGTAAAAAGCAACAAAGTCCTGAGTTCTTGATGTCCAGAACACCACAAACAAAAACTTGGGCAGGGTGGAAAATGTCTGTAACTCCAGTGCCCTGCGGATTTGAAGAGACTGCAGATCCCCAGAGCTCATCCATCAAACAGCCTAGAAAGAAAGTCATGAGCTTCAGGTTCCATTGAGAAATGCTATCTCCATCTCAAAAATTAAAAGGGAAGAGTGATCAAAGAAATACACCTGATATCAAATTCAGGCTTCACACATACACCAACACACCATAACACAACACACAAATACACACACACACACACACACACACAAACAACACACACACACACAACATATATACTATACCAGCAGACAAGTACACCCCACACATGTCCACATACAGTAAATAAGTAAAATAACTGTTTAAAACATAGGGGGTCAGAACTGAAACAACCATCCCTGAAACGAGGTTAGCCAAAACCCAGAAGACACACAACTGTACACAACCGCATATTCTCATCTCACAGTCCTGGGATGTCAGCTTTGAAATCCTAGTATGTGTTCTTAACTTAAGAATCCAGAAGAATTATGGAATCTAATAAATGCCCATGTGATGTGGAGGCTTCCATTTCAGGTGGTAGGATGCAATGATAAAGGGAGAAGGGGGTTTAAAATGTGGGAAGGGTGAAACTGGGTGGGAGTGGGAGGGCAGGGCAGAGAGGNGTCTCAGATTCCCCTGGAACTGGAGTTCTCCTGGAATTGGAGTTTCAGACGGCTCTCGGCCGCCATGTGGGTGCTGGGGATCGAGCCCGGGTCCTCTGTAAGAGCGGTCGGCGCTCTTAACCGCTAGGCCATCTCTCCAGCCCCAGAAATGAGTTTTAAATTCAGGCTTGTCTAAAAGAAGGAGTGAAAAGTTTGGCTTCAGCACAGTCTGTCTGCCTTCCTCTTCTGAAATTGCACATTATCTTTACTGCAGCCTCTACAAGCCTGTCATAAGCAAAGGGACACCGTGGATGGGTGACCAGACCATGGGTGAACCTTGATTTCCACATTAACAAAATAGAGAGTTATCATACAGTAGCTGAATGGAGTAGAACACACACACACACACACACCAAAGTGGCATCGAATAAAATAAAAAAATATTTTATTTTATGTGTGTATTTTGCCTCCATCTATATATATACATATGCAAATTATATATATATATATATGTGTGTGTGTGTGTGTACTATAGATCAAAGTTACAATTGTTTCAATTTATGATTGGCTGGCATGCATGTTTTAGGACTTGAAGAAAGGCGATGTATTTTGGTGGACATGAAAATAGGAAGAAATACTTTTTTTTGCCTCCAGGAAGCAAAGGTAGAGAGAGAGAGAGGCTATTAATTCTCCAGAGAATGCCCAGTCTCTTCAATGATGTTCCAACTCAGTTTGAGACTTATGTGGATATTATGAATTCTTGGAATGCTTAATACCATATGTTGTGTTATTTTAGTCACATAGAATGACTAGAGATCACATTTCAGGAAACAAGAGAACATGTAGACTGGCACGGCTTTGCATGCAGGACATGTTGATGGAATATTAAGAGATTGTTTTAACTGTAATTGTGAACTATTCCTATTAAGTAACCTAGTAACAATTTGGATTTTAAGCATGTGTTCTAAGTGGCTACAGGTGGCCTTTGAAAATCTTAGCACAATCAACTAATGGCAAGTAGTCATGTTTAATAACTGTTCACTATAAAGGCTCTGTGTCTATGTCTAAATGTAGTATGCTCAACACGCATCTTGATATTGCCTTCAACTGATTTCCAACCTGCATTAAACTGTCAAGGATGGCTGGAATTCTTGTAAAAATGAATACACGCTGCTTGCTTCCTTTATAAGAACCTATTTCCAGCAGTATTCTAATCAGACTATTGCTTTGCAGAATAGACATTTTTGAATTAGTCATTTCATTCTCTGGGTCCCACTCAGGTAATAATTCTATGAAGAAACTGTCTGTCCTACATCCTGGGTGTGCAGATCTTCCACATGGAATTCCCAGGCCTTGAATGTCTACCTCCATGCCATTCAAGTTGTATTCTGATCACCTTTCTTTTCTACTCATATCCTGAGCTATTATAGATAATAAACTTCCTGAATGAAGGTGTATTTAGGAAATGAATCCAAAGTACTTCTTCTTTTGCTCTTGAATGAATTCATCTTAAGTATCTGGCAAAGATAAAACATGTTATAAATGAAACTCAATTCACATACAGAATCCATAGCATAAGAAAAAGCACATACATCTTTAATGAAAATAGGAACTGTCACTACATCTTCATTTCCCTGCACCCTGGGCGAAAGCTCTACTCTGTCCCTGTGATCTGTACCCTTTCTCTCCTGAGCCCAAGCCTGCTCTTCACTCACAGATTTCTGATTTAGCTTCCTAACCCAGCCTACTTTAATCATCTAGCATAGTTTGTTAGAATCTTCATAGGCTGTTCCCATTGTACTTTGTCCCTGACCTCTTGATCTGCCTGGCACATGCCCACTTACTCCCCTGGTAAGCCAGATCCTGCCCACTGGACCTCGACTCCCCTGAAGCTCCAGCAGATCCACTCCACCCCTGCATGCTGTCTCCGTTTTAGCCTTGCCTCTGTCCCAGTCCTGTTTCCCTTTCCCTCGTTTCTGGATTACATTCTTAGGGGTTATTTATGGGAAGTGCTGAGGTGGGAGAGGATCTATTAATAGATCTAATACAATAAATACAATAGATCTAATAAGATCTATTGTACAAAATGCACAAAAACTCAATAAAATGATTTAAAATATACAAAATAAAGATCTAAGAGACACCACTGAAAACATAAAAATGTAAAACCTCTTAAAATAAAAAAAGTATTTGATGGTTAATAGAAGAAAATATAACACAAGAGTTTACAGAATGCAGGATCCCTTGTTTTCTGAATTTGGAAGGCAATGACATGACAAAATGAAATGTTTGCTAAACAGGAGTGAGCACATGCTTCCTATAGACAGCAGGAAAAAGAATAAGATCAGCAATCCAGCTGTGAGCTTTACAGGAAAATGAAATTTAGCCTGTTGTCTGTTTCTCGCTTTCCTCACAAAGAATGAACATTTAGATGGTTGAATACTTCGTACTCTCTACCAATGCCCATATAGGCAGTCCATATTTGCACTAATTTTGTGTAAAAGTAATGATGAATAAAGAAATTAGAATATAGGTTTCTAATCATTAGCCCTCCAAAGTTTGGAAAACCATGGTTTAAAGTGAAGAGTATAGGAAAGAAGTTCAGAATGGAACTGGAAGAGAAGAACGTTGGATAGACATGTGCTGGAATTTAGAAAGACAAGTTCAAAATATTGAAATTGTTAGTTTGGAAAACAGTGAAGAATTTTAAACAGGAGCAATTTTATAGTATATGTGTGTCCACATTGCATCACTGTATTCATAACATGGGTAAAATCTCTGCCAGAAGTCAAGCCTAGACTTTGCTAGGGAAATGATGCTGACTTATGTCTGTTAGGAGAACAGAGGGGGAAGCATGATAACCTACAATGCTAAAGTTGATAAAATTTGATCATTGATTGCATGTTTTATGTGAAGGAAAACAAGAAAATGAGAATTATTTGAATACTTTGTCTTAGACAAAAAGGCAGGATAAGATTTCCTAAGACACAAGTGTGATGACAAGATGATTAACTTTAGGTAGAAGATGAAGAGATGGATGTGGACAGATGGAGTCTCAGCTGCTTGTGGAACATGAGAAGGAAAACATTTTTAACAAATGAATTTATGAACTTAAGACCCACAACAGGTATGTAAGATTGAGAAATCATGCCATGTTTGATTATTATCTGAAAACACAGATAAACTTCAAATAAACCAGCCATAATAAATAGAAATAAAGAGTCTGAAAAGAAACTGAGACAGAGATAGCTACAAAGATGAAATAAAAGCATACAATAAGCCCAGGGACAGTTTTAAGATAAAGGGATATGGTAACAGCATTCACACCGAAAAAGAGAGATAAATAATAATTCATTGGAAAAAACTTTGAACCTACATAGAAAGCTTCATAATAAGACAGAGAACAACAGCCTGTGTGGGGAGACTGGTGCCTGCTGAGGGGAAGAGGACCTGTGCATTTATTTGCCTGGTGCAGGTGTCAGTGAACACATAAAGGCTGCAATTCTTAAATGAGTCCCTAAATGTCAAGAGTGAGCTAATATAAGATTATGTAGCCACAGGGATACTTGTGTCAGTCAAAGTGTTCATTGTCAACCGCCGCAGCTCAGCTTTTCACTGTGGAGCTCTTTCTGGGAGCTCCTTCTATGCATTTGTTCGCAGCTGTAGAATGTATGAAGGAGCATCTGATGTGTGCATCCTGTAAACACCAGCACTTTATTTAGAATGACTTTTTTCCTGCTAAAGATACTGTATGGCCAAGGAGATGTCTCAGTTAGTAAAGTTTGTGCAGTAAAAGCACAAAGTCCTGAGTTCTGATGTCCAGAACACACAAAAACTTGGGCAGGGTGGAAAATGTCTGTAACTCCAGTGCTGCGGATGAAGAGACTGGCAGATCCCCAGAGCTCATCCATCAACCAGCCTAGAAGAGTCAATGAGCTTCAGGTTCATTGAGAAATGCTATCTCAAAAATTAAAAGGGAAGAGTGATCAAAGAAATACACCTGATATCAAATTCAGGCTTACACATACACAAACACCACACACACACACACATACACACACACACACACACACACACACACACACACACACACACATATATACTAGCAAGTACACCCCACACATGTCCACATACAGTAAATAAGTAAAATAGCACTGTTTAAAACATAGGGTAGGTCAGAACTGGAAACAACCATCCTGAACGAGGTAGCACAAACCCAGAAGACAAACACTGCATGTTCTCTCTCACAGCTGGATGCCAGCTTTGAAATCCTAGGTATGTGTTCTTAACTTAAGAATCCAGAGAATTATGGAATCTAATAAATGCCCATGTGATGTGGAGGCTTCCATTTCAGGTGGTAGGATGCAATGATAAAGGGAGAAGGGGGTTTAAAATGTGGGAAGGGTGAAATGGGGTGGGAAGTGGGAGGGCAGGGCAGAGGAGGAAGTGTGATGATGTATAACCAACACTAAAGCCCTTTAGAAAAGCTGTATGGGGAACCTACCACTGTAGAGGCTTCTTAAAGTATATACAGATATAGTATAAAAAGTGTTTAAAAGGTGTTATCTTACAACAGGAACATTGTCCCTTCTAGACATCATAGTCGAATAAAATAAAAGCCTAGCCAGAGGAATGGGCCCCCTCTTTTGAAGCTGTTGGTCAGCAAACAGAACTGATCATTGCCCCCTTCTTGGTCACTCACCAGAACATCATGGCAGAACCCTGTTGCTGAACACACTACACACATGTGTTATAGAACAAGCAGAGAGAAATCAATCTGGTACTGATTTTAGAGCCTCATCTCTACTGTCTAATGTTCATATCTCTGGAAGAAGTTATGCAAGCTGCCTGAAAAGAAACTTAATCATCAACATTTCCCATCCGAAAATCCTGAGCTACACTGACAATTGGCCTGGAAAGATATGTCAACCAGTTCAATACTGGCACGAATATTACAGGAGTAACAACTTTCTAATTGGATATAAGTTCTTTTTCATAGGATAGAGTGCATACATGATCAGGTCTAGGAGCCCTAGACAGGTCACAGGACATAGAGGAGAGCTTGATATTGGTTTTCTCTTCTATAGATATAATATTAAACTAACTTGTAGTGACTTATTTTTATATTCATAGATCAATGTATCTATTAACCCTCACCAGAGAAGCTGTCTAAGACACCAGATGGTGATTAACACAGAAACCCACAATTGGACAAAATGCAGAAACCCAAAGTCTGATGAGTGCTTTTTCCTGAATAGGACACTTATATTCAATTTCTGCCTCCCAAAGATACCCCACACCATTCTGGGTTTACTAAAGATGATTGGGGACAGAAGGGCTGTAAGAGCCAGAGGTGGTAGATGCCATCAAAGAAATAAAGTCTTCCAGACAACTGGAAGTTGCTCATCAGCTCATAGCAATGGTGACAGTATGTACAAGTCCATGTGGGCTCAAACCAGATAAAACCCCAGCATAGATCTGGGGAAGTGGGTAAGAGACCCTAATCCTTCTGTGGAACAATTACCAACTGATGCATACCTAGGGAGAACAGACTCTTTCAAGGGTATGACTCTTGGTAGGTTAATCAGGCTCCCTTGAATGGACCAACAATGAAGGTCACTTAGGGACACAAATTAAATTTTGTAAGCTTTATTATATATGCGGTAGAATACATTTGGCAGGTGGCAGTAAAGGGAAGCACAGATAATTGAGAAGATATAAGTATTATGAAAATATATTGCACAAAAATCACAAATATTCCATTAAAAGAATACAAAATACTCAATATATTGTAATTTTATTTTATTTGTAAACAATATTTATTTATTATTTTTTATGTGTATGAGTGTACTGTCTGCATGTAGGTTGGTGCACCCGTGTCATGCAATGCTGTGGAGGTCAGAAAAAGGCATCAGATTCCCCTGGAACTGGAGTTAAAGATGGTTCTTAGCCTTCATGTGAGTGCTGGGAATCGAATCCAGGTCCTCTGCAAGAGCAGTCAGTGCTCTTAACCACTAAGCCATCCCTCCAGCCCCATAATTTTAATTAATAAAAATATCCTAAGGTGACCTCATACTATTTATAATAAAAAGGAACCCATGCTTATATTTAAAAGACAGCACATTTCTTGGCAATATTTGAATTATACTCATTTTCTAAAATAAGGGATGCATCAAAAAAAGAATTGTGCATCATGATGTTATAAAAATTTAATACTGGGCTGGAGAGATGGCCTAGCAGTTAAGAGCACCGACCGCTCTTACAGAGGACCCGGGTTCGATCCCCAGCACCCACATGGCGGCCGAGAACCGTCTGAAACTCCAATTCCAGGAGAACTCCAGTAACAGGGGAATCCGAGACCCTCTTCTGACCTCCGCGGCATTGCACGACACGGGTGCACAGACTTGCATGCAGACAGTACATTCATACACATACAGAAATAAATAAAATTAAAAATTTTTAATACCATGTACATATGGAAATAGAGTCCTAGAATCTCCTGAGACCCTGCTCATATGAACTTACAGTAATAGCGTCAGCACGCACAGGACCTGTGCAAACTCAAGCAGACAAAACCCAGCATGGAAATGTGGAAATAGGCAGCAGACCCCAATCTTATCAGAAGAAATACTGGCAGCTGATTTGCTGGGTGAGGAAGAGTAGATCTTCTTAAAGTTTAGGGACTCTGGATAGGCTGATTAGACCTCATGGATGAATTTGCACTGAGGAAGGTCTGGGGACACTAATTTAACACAAATGACAGAATGTATGAATTCAGATGTGGGGGCTATTAGAAGGTGCAAGTGGGGAAGAGTGCATGAAGTTAATAAAGATTGGTTGATTTGTTCTGTATGAAATACATAAAAATTAGACATGTTTTGTGAAAAGCACAGAACTTTAGTAAAAAAGAAATATACAAAAATTCAATTAAAATTGTAAGCATTTAGATGTTAATGCTATATCAGATGTATCACTGGTGAAGGTTTCCTCCCACTCTGTGGGTTTTCTCTTCACTTATTTGATTGTTTCTTTTGATATACAGAAGTTCTTGAGTTTAATAAGGTCCCATTTGTCAATTGTTAACCTTGTTTTTTCAGCTGCTGTCTGATTTATAAAGTCTTTTCCTACACCTATGTCTTGTAGGTTACTACCAATGTTTTCTCCTATCATTTTCAGAGTTTTGGGTTTCACATTGAGGTCTTTGATCCATTTGTAGTCTATTTTTGTACATGGCGAGAGTTAGGGGTTTAGTTTTATTCTTCTACAAGTGGTGATCTAGTTATGCCAACGCCATTTGCTGAAGATGCTATCTTTCCTCCACTGAGTCTTCTTCACTCCTTTGTTGAATATGAGGTGGCTGAAATTGGATGTGCTCAGGTTTGGATTCTCAAATTTGTTTCATTGATCTACAGGGCTGCTTTTGTGCTAATACCAGGCTGTTTTTATGACTATAGCCTTATAATATAGTTTGAAGTCTGGTATGCCAATCCCCCCCCCCCCATAATGATGTATTTGCTCAGGGTTGCTTTGGCAATCTGGGGTCTTTTACTTCTCCATATGAACTTTGGATTATTTTTCTTCTAGATCTGTGAAGAAGTTCATGGGAATTCTAACTGGGATTGCATTGAATCTGTACATTACTTTGGGTAGGATGGTAATTTTTACTATCTTGATTCTTCAAATGCATGAGCATGGGAGGCTTTTCCATCTTCTAGTATCTTCCTCAGAGAACTCTCAAGAAACTAAAGATGAACCTACCATCTGACCCAGTCATACCACTCCTCGGTGTATACCCACAAGACTCATCCTACTGCAGAGATACATGCACATCTATGTTTATCGCAGCTCTCTTCACAATAGCAAAGAGCTGGAAGCAACCCAGGCTTCCTCAGCAGACAAGTGGATGGAGAAAATGTGGTGCATGTACAAAATGGAATTCTATGCAGCAGTAAAGAAAGATGGCATCATGAACTTTGCAGGAAAATGGATGGAACTTGAAGCCATTATGCTAAGTGAAGTAACACAGTCCCTGAAAAACAAACAATGAATGGTATTCCTCATTTGTGGATGCTAGCACCAAATCCCTTGTTGAAAGGCAAACTGAGGATTGGAGATCTCCCAAGACCACCTGAACCACATGTACTGGGGCACGGGCTAAAGAGTACCACTAAAGAGTAGCCCCCCCCCCACCTGCCAACTGGGATTACAAAGGCATCTGAAGGAGGCAAGCAAAGCAGACTTCAACACAGTGAAGAGGCAATTGGGACTCACATTGGAAAACAGGCAAGGAGAAGCCCATATGCCAGGAACAAGAAGAGACACATGGGAAAGGTGCAGGATAATCCCGCACCAAGCTCTACAAAAGCTGTAGAAGATTCCTACAGTGGGATCCCCCTGGGCATAGCCCAGGACACAGATATCAGAAGCACAATTGTGAACATACTTAAAGAAGTACAAGAATATAAAGAGCAAATCAAAGAATTAAGAAAAGAGAATGAAGAACTCGAGAAGGACCTAGAGACAGAGAATGATAAACTCAGGAAGGATGTGGAAACACTGAAAAGATCCCTTGCTGAAAAAGATAAGGAAACCAACCAGCAAAGCAAAGAGCTACAGGAAGAGATTGAGAAGCTCCAAAAGGAAGTAGAAATACTAAAGAAATCAGAAAGCCACAAGAGAAAAACAAGTGACCTATAAGGGGAAACCTATCAGAATTACAACTGACTTTTCAGTGCAAACTATGAAAGCAAGAAGAACTTGGAGCAAAGCATTCCCAGTGTTAAAGGACAATAGATGCCAACCCAGGTTACTATACCCAGCAAAAATGTTGATTATAGTTGAAGGAGAGAGATAAACCTTCCATGACATAAACAAGATGAAAGAATACATGTCTGGAAAACCAACCCTTCAGAGAATAATTGAAGCAATTCAAAGGACAGAAGAAAGGAGCAACCATCCCCAGGCACCTAGAAAGAGAAATCAATAAAAGCATAATTGCAGAAGTAGAAACCTGAACCAAAACCACGAATGGATAATAAGGCAAAAGGAAGCAACACAAACCAATCAGTCATAACCTTAAATATTAATGGACTAAATTCCCCAATCAAAAGACATAGACTGGGAGATTGGATTAGGAAACAGAATCCATTGATATGCTGTCTACAAGAAACACATCTTACCTTCAAGGACAGACACCACTTTAAAGTGAAAGGATGGAAAAAATATTCCAAGCAAATGGTACCAAAAAGAAAGCAGGTGTTGCTATTTTAATATCAGACAAAATAGACTTCAAAGTAAAAGAAATCAGAAGAGACAAAGAAGGCCATTACATTTTTATCAAAGGAACAATCATCAAGAAGATTTCCATAATTTATGAATATTGCACAAAATTCTGGTGCACCCAAGCTTATAACAAGACAATTCTCCAGGCACACAAGTCACAGACCCCACTAACCCCAGTAAACTCATTAGTAGGGGACTTCAATACTACTGAGCCTTTGGATAGGTAACAGGACAAAGAATAAACAGAGAGATATCTGAACTGAATGATATGATACACCAAATGGACCTCATAGACATCTACTGAATATTCCACCCTAATACCAGAGAATACACTTTCTACTCAGCACCCCACAGAACATTCTCCAAAATCGACCACATACTGGGACACAGAAGAAACCTCCACAAATACAAAAAGATTGAAATAATTTCATGCATTCTATCAGACCACAGTGTAATAAAGCTCAACATCAACATCAGGATAAGCCCTACTGCCTACAAGAACATATGGAGACTAAACAACACACTCTTGAATAATAAATGGGTCAAAGAAGAGATAAAGAAAGAAAGAAAAGCATTCCTGGAACTGAATGACAATGACAATACAACACAACAAAACCTATGGGAAACCTTAAAAGCAGTACTAAGAGGGAAGTTTATAGCCCTGGGTGCCTACATTAGAAAAAAAGAAAGAGCACAAGTGAATGATCTAACACTACAGCTAAAAGCACTTGACAGACAACAACAGATGAACCCTAAATGCAACAGATAGGAAGAAATAAAAATCAGAGCAGAAATAAATGAACTAGAAACAAAGGAACAATACAAAAAAGAAATCAATGAATCCAAAAGTTGGTTCTTTGAAAGAATAAACAAGATAGACAGACCTCTAGCCCAGTTAACCAAAAGAAAGAAGGAACAACTCCAAATTAATACAATCCATGATTAAAAGGGAAATATCACAACAGTCAAGGAAAAGGTCCAGAAAATCATACGGGAATACTTCAAAAACCTATACTCTACCAAGTTTGAAAACCTAGAAGAAATGGATGAACATCTGAAATCCTGGGAATCATCAAAGCTCAACCAAGAAGAGATCGACAGCTTAAACAGACCCATAATATATGAAGAAATTAAAGATGTAATAAGAAACTTCTCAACTAAAAAAAGCCCAGGCCAGATGGTTTCATGGCAGAATTCTATAAAATGTTTCAAAAAGACCTACAACCATTATTACTGAAATTGCTTAGAAGGATACAGAGGGAATTCTCCCTAATTCCTTCTATGAAGCCAGCATCCACTCTATTACCAAAACCAGGCAAAGATAAAACCAAAAAGAAGAACTATAGACCCATCTCCCTAATGAATACAGATGACAAAATTCTAAACAGGATACTGGCAAATCGCATACAGACTCACATCAAGAAGATCATACATCATGACCAAGCTGGATTCATACCAGAGATGCAGGGATAGTTCAACATATGAAAATCAATAAATATCATCAAGCATATAAATGGACTGAAAGACAAAAACCACACCATCATCTCAGTTGATGCTGAAAAAGCCTTTGACCAAATCCAGCATCCCTTCATGCTTAAAGCCCTAGAGGGAATTGGATTGGAGGGATCTTTCCTCAATGTAATCAAAGCCATATACAGGAAACCCACAACCAATATCATCCTAAATGGGGAAATCTCAGAAACATTCCCTTTAAAGGTAGGAACTTGGAAAGGCTGCCCCCTGTCACCACTATTCTTCAATATAGTTATTGAAACACTTGCTAGAGCAATAAAGCAAGAAAAGGAAATTAAAGGAGCACTAATTTGAAAAGAGGAAGTCAAGCTATCCCTATTTGCTGATGATATAATTGTTTACTTAAGGGGTGTGGAAAACTCCACCAGAAAACTAGAAATGATTAACAGCTTCAGCAAAGTGGCAGGATACAAATTTAACCTAAAAAAAATTAATGGGCTTTCTTTACACCAACAACAAGCAACTGAAGAAGGAATTCAAGGAGACCTTACCAATCACAATAGCCTCAAAAACAATAAAATACCTAGGAACAAACCTAACCAAAGACACCAAAGATCTCTACAACAAAAATTTTAAGCCCTTAAAGAAAGAAATTAAAGAAGACATCAGAAGATGGAAAAACCTCCCATGCTCATGGATTGGGAAAATGAGCATAGTAAAAATGTCCATTCTACTGAAACTCTTGTATAGATTTAACACAATCCCAACTGAAATCCACAAGAGCTTCTTCACAGGCTTGGAAAAAAAGTCTTTAAATTCATTTGGAAAAGCAAAAGACCCCGAATAGCCAAAACAATCCTGAGTGAAAAGAGCAACACAGGGGGGATCTCTATACCAGACTTCAAACTATACTATAGGGCTATAGTCATATAAACAGCCTGGTACTGGCACAAAAACAGACCTGTTGAAAAATGGAACAAAACCGAAGATCCAAACTTGAGCACATACAATTTCAGCCATCTCATATTTGATAAGGGGGCCAAAAAGACTCAATGGAGAAAAGACAGCATCTTCAGCAAGTGGTGTTGGCAAAACTGGATCACCACTTGTAGAAGAATGAAATTAACCCCTACCTCTTGCCCTGTACCAAAGTCAACTTCAGACGGATTAAAGACCTCAATGTGAAACCCAAAACTCTGAAGGCGATAGAAGAAAAAGTTGGCAGCAGACTACAAGACATAGTCATAGGAAAAGACTTGCTAAATCAGACAGCAGCTGCGCAAGAATTATGGTCGACAATTGACAAATTGGACCTCATTAAACTCAAAAGCTTCTGTACGTCAAAAGAAACAATCAAGGAAGTGAAGAGAAATCCCACAGAGTGGGAGGAAACCTTTACTGCAGATACATCTGACAAAGCATTGACTTCCAGAATATACAAACTACTCAAAAAACAAAGAAGAAAGAAAACAAATGACCCACTCAATAGATGGAGCAAAGAGCTGAACAGAGACTTCACAAGTGAGAAATTTTCGAGACGGCTGAAAAACATTTTAAGAAGTGTTCAACATCACTAATCATTAAGGAAATGCAAATCAAAACCACTTTAAGATATCATCTTACTCCAATAAGACTGGCTAGGATCAAGAAAACAAATGAAACCAAGTACTGGAGAAGCTGTGGGGAAAGGGAAACACTCATCCACTGCTGGTAGGAATGTAAACTCATACAGCCACTATGGAAAGCAGTGTGGAGAACCCTTGGAAGACTTGGAATGAACTTGCCACCTGACCCAGCCATACCACTCCTAGGCATGTACCCTCAAGACTCACCCCACCACAGAGATATATGCACGGCCATGTTTATTTCAGCTCTCTTCACAATAGCAAGGACCTGGAACCAACCCAAATGCCCCTCAACTAATGAGTGGATAGAGAAAATGTGGTATATCTACACAATGGAGTTCTATGCAGCAGTAAAGAAAGATGACATCATGAGATTTGCAGGAAAATGGCTGGTGTTAGAGGACATCATGCTGAGTGAAGTAACACAGTCCCAGAAAAGCAAATGACGAATGGTATCCCTCATCTGTGGATGCTAGTGCCAATTACCTAGTTGTAAGTATTTCTTGTGTATGGCATCTTGAGCTTTTGTCCAAGCAGTTGGGAGTGATGCATATTAGAAACAACAACAACAACAATTAGCATTCAGTTTATTTTCAGTCATAATTTTGGTATATATTTGATGCATATATAGGCATACTTTTGAGCAATACAAATGGGAGGGAACAACAATGACAAAATACCCAATAATAAACATCTGCAGATAAAAACTTTAAAAAATCTGAGAAAAAGATGCAAGTCATGTATAGCAGAATGCATGAACTGGGGTGGGGTGGGGACATGGAAACGGGAATGTGTATAAATTGGACTGAGAAATGATGTATGAAACACATAAAACACCAATAAAAGTATTTTATTGGGGCTGGAGAGATAGCCTAGCGGTTAAGAGCACCGACTGCTCTTGCAGAGGACCCGGGTTCGATCCCCAGCACCCACATGGCGGCTAAGAACCGTCTGTAACTCCAATTCCAGGAGAACTCCAGTTCCAGGGGAATCCGACACCCTCTTCTGACCTCCGCGGCATTGCACGACACGGGTGCACAAACCTACACGCAGACAATACATTCATACACATACAAAATAAATTTTAAAAAAAAGTATTTTATTAAAAATTGGATCAGAATATTGAATTCTAAATGCCATTTCTATCGAATCTTAAAAGCTGGTTGTTTCTCTCCTTATCAATTATGTTGTGTAATCTTGGACTCCCTGCTTGCTCAGAAATATTGAAGCTGCAGAGAACATCATAACATAGAATATTATACACTGTGTTCTCAATGCATATAAGACCCACACCATGTTATTATAAAAAATCAATTGTGTGCATCTGTCCTTGTGACAGACTTGAGGTGATCTGCAGCAATAAGGATAATATATATTTTCTGGCAATAGCAATAATTTAAAATAAAAAATTAATAATTTCAACATATTTCATAAATAATTTCATGTATTTATTTAAAAATAATTTTAGCTCTGTAAAGCACTAAAAATGGAAACAAAATAAAACACTTCCTATGAATTGCAGAGATGGGAGGTACTTGATTGAAACTATCTTTGGTTCTCAGTTGGAATGGACCTGCTGATTGGCTTCAGGAGAATCGCTCAGCAGTACACAACAGCCCACCAGCTAATGCATCTGTGAAATTGGCTTCAGAGTGTGACAGCTGGAAGCTAAGTGGAAAGAGCAAGAGAGCCCAGGAAATAATCAGGTAGGCTCAATAGCCCTGCCCCCAAGACACAGAGTTGCTTATATACTGTAAGAGAGAAATCTAGGACGAATGAAAGAAACATCCATTGTTGTAGAAACTGCTGAGGGACTCTGTCTGATACTTGTAATTGGGATCTCTCAGCACATCTAGTAACTCCCAACCCAACCTCCAGAATCTACCTGTTGCAAGCAGTCATGAAGAGCCAGCCACCTTCTGTTTGCTAATTGATTCATCACATTCCTCAAAATCAATGTATTTCACTTTATCAGATTATAAGAATGTTTGAAGCCTTGATTTTTTTCGTGCATTCTATAGCCTCTAAATTCTTTTTTTTTTAATATTTTATTTACTTATTTATGTCTATGAATGTACTGTCTGCATGTATGTTTGTGCACCGGTGTCGTGCAATGCAATGCCACGGAGGTCAGAAGAGGGTATCGGATTCCCCTGGAACTGGAGTTCTCCTGGAATTGGAGTTACAGACGGTTCTCAGCCACCATGTGGGTGCTGGGGATCGAACCTGTGTCCTCTGTAAGAGCAGTCGGTGCTCTTAACTGCTAGGCCATCTCTCCAGCCCCAGCCTCTAAATTCTTTAACTCATAGAAAAGCTATTATCAATAAGTTCAGGCGTTACTTTTAGATATTCTCTCATATTATTTAGTAAAAGTAATACACAAAATATTCTTTTTTAAAGAATATCCTGATAAATAATGTTATGTATCTTTCCTTAATTGAACATCTGTTTTATTATTTTATTTTGACAATCTCAAGGTGCTTCTGGAATTTTCATTGTAGAAATGAAAATGTCATGGGCAGTGGCTACAGATTTCCAGTAAAGGTTCCAAACCATCACAAATACTGATTCATTATCATTGTCTTAGTTACATTCTATTGCTGTGATAAAACACTGACCAAAACCAAATTGGGGTAGAAGAGTTTTATTTGGCTTACAGCACAGATGATCATCAAGGGAAGTCAAGGCAGGGAACTCAGGGCAGGAATCTGGCATCAGCAGCTGAAGCACAGACGAATGTCTGCTTATAAGGTTTGCTTCTCTGACCTATGTTCAACATGCTTTCATATACAAACCGAGACCATCTGACCACTGTTGGCCCAACCCACAGTGAGCTGAGGTCTGCTACATCTCAAATGTCAAGAAAATGACCCCCAAACTAATCCAGTGTAAATAAATCCACAAATGAGGCTCCCTCTACCTAGATTTGTCAAGATCACAACTGAAGCTATTCAGTAAAATAATATAACTTCAAGTAAACTAAAAATGAGACATAATTCTGAATAGGCTTTTCCAGAATGCGTGGGATTTCTTTCATTTTTAATTGAGTTTTTGGATTTTCATACAGTATAATTTAATGATATTTAGATCTGTTCTCTTACCAACAGTCCCCCCTTAGCTGTGCCATGCCCAACTTAATGTACTCTGTTATCTCTCTCTCTCTCTCTACCTCTATTTCTATTTCTATTTCTATCTCTCTATCTGTATCTCTATCTCTATTATCTCTACATCTACTTCTATCTCTATCTCTATATATACATGCCTTACAGAGTCTAATTTGTGTAACCAAATGTCTTTCATAGTAGATCTAAACACTGGAGTCTGTTTAACCTTTCAAGAGTCACATCCTTGAAGAGACTGACTCTGCTAGCAATAATTCTAGTTTGTTTCCAGTTTCTGGCTGTTGTGAAAAATGCATCAATGGGGGGGCTGGAGAGATGGCTCAGTGGTTAAGAGCACCGACTGCTCTTGGAGAGGATCCAGGTTCGATTCCCAGCACCCACATGATGGCTAAATCCATCTTCCACTCTAGTTCCAGGGGAATCCGATGACCTCTTCTGACTTCTGCGGCATTGCACAACGCAGGTGCACCAACCTACATGCAC
Organism: Rhizomys pruinosus; assembly: GCA_009823505.1. NCBI lineage: Eukaryota > Metazoa > Chordata > Mammalia > Rodentia > Spalacidae > Rhizomys > Rhizomys pruinosus. Next base: position 2,251,360 of record VZQC01007033.1, on the reverse strand, counting down.
ATAGTACATTCATACACATAAAAAAAAACAAAGAAAAATGCATCAATGAACATGGCTGAATAGCCATTTCTGTAGTAAGGTATAGAGTCTTTTGAGAATGTGCCCAAGAGTGGTATGGCTGAATCATATGGTAGATCAATTTGTAGCTTTTTGAGGATTTTCCAAACTTATGTCTGTAGAGGATGGCACCAACTTGCACTACCACCAGCAGTGGATAAGTGTTTCCCTTTATCCACATCCTCACCAGAATTTGTTGTTGTTGTTGTTGTTGTTGTTGTTGTTGTTGTTCTTCTTCTTCTTCTTCTTCTTCTTCTTCTTCTTCTTCTTTGTAGTAATAGTAGTAATAGCAGTAGTAGTAATAGTCATAGTAATAGTCATAGTAGTAATAGTAGGGGTGGTTGTGATAGTAATAGTGATAGTAGTGATAGTAGTAGTGATAGTAGTAGTGATAGTATCAATAATAGTATCAATAATAGTAGCAGCAATAGTAGTAGCATTAGTAGTAGCAGCAGTAGTAATAGTAGTAGTAATAGTAGTAGTGATAGTCGTAGTAGTAATAGTAGGGGTAGCAGCAGTAGTAGTAGTAGTAGTAGTAGTAGTAGTAGTAGTAGTATTGGACCTGGGCCATTTTGAGTGGGTCATGATGAACTCTTAAAAGGTTTTCTTTATTATTAACAATGTTGCACATTTTTAAATAGTATTTCTCAGTCATTTATGTTTCTTCTTTAGAAATCTCCTTGTTCAGTGCCTTGTCCTAATTTATGTTTTGGTAGTTTTTGGGGTTACTTTATGTTTCTAAGTTTTAATTCCTTTTACATTCTAGTTACTAAACCCCTGCAGTTTGTAAAAGTTCCCCATTCTGTAGGTTGACCCTTCACTCAGATTATATTGTACTTTGATATACAAAGATTTTTAGCTTCCAGTGGACCCATTTGTCAATTGTTGGGTTTAATGTTATAGGAGTTCTGTACAGAAAGTCCTATCCTGAACCTATAACTTACAACGTATACCCCCATTGTCTCCTCTTTCTGATTCCTGAGAGCCTTGATCCATTTGGAGTTGAGTTTTGAACATGGTGAAAGACAGTGATCCACTCACATTCCTTGTACATGCTACTATCCAGTATAGCAAGCACCATTTGTTGAACATGCTGCCTTTTCTCCAGTGTGTATTTGTGGCTCCTTTGTCAAAAATCAAGTGGCCGTAATGCATGGATTTAAATATAGGTCCTCAATTCTATTCCAGTGATCAGTGTATCTGTTTTTATACCAGTACCTTGCTGTTTTTAGTACTATAGCTTTGTACTATAATTTGAGGTGAAGGATGGTAATGCTTCCAGTACTTTCATTGTCCAAGTTTATTTTGGCTACCCTGATTTTTTCCTTCATTTGTTTTTTTCATATGAAATTTGAGTTTACTTTTGCAATTTCTGTGAAAAAATTGTGTTGGCATTTTAATGGGTATTGCATTAAATTTGTTGATTGCTTTTGGTAGGATGGCTACTGGGACAGTATTATGACTACAAATTCATGAGTGTGTGTTGTGTTGTCTTTCCATTTCCTAGTATTTTCTTTAATTTCTTTATTTGTTGTCTTGAAGCTTTGATTAATTAAGTCCCTCACTTCCTTGGCTAGATTTATTCCAAGATGTTTTATGGGTTTTGAGGATATTATGAAATGAATCATTTCCCTGATTTCTTTATTTGGTATGTTTTCTCCTGGAATATAGGAACTCTGTGGATTTGGAGGTGTTGACTTTCTTTTTTTTTTTTTTCTCATCCATTTTTTTTAATTTATTTTTATTGATGCTTTGTGTATTTCATACATCATTTTCCAATTCAGTTCAGGCATATATCCCCTTCCCTTCCCCCCCACCTCACCCTTACCCATCGCAGATCGTGCATTCTGCCGTAAGTTTTCTGCATCTTTCTCTGCTTTTTTGTTTTGTTTTGTTTTCATTTTTTTTTAACAATAGGTGATAATTTGTGTTGACTTTCTATCTTGCTACTCTGATGATATATTATGAGCTTTGGGAGTTTTCTGGTGGAGTCTCTGAGGTCTTTTCGGTATAAAATCTTACCATTTGCAAATCAGGATAATTTGGTTTCTTCCTTCACAATTTGTTTCCCTTTTACCTCCTTGATTTGCCTTTACAGTTCTTGCGGATGCATCAAGTATTATGTTGAAGAGGAAAGGAGAGATTTTGACTGGCATTTCTGAGTTTTTCTCCATTTAGTATGATGTTGGCTGTGGGCTTGTTATTTATTGCTTATTGCTTGTTGCTGTTGTTCATGTTGAAATATGCCTAGATCCTCTTTGACTTTTATAGTGAGTGGATGTTTGATTCTGTCAAAGAAATTCTTCATCTAATGAGATGATTATGTGATTTATGTTATTTTCTGAAATTGCTGGTGACTTGCTTTGTGCCCTAATATGGAAATTCTACAGGCTACTGAGGAGAAAGTGCGTTTCTTGGTGTTTGGTTGGCATGTTCTAAAGATGCCTGTTAAGTCTTTTGTGAAATTGTGTGTTCCTGTATGTTGTGCATATATTTCTTTTTTTTTTTTTTTTCTTTTTTTTTGTCTTTTTGAGACAGGGTCTCCCTGTAGCCCCAGCTGTCCTGGAAATCACTCTGTAGACCAGGCTGGCCTTGAACTCACAAAGATCCGCCTGCCTCTGCCTCCTAATAGCTTCCTGGTGTATTTCTCCTTCAAGGAATACGAAATTACTTTCCATGTCTCTTCCTACTAGTTTTAGCTTGAAATCTAATTTATCAAATATTAGAATATCTACAATTATTTCTTTAGTATGTTTGCTTAGAATATCTTTCTTTAACCTTTTACCTCAGATGGTATTGATCACAGTTATTGAGGTGTGCTTATTGTAGGCAGAGAATCAAGGGATTCTGTTTTATAATCCAATCAGTCTGTATCTTTTTTACTGGGGAGTTGAGACCATTAATATTTAAAGTTATTTTCCAATGCTTATTAATTCCTATTAGGTTGATAGTATAGTGATGTTTTCTTAGACCTCTTTTGGCTGACTGCCTTGGGATAATTTATTTATTCTTTGTATTCCCTTGAGTTAATCTTCTCTTAAGATTGAAGTATTCCATCATATGTCCTCTGCAAAGCTGACTTTATGGACATAAATTCTTTTTTTTAATTTTATTTATTTTTGTATGTGTATGAGTGTACTGTCTGCATGCAGGTTTGTGCACCCATGTCGTTCAATGCCGTGGAGGTCAGAAGAGGGTCTCAGATTCCCCTGGAACTAGAGTTCTCCGGAATTGAAGTTACAGATGATTCTTAGCCACCATGTGGGTGCTGGGGATAGAACCCGGGTCCTCTGCAAGAGTAGTGGGTGCTCTTAACCACTATGCTATCTCTCCAGTCCCATATAAATTCTTTCAATACTGGTCGATCATGAAAAGTTTTTCTTCTTGTTTTGATCATCGCATAGTTTTGCTGGCTATAGTCATCTGGGCTGGACTCTATGTTTTTCTTATTTGTGCCACACTGGCCTCAGCCTTTCTGTTTTTCAGAGCCTCCATTGAAACTCCACCTGTCATTCTGAGGGGACTGGCTTTTTTATGCGAGTTGATTTTTCTCTCTCATGGCTTTCGAAATCTTTTATTTGTTCTGTATATTCAGCTTACTTACTATTATATGATGTGGGGAGTTTCTTTTCCACTCCTGTCTACATGTTGTTCTGTATGCCTCTTGTAAGTTGATAGGTATCAGTTTTTCTAGATTAGTCAAACTTTCTTTTATGATTTTATTTTGAAAAGCTCCTCCATGCAACAGGAGACCAGGAGACCATAAGGGGCTGAATGGCCAAGACATGAAGATTAGGAGTCTACAGAGTGTGGTTCCATGGATGGTTGTCTATACTCAGCTTCACTCACCCGGGGCTCAGGAAACATAGTGGAAGATGGGCCAGAAAGGTTGTAAGATTCAAGGAGATGGCACAAGACCCGATGGTTATGAACCCTACAGGCTCCGGGACACTGCTCATTTGAACCTACAGCTTTGGTATCAGCATGCCCAAAACCCATGCAAGCCCAGCTGGACAAATCCCACCATACAACTGCATAAATGGGTAGCAGAGCCCAACCTTGGCTGAGGAAATATTGGCAGCAGATGGTGGTCAGATGAGGAAGACCTGGCCTTCTTTAGAAAAGAGACTCCGGGAAACAAAGTTCATTTTTGAGTTAAATCATCCTATAGGGTGAAAGAGATTGCTACCAGGAGATACTATATGACAGCAAAATTATAGAGAACATTTGTTTATACCAATCCCAAAGTAATTGTTATACAGATTTTAGTTAAAGCTAATGTGGACAAGAGCAATTTATATCACCAATTAACTCAGATGCATTACCATTTTTATCAGTCTTCAAACCAATGTTGTCCAATATGAACTTTGTTTCCCAAGTTAATCAAATACAGTAACCCAAAACAGCATGGGTGAACTTGATGAAATCTGTGACTTGATTCCACCCTATAGGTATGTATAAAACAACTGCTTTTTTTGAGACTCATGGGTCAAAACTAAACACCTTAAATAAAAAAGGGGGATATAGATAGATATGAAAACTTTTTGTCAAAAAACCTTGCAACCCAAATCTTAAAACTAACTATGGGAAAGGATTTGTATGTTCCAACAGGCCAGAGTATCACCAACTTAATGGCTGAGAAAGAAAATGCAGCTTTGCAGTGAGTAGGATGTACCAGAAAGTGCCAGCAGAAGGATTGACTCCTCTGCGCATTGAAGGGAAGAAATGCCTCAGATTGCTGCAGACATCAGGCCCCTCTGTGGATCCTACTAGTAACAACTATTTTTAATGATTCCTAACGAAGCTTACCTTCTAGGTGCTGCAAAGGTTTTAATACAAGAGACTTTCTTAACTCCCCCCCATAGAATAAGGAGAAATAAGATGATGATGAGGTCGTTCTCCAGCTGTAGATTGGAGCCAGCTGTTATAGAGGTATTCTCTTGTAAAATCAGTAAAACTGCCTTCTTTAATTGACTAATGGACATAGAAACTGTGAAAAGGATTATTCTCTATTCAGAACCAAATATAATGCTAAAGTCTCCTTAAGCTATGCACTTAAACAAAATATATTAATACAGGAGCTCTGACATCAACAATGGATTATTCTACCAAGGAGATGTTGGCCAGGGGATCCAAGCCCCCACAAATGGTAAAGGCTCCTTGCCTCCAAACTGGGATATCTGCAGGAAGAGAGGCGATAAGGCCCTGCTGTTGAAGACCTGATATAAACATGGGAAAGATGTATGGAGACCGCACTTGCAAGTATACAGATGGTCTCTGGGATGCCAGAGAGTGTTACCAAAGACCACTAAACCAATAAAGCAAATATAGGTCTCCTTGAGTCAAGCAAGACTCCTCCGTCAGCACCAGCTACACCTCATCTGCCTGGAAATACTGTGCAGCAGTGGCAGCCATATGTCTGTATATCCCAAATCTAATTGGCTATTGGCTCTCTCCTTGGAGGAATAACCCACGGCTGATGTCACAAGCTTACATCCTCTAATGGTTAGGAGATGTTATAAACCACACGAAGACCCTGCCATACTTGACAGAAGAAAATGTAGATCATGAATTGACATACCATCCAAACATCTGTGTCTATACCAAAGTAACCTACCATAACAATTAGTACTGTTTAAATACCCATATATCTAATTGTGTGTGCTTCATTAGTAGGATCGAAAGGCTATATATTATACTGTTTAAATACCTAAATATCTAATTGCATGTGCTTCATTAGTAGGATCGAAAGGTTAAGCCTGGACAAGCTGGCAGCCCATGAAAGAAAACAGCCAGAACTGACTAGAGACCAAGACATCAGCTCCAGAGAAAGTAGAGTGTTTTGCTTCTCATCCACCTGTGCCTCTTTTCTAAGCCTAGGGAACAATCTGCGGAAGAGAGGGCGTGATAGAATGTAAGGGCTTCGATTGGGGTTAATGGTGAAACTACAATAATAAAGACTGGACACTCATTTGATCAATTTGATTGAACATACAAGCCCCCCCTTTCAGGATGGTGGGACCCATGAGCTGTGTGGGTTTGGGCACAACTGCTTGCAAATTGGTTTTACATGAAGGATGTTTGTACTCACAAATTATCACCTATTGTTAAAAAAAATGAAAACAAAACAAAACAAAACAAAACAAAAAAAAAAAAGAAAAGAGACTCCGGATAGGCTGACTGAAGTTCAGGGGAGGAGCTGGCACTGAGTGAGCAGGGAGAGTAATTTGGTGCAATGGACTCCAGCCAGAATGATAGAAGGTGTGAACTCGGGGGGCAAGAGGGAGGGTGACAAGGGAGAAACAGGTATAAGGCTGATTAAGACTGACTAAAAATTATGTATGAACCATGTAAAATTTTTATTTAAAAATATCTTCTGTGCTTTTGACCTGGGTTTCTTATTCTTGTTATAGCTGTTTGATCCATAGCTTTGGTGTTTTTATAGTGTCTTACATATTCCATTCCAGGACTGTTTTAAATTTGACATTTTCTTTGCTTGCGTGATCTGTGTCTCCAACCTTGTCTTCTCATGGTCTATGTTTATTCTCCTACTTCCTCTTTTCCTTTCCTCAGAGCTTTTTGTGTTATTTCATGAGTTTTTGTTTATTTGAAGTTTTATTTCAGTTTGATTTTCTTCAGAGCTTCCAAATTAATGGATTCTAAATTAGGGCTTTGAGTTGATTCCGTTTATTTCATTCAACTCTTGGTTTTGTTTTCACTGTCTTCATTCAGTCTTTTATTTATATCCTCTTTGAGCTCTTTGAATATATTTTGTATTGCTACTTTGGGCCTCCCTTAAGTTGTCATTCTCAGGAAATATTACAATGGGGTACAGATTTCTGTAATAAATATATAATATTGGTTATTCATGTTGGTTGTTTGTGTTTTTCTGGTGTGTCCTAAGTATCTAGGCTTGATAATTTATGGTTTTTCATGTTATGGGTAGGTGACCTCATTGTTTTGAGTGGTTATTTTCTCTTTGTTGTTTCCTCAACTTGTCAGATTATGATTTGGCAGAGTGGTACTTAGTTTTCAGTTTGAGGGCAGCTTTTTGGAAATGAGGAAGTGTTGAGGGGTATCAGTTAAGCTAAGGATAGTTGCTTTTTAAGTTAATGTTCTTCTGGAGAAGTGGATGGGTGAGGTGGTTGCAAGGTGAAATTTTTGGCCAATAAATCATGCTGAGAGAACTCACAGGTCTTGGGGAACAATGATCCTAGCAGTCTGAGTAGATCTGAGTGAAAGATGGATATGGGAATGCTCTCAGCAGTAAACAAGCATCCTGACAGAGCTGAGACAGCAAATTTGGACCAAGGATAGAGTTGGAAAAGTGACTTACCAATACATATCTTGGAGAGCTCCCAGATCTGTGGGTTCACAAGATATCTGACAGAACAGGGATGGTAGGCACACAGAAGTATAGGACATGGAGTGGACTACGGTGGGGCTGGACAGGCTCCCAGATTCCAAGGGTTCTAGCAGAGCTTATTACACAGAGTACAGGAAGGTGGGTTCAGCAGACTCAAGAATGTAGGTCTGGGAAAGATCTGGCGGTCCACAGGGCCCTCACAGAGCACAGACGGCCAGTAAAAGGAGGGGTGGGAAATGGAGAGCCCCATGCTTGCTCTGTGAAAGCCCCTTGGAGAACTGAAGGTCCTGGTAGAGCTGAGAGCATGCAGCATAGGGAGGCATGGGGAAGTAGACTTACATGGTTGTTCTGAGAAAGCTCCCAGATCCAGAGGTCCACGAGGTTTCTAGTAGATCAGAGTTGGCTGACACAAGGAGATATGAGAAAGGAGTCTGTAACAGCCAATGCTGGACTTCTTGAGTAGATGTATCCTACATTTAAGTGCAGGTTTTGTTGCTTTAATATTTATTTATTTGAATATATTTATTTATCTGGTACACACATGCCCAGAAGTTACAGCATGTACAGGGAGATCAGAAGATAACTTGTATGAGTTGATTTTCTCCTTCCCACAATATCCAGAATATCTAACCTGGGATCTAATACATGTCTGGCTAGGTGGCAACCTGTCTAGTTATGGACTCATCTTGCCATCCCATAAATGCAAGTTTCATCCTCTCGCTTCCTAATGTAAGCTTTTATAACAGTAAATATTATTGGCTAATCCTTCATATGACTATGATAATTAGAAGACTGACATGAGTGGTGGATCAGGGAGAAGGGACTTTAAATATACCTGTGGTGGTTTGAATGAGAGTGTCCCCCACAGGCTTCAAGTATTCAGACATTTTTGTCTCCAGTTGGTAGCACTGTTCTGGGAGATCTTAGAAGGTGTGGCCATGCTGGAGGAAGTACGTCACTGGGGGTGGGCTTAGTGAGTTCAGCAAGCCTTGCAGGCTCCAGTTGTCTCTCTCTTGACTTCCTGTACTTATTGCAAGATGTGAACTTCAGCTTTCTGCTCCAGCCCTGGCCACCATGCATCCTGCCACAATGGACTCTAATTCCCTGGAACCATCAATAGTAAACTGAAATAAACTCTTCCTTTTATAAATTTCCTTCATCATAGTGTTTTATCACAGCAACAGAAAAGTGACTAATACAATACCTCAGTCCTCTCTCCTGTTTGAATGGCCTAAGAAGCTATAATAAAACCATAATAAAGCCTCAGGTAAAAAAATAATGATAATAATAGTGCCTGGGTGTGGTGGCACAGGTCTTTAATCCCAGCACTCAAGAGGCAGAGGCAGATGGATTTTTGCATGAGTTCAAGGCCAGCCCCCTCTCCATAGTGAGTTCTAGGCCAGCTGGGGCTACAGTGATATTCTGGCTCAAAAAAAAAAAAAAAAAAAAGACCTAAAAGACCAAACAGGACTCAGAATGTTTTTTAAATATTTTTTTTTTTTTTTTTTTTTTTTTTACATTTCATATATTTTTCCAATTCAGTTTACATGTATCCCTTCCCTTGCCCCGCCCACCCCCCCCCACCCAGTTCATGCACTCTGTCATATATGTCTTGCATCTTTTTCAGATTCTTTCCAGAGCTTTTTTTTTCAAAGCAGGGCTTATTGTTTTGGGAGAACTTCACTGTTTCAGTAGTTTTTTTTCCTAGTTTCTTTTGTTGTTTGTTGTTCTCTCCAACTTTATTGCATATATATGCAATACAATATTCAGATATGTGTGTATTTACACACACAACACACACACCCACACACACACACACACAACAGAGCACACATCACATATCACTGAATTGGAGTATTTTCTTTTCTTTTCTTTTCTTTTTGGCTAAAAGATGTCATTTTTCCTTAGGAAGTGTTCGAGCTTTCTCTTGGCAAGCCCAAACAACCATCAATTCTGGTCTTGTGCTCCACACTGAGGTCTTTCCTTCACATAGTCACCAACTGAGGTCCAGTATTAGTACTGCATCCTTCTTGATCCCTTGTACATGGCCTCCATGATACAGCCTGGGTCGTCAACAATGGGAATTTATACTCTGAGAGCTGAAATCCAGTAGCTGCTCAGTCCACAAGCTGGATGGACATCTTGCAGTCCCCCATCGCATTGAAGGTTTGGAGGATTCATGGAGAGGAAATTGAGTGTTTACAAGCCTGTGTCTCATGTCTTTGAAGGATTGGAAAAAGCAGTGAGCGCTACAGAGTAGATGCACTGCCAATTAAGAATGGAAGGACCGACAAAATACGGTTTGTTTTTCTCTCTCTCTCTTTTTTTTTTTTTTTCTTGTCTTTTTACTAAGATCTCAAGTTTTATGCCTGAAGTACAGTTTCTCAGGCCTTACTGATTCTTTATTTCTGGTTATACTTTCCTTTTGGATGCTTAAGGCCACACTGCTAGCCCAAATTAACCCAAGGTTTTTGTTTTCTCAAGGTAAGTTGAGGATCTGGTCCTCAGGGGTTATTTTTTGGTGGAGGGAGGGAGCCCCTGGCTCCTTTTAGCTTTCCCTTTACCAGTTTCATCCACTGGAGGACAAAGTCAGGTCTTGTTAGACCAGGCTTACCTTTTTGAAGAGAACTCTTGATGTTTAACAAATGGTGTCTTAATTGAAAGTCATAAGACCAATCATGGGGCCTTAAACACTATCAAAAAGAAGTTAGATATGAGAGAACCCAGGAGACTACTGTTCAATCTTGTTAGCTGTGTCACCAGGCAGTCAAATTGCCTGCTCCCTTGTGATTAAGTGTCTTTGAACCTGGACCTAAATTGTTCTACTGCATTGAAAACTAAGAAAACAGGGCTTTTTGCCACATGTGTCCACTAACTAAAGCACTGCACCCTCAAAAGGCTTTTGCTCCCCATTCTCAAACACATTTCCAGTTTTCTAGAGGACTATTGGGGAAAGAAATTCCTGAAAGGAAGATCTGATCCTTAATCATTTAGGATGGAAAATGGGTCACCTTCACCCACAAATATTCCACCCACCTCACCAATATTCCTAAAAAGTTACTTAAAATCAACCAGAGAGAACTATTTATGCTGCTGTCTTCAGAGGAGAGAGCTGCTCAACATCTCTTTGTAGTGCTTTCTTTGAACAGTGAATAGACTTTTATGAAATCTGTATCTCAAAACAATACTTTTCTTCAAGAAATCAATAGGGAAGAGAATACCATAGATTTTACACTCTTGTTATGCTGTCTTTGACATTTAAATACTAAATTAATAAACAAGTAATACTAAAATTTCTTCTAAATGTTACGTTTATCAATAATGTGAATCATTTCCATGGCATTTTGTCCACGTATTGTATAATCACTCATTATAAGCACTTGATGATGTGGAGCTGGTATGGGAACTTCCGGTAATGGTTATTGTTTACATGAGTGTTGGCAGCAAAATTTATTCTAATGAATTAGCTAACTTTTGGCAGATATTCTCAGGATTTGAGGAAATAACATTTTTTTTTCAATTCTTAGTTAAAAATTAAGCTTAACACATTTGATGTAATTACTATAATGTTAGAAAGATGTCACACATTAATATAGTCATTTGAAAGACAGGAAATTAACTTCTGTTTAAACATTTACTTTTGTTGTGTGTATGAGTGTTTACCTACACACATGTATAGGCTTTGTGGCATGCCTATTGCCTGAGGAATCAAGAGGAGCTTTGGATTTCCTAGAACTGAAGTACCAGACAATGGTGCGCTGCCGCGGGAGTTCTGGAAATAGAACTTGGGTCCTCTGCAGGAGCAGAAAGTGCTCTTCACAACTGAGTCATCTCTCCAGCCTATAAAGTAACTTATTTTTAAAAAGAGGTTAAGTATGTATTAAAGAAATAAAATACTCGACCAGGTTTAAATTCTACTCAAGCCCCACACAGCCTGGAGGATCAACAACAAACAGTGATTTCATTTCTTTGCTTAAATCATTTTCACTTTTCTTCAATATTTTTTTTGGATTTTATTTTTTAATTTACCGAATCGTAGAAAATAACTCCAGACCTGTAACCCTAGGGTGATAATTTAAAAACTAGTTGAAGGAAAAATATAAATCATTCTTTTTCATTTTTTATTTTTCTTTGGAAACAAAGCCAATGGGCAGAACATTTCTGATCTTATAGATCACTTAAATTTGGAGATGAACAAACTTGGGTTCAGAAGGATGAGCAAATCACTCACTACAGAGCAAATACCTAGTTTACAGAACAGAAGGGACAAACAGGCCTTCTGTTCAAAAGTGCCATAAACTTGCCGCATACTCAGCCTTAAAGATTCAATATTTTTTGGGGGGGTTGAGTGCACAGAGCTTAGATCGGGGATTTCCCAGGAACACCTGAAGCACAGCTCTATTCAAAATAGCGAAGAGCCAGAACCAACCCAATTGCCCCTCAACCAATGAGTGGATAGAGAAAATGTGGTACATCTACACAATGGAGTTCTATGCAGTGGTAAAGAAAGATGACATCATAAACTTTGAGGGTAAATGGATGGAGCTAGAAAATATCATGTTAGGGGCTGGAGAGATGGCCTAGCGGTTAGGAGCACTGACTGCTCTTGCAGAGGACCCGGGTTCGATCTCCAGCACCCACATGGCGGCTAAGAACCATCTGTAACTCCAATTCCAGAACTCCAGTTCCAGGGGAATCTGAGACCCTCTTCTGACCTCTGCAGCATTGCATGACACAGGTGCACAGACGTACATGCAGACAGTACATTCATACACATACAAAAATAAATTTAAAAAATTTAAAAAAAGAAAATATCATGTTAAGTGAAGTAACACAGTCCCAGAAAAATAAACGACAAATGGTATCCCTCATCTGTGGATGCTAGCACCAAGTACCTAGTTGTAAAGCAAACTGAGCAACGTCAATATTATATTCCTTGTGATATGAAAACAACTGTGCTCTTATATTGTGAATCTTTTAACAGGTTCTAGAACTAAGCTACCATTTATTTTCAGAGTTAGGAATTTTTGGTAAATGTATGCATATTTTGGAGTAATATAAGATCAAAAGAATGAGAAAAAAACAAAAGAATGAGGAAAAATCTAGTTTGTCATGACATTATGTCTAACCACAGTATTTATTTTATGGGAGTGCTTCTTGGTATTTCTTATACATGGCTGCTTGAGCTTTTTTCCAAGCCTTTTCTAAAATATTACACAGTAATTAAAAGTATCAGACTGGTGTAACTTAGCTTTTCTGGATGCTTAAACAACCATACTTAATGCCCATACCAATTTGGCCTAGGGTCTTAAGGGACAACTTTGTTCCTTGCCCTCAGAGGTCAACTAAGTCCCAGGCAACTATGCATGGGGGCATCTCTTGAAATGTCCTGCAAATGTGAGTCACCAGTCTTCCTGTGCAGGGAGGTCTTGGAGATCCACTGATGAGACTTCAGCCAGTGTCCAGTCTATAAAGAGGAAAGTCTGTTCATGCTTCAAAAAGGGAAGCCTGGTCTAGCAAGACGTGACTTTGTCTTCGAGTGGATGGAACTGGTAAATGAAAAGCCAAAAGGAGCCACCCCCCCAAATAAAACCTGAGTGACACTTGAGGACCAGATCCTCAACTGACTTTGAGAAAACAAAAACCTTAGTTAATCTGGGTTAACTGTGTGCCCTTAAGCATCCAAACGGAAAGTATAACCAGAAATAAATAAATAGTAAGGCCTGAGAAATTGTACTTCAGGTACAAAACTTGAGATCTTAGTAAAAAGACAAAAAATTAAAAAAAAAAAAAGAGCACAGTTGTTTTCCCTGTCTTACTGGCAAGTACAGCTACCCTGTGGCTGCCACTGCTTTTGCCATCCTTCAAAGACATGACACACAGCTTCTCAATCTTCCAATATGGACTAAGGACTCATGTCTCTCCAAGAATCCTCCAAACCTTCAGGGCCAGATGGGGACTGCTAAGACATCCAGCTTATGGACTGAGCTATTACTGTGGTTTCAGCCTCTTCAGAGTATAAACTGCCATTTTGGACTCCCCAGGCTGTATCATGGAGACCAGTACATGAAGATCAAGACAGGATGTGGTGCTTACTGGACTTCATTTGGTGACCATGGAAAGGGAAAACCCCAGTGTGGAGCACAAGGGCAGAACTGATGGTGGTTTGGGCTTGCCAAGGAGGAGCCTTCAAACATGACATCTTTCAGCCTAATAAAGAAAAAAATAATCACTCAAAACAAAAAAAGATTCAATACTTTGGAGCTGGAGAGATGGCTCAGCAGGTAAGAGTGCTGACTGCTCTTACAGAGGACCAGGATTTGAGTCCCAGCACCCACATGAGGGCTAAGAACCATCTTTAAGCTGGGTGTGGTGGCTCATGCCTTTAATCCCAGCACTCAGGAGGCAGAGGCAGGCAGATCTCTGTGAGTTCAAGGCCGGCCTGGTCTACAGAGTGAGTTCCAGGCCAGCTGGGTCTATAGGGAGACCCTGTCTCAAAAAGACCAAAAAAAGTTTCAATATTAACTCACTCACTCTTTTTTTCTTTGTTTTGACCAACCTGCCTTCAACTCACAGAGATCTAAGTGATTCTGCCTTGCAAGTGCTAGCATTAAAGAAGAAACCCACAACGCCCTGCCCATTACTTACACTTAGGGTTCTTTTTAACAAGATTTTTTGAAATATTTTTTTTAATTTATGTGTATGAATATATCTCTATGAGTGTATGCTTTGTCTGTACAGGTCCTTGCTAAGGCCAGATTCTTTGAAATTGGAGTTACAGGCTCTTGTGAGCTTCCTGACATGGGTGCTCTGAACTGAGCTCGGACCCACTGGAAAAGCAGCCAGTGTTCTTAACCAGAGTGAACACTTTAGTTTCTTTAATCTTAAAACAAAGAGTCCTGTAATGTTTTTCAGTGTGCATAAATAAAAATTAAGGAGGATAACTTTTCTAGTAATAAGTACCCTTCATAAACATGAATGCCTGCACTTAAAGGCATCTATTTGACAGAGTGTCAGAAATACACACTGGAGAAAAGACAGTGTCTTCAACAAATGGTGCTGGGGAAACTGGATTTCCACATGATGAAAAATGAAATTAGACCCAGAACAATCAATCACCCCACATGAAAATCAAGCACAAATGGATCAAAGACCTCAATGTAAAACTTGAAAGGCTGAGACTATTAGAAGAAAACTTAAGCAGGACACGACAATATATCAGAGATTTAGGCCAACAATTGACAAATGGGGCCTAATTAAACTAAAAAACTTCTGTATACAAAAAAGAAATAATTTACTTTAAAATCTTGGAGTTAGAAAAAATTACAATTGTTATTACAGTTATTTTTGTGTGTATGCAGATGTGTGTGTGTGTGTGTGTGTGTGTGTGTGTGTGTTCTTGGGCACCTGTTTTTCAATGTCTATAAATAGAGATCAGAGGAAAACTACTGGTTATCTCCTTATACCATGTCGTTCCAAGGATTAAACTCTTCAGGCTTGGTAGCAAGTGTCCTTTACCCTTTAAGTCACCTCACCAAGCTCCACATTTAAAACAAATATGTTTTTTATTTATTAGTTTTATTTTATTTTTTTAAATGCATTGCCTACATGTGTATAAATGCACTCATGTCACACAGTGTCCACAGATGTCAAAAGACAGATTCAGATCCCCACGAACTGGAGTTAAGGGCAGTTGTCAGCTGCCATGTGCCTGCTGGGAATCAAACTTGGGTCCTCTGCAAAAGCAGCCTCTTATCAACTTATCCACAGAACCTCTCTAGCCCCACTAACCTTTTTTTTTTTTATTTTCATAAAGGATCAGAATTGTGTTTGGAGTGCCCAGGTCTTTTGCTATGGTCCTTCATCTCCTCCTGATCAGACTTCACACTCATGCTCTCTGAAACTGTGGGTCTTTGGGGCCTGTAGTCTGGGCCGCTTCACCTATTTGCTGAACTTCAGAGCAGGGAGATATGATTTCACCAATTAATGGTGTGCAGTGTCTGAGGAAGATGCCTTTACCTCTGCATGCATATGCCCCCCATGTACATATTAACATATACACATACACAACAAAAATAGCTTCAAACCTATATTCTCAGAGAGTAGTAAATTCCTTCATACTAACAAGTATGATTGGAATATTTTTGTCTCTCTAAGTAAAATGATAATGAAATGCAGATGGTATTTATCTTAAGTAAGTAAATGTATCTTTATTTGCTATAAATTCATATTAGATCAAATTACAGAGTTAAAAATAGTTTCATTTGTATCAAACATCTAAATTATATAAATATTAAACTCTAGAAAGAAGCAGAATACATTATTGGGTCAATATCTTATAAACACATGAAATTAATTATTAATCTATTTTAATCAACTAATTCATTTTGGTATACAGAAACATAAAAATGCTCTACATGAATTATTCTAATTATGTCAGTTTTATCTGCAATTCTGTATATTTTCCATTGAGTTTAATTAGAGTCATTTATATTGGTATTTTTAATGTATTGCATCAGGGCTTTTTCTTGCCTATAATTGCAGTTACGAAGGACAGGAAGTATTCTGAAATCCAGAAGAACCAAAGCATGACTTAGCGATGGCAAGGACGATGCCAGGACATTGTGCTGTTTTCTCTTTGGCTGGTGTTTTGACTCAGTCTCATAAACTGCTAGTACTTGCACTTCACAGCTTGCTTCACTAATATTGCTTTAGTACACTAAAGACATGTCCTGGAGCTTGGGCAAAAATGAAGATTTTGATTCTGATTCCATAATCTGGGAGGGGAATCTGAGAAGGCCTGGTTCTGTTTGTTTGTGGTATGTGTGTATTCTTAAATTTTATTTATTTATTTATTTATTTTTTTTATTAAATTAATTTTTATTGATGCTTTGTGCATTTCATACATTTTTTCCAATTCAGTTCAGGCTTATTTCCCTTTCCCTCCCCCCCCCCCCCCCCCCATCCCAGATCATGCATTCTGCCATAACTGTCCTGCATCTTTCTCTCAGTTTTTCTCTTTCATTTTTAGCTATAAGTGATAATCCATGAGTACAAGCATCCCTCATGCAAAACCCATCCGCAGGCTGTTGTGCCCAAACACCCACAGTCCCACCATCCAGTGGGGGGTGACAGGTTGTTTGTTCAATCAAGTTGATCAAATGAGTGTCCAGACTACATTGCTGCAGTTCCACCATTCACCCCAATCGCAGCCCTTACATTCTACCACGCCCCCTCTTCCGCAGGTTGTTCCCTAGGCTTAGAAAAGGGGCACAGGTGGATGAGAGGCAAAACAGTCCACTCTCTCTGGAGCTGTTGACTTGGACTCTGGTCAATTCTGGCTGTCTCCCTTCATGGGCTGACAGTTTGTCCAGGAATAACCTTTCGATCCTACTAATGAAGAACAAGCAATTAGATATATAGGTATTCAAGCAGCACTAATAGTTATGGTAGGTTACTTTAGCATAGACACGTTTGGATATGTTAATCCATGAATTACAATTTTCCCCCCTGTTAAATATGACAGGGTCTTACTGTGGCTTATAACATCTAACCTGTAGAGGATGTAAGCTTGTGGCATCAGCCATGGGTCATTTCTCCAAGGGGAGAGCCAATAGCCAATTAGATTTGGGACATACAGGCACATGGCTGCCTCTGCTGCACAGCATTTCCAGGCAGGTGAGGTGTATCCGGTGCTGACGGTGGAGTCCTGCTTGACTCAGGGAGACCCATATTTGCTCCATTGGTCTAGTGGCCTTTGGTAACACTCTCCGGCATTCCAGAGGCCATCTGTACACTTGCATGTGTGGTCTCAATACATCCCTCCCATGTTAACGTCAGGTCTTCGGCAGCAGGGTCTTATTGCCTCTCCTCCTGTAGGTATCCCAACTTAGAGGCAAGGAGCCCTTACCTTTTGTGGGGCCTTGGATCCCCTGGCCAACATCCACCTGGTAGAACAATCCATTGCTGATGTCAGAGCTCCTGTATTAATATATTTTGCCTGAGTGCATAGCCCTAGGACTTTAGTATTATATTTGGTTCTGAACAGAGAGTAATCCCTTCCACAGTTCCCATGTCTAGTAGTCAATTAAAGAAAGCAGTTTTACCGGTTTTATAAGAGATCACCTCTACAATAGTTGTCTCCAATTTACAGTTGGGGAGCGACCTCATCATTGTCATATTTCTCCTTGTTCTATGGGTGGGAAGGCAAGGAAGTCTCTCATATCAGAACCTTTGTGGCACCTAGAAGGTAAGTTTCATTAGGACTCATTATAACTAGTTGTTACATGTAGGATCCACAGAGGGGTTCGATGTTTATGGCAATCTGAGGCTTTTCTTCCTTTGAATGTTCAGACGGGTCAGCCTTTCCGTTGCCACTTTTTGGTACATCCTACTCAATGCAAACCTGTATCTTTTCTTTCTCAGCCGTTAAGTTGGTGACGTTTTGTCCTGTTGGAACAAACAAATCTTTTCCCATAGTTAGTTTCAAGATTTGAATTGCAGGGGTTTGATGAAAAGGTTTCATGTCTTTCTGTATCCCCCCCCCCTTTTTTTTAGCGTATGAGTCTCCAGAAGATAGTTGTATTATACATGACTATAGGGTGGAGTCAAGGCATAGATTTCATCAAATTCACCCATGTTGTTTTGGGTGACTATATATGATTAACTTGGGAAGCAAACTTAATTTTTACGTTAAATCATCTTAAAGAGAATGCTACAAGGTGATACTGTACAACAGAGAAATTATAGAGAACATTTGTATGTGTCAATCCCAAAGTTCTTGCTCTACAGATTTTATGTAAAGCAAATGTGGGCAACAGCGAATTATATCTCCATTTAATTCAGATGCATTACCATTTTTATCAGATTCTGTAAACCAATGTTGTTTAATATACACATGTTTACTTTTACTTTTACTAAGTCCTAAAACACCATGTGTCCTGTAGACAGTGTCTAGGCGAAACTGGGTACTTGCTGAGCTCACGTCAATTAAATATGCCTTAATCGAATATACACCCGTGTCCCTCTCCCACCCATCCCCCCTTTCCAATTCACCATTTCAGTCCATTTTCTGATGCAGTCTTTCTGTTATTTTTGTTATTTGGGGGGATTTTCATACACGTATAGAATGTATTTTGATCCTATTCACTCCACATTTCCCTCACTCCAAACTTCCTCCCTGATCATTCCCAAAATTTTTTAATAACCCACTGAGTCTAATTAGTGCTGTCCTCTCCATGGACAGATGCCATCTTCCCAAACCTGATTGTACCAGCTTGCCTAGGGTGATCATGGTTAAGCTTCTTTACTGTTAAGCTCCACAGGAAAGGAGAGCTGGGAGTCAGGCACACCTCCAATCAACTAGAAGCCTCTAGTTCCAGGAAGGGGAGGGGCTAAAGGCATATAAACTGAAGAAACCAATCCTAAACGACTTCTAATGTTGATCACTCATTAGATCGAATATTCTGCTACTCTTTTCCTAAATTTATTCGATTTATTTATCTGTATGTATGTGTCTGCTGGTGTGTGTGAGCACACACATATCTTTAGAGACCAGAAGAAAATGTCAGATCCCCTGGAGTTAGAGGCTGTCGTGAGGTGTGAAAAGCATGCTTACAACTAAATTCTGGTCTTCCGCAAGCAGCAATCAGTGTTAACTGCTAAGCCATCTCTCTGACCCCAGACTTCTGGTATTCTGTTGTTCTTACTCAATCTAATAGTATTTAATGTGCATGTTTACTGAGTCGGGATGTTTTACCCTATCTACTGTGAAATTCTACAGACCTTAAAATCAAGGAACATAAGACATAATTCTTGCTGCCTGGGATTTCATAGTACAAGTAGATAGATCAAACAGACATACAAATCCACCCAATGATGCTTCAAAGAGCATAGAGTCACGTGACAAAAAAAATAGAATAACTATACTTAGACTCCTCCTAACATGGCTTGAATTAATTTGGTGCCATTTAGTCTGTTTTAAGTTGAATTGGTTCCAGTAATCGAACGAAAGCTCTTTTTGCATAACGAGTACTTTTACCCACTGAGCCATCTTGTCATCCCCCTGTGTTTCTTATTTCTTCTATTTTGATGCAAAAGCTTTACATGTTCAAGTGTGTTTGAAATTGTACATTGAAGTGTTTTTATGCCGACTGCTGGGAACTGCCTCTCACATATTTTGGCATCTGTTGATTAACTTCTCTTATTCTCATCAGAACACTCCTTTCTTGACATGGGTAACTTCATTGAAGTCATTACACTCTGAGACTCTGGACACTATTTAAATGTTCTGTTATCAAGGTTTCTTGTATGTGATTGGGCAAAGGGGAAGACACCTGCCTTGCTACTATCCAGGATCTATAAGTTATTTATTCTTAAGTGTTAGAGGTGCACTTGTTTCTGTGGTGAGGTCTCAGGATCTACACTCTGGTCATTGTACTTTCAATGCCCCAGGGATCACTGTTCTGGTGTGGCTTCAGGAGTACAAGGAAAGGAGGCAACATTTTGCTACTTGTCAGTGGTTGACATCCTGATTCCTTCTCTTTTTGGCTGGAATCACTGAGTTATTGTATAAATATTTTCTGATTATTGTGTACCTGCTCCCCAGTCCTTTGGTTTGGAAGAATATATCTTGAGGCTTTCTGATACACACATTGGTGCTTCTAAAAGTTGTTGGGAACATTTCTAGCTTATTGCATAGAATATGGAAGACAAACAAAAGGAATCTTTTCTTCTCAGAGCATCTGGTTACTATTAGCTCCTAGTTTTCAGAATTTCCTACATTTGTTTGTATACGAATCATGCCAAACATTGTAAGTTTTATGCCATGAATCCCAGCAAATGAGGATCACACTTCGAGGAAAAATTCCATTTACATTGAGTATTGGTAGATATTTTAAACTATTGATCCATAAAAGGTCATGTAATTGCCATTTATATCCACATTTTGCTAAATATACATAATCTATTGATAAATAAAATTATGTGGCAGACAAGTGCAGGTTATTTGCAAATACTATGTCATTTTAAATAAGTGTTTTAACAAAATCATGATTATTTTTTATCTGTAGGTCAAAGAACCATTGCTCTGTAGACTCTGGAGAATTATCATATTGTCTTCCAGGGTATTCATCCCATTTAGAAAAGTGTGCAGGGCAAAAAAATCTGGTATATATGCCCAAGGACTTTAGTATTATATTTGGTTCTGAACCAAATATAATCCTTTTCACAGTTCTTATGTCTATTAGTCAATTAAAGAAGGCATTTTTACCGGTTTTATAAGAGATTACCTCTATAATAGTTGTCTCCAATTTACAGTTGGAGAACGACGTCATCATCATCATATTTACATATCATCCAAACATATGTGTCTATGCCAAAGTAACCTACTATAACTATTAGTGCTGCTTAAATACCTATATATCTAATTGCTTGTGCTTCATTAGTAGGATCGAAAGGTTACTCCTGAACAAACTGTCAGCCCATGAAAGGAAACAGCCAGAATTGACCAGAATCCAAGTCAACAGCTCCAGAGAGAGAGGACAGTTTTACTTCTCATCCACCTGTGCCCCTTTTCTAAGCCTAGGGAACAATCTGCGGAAGAGGGGGCGTGGTAGAATGTAAAGGCTGCGATTGGGGTGAACGGTGAAACTACAGCGATGTAGTCTGGACACTCATTTGATCAACTTGATTGAACAAACAACCTGTCACCCCCCACTGAATGGTGGGACTGTGGGGGTTTGGGCACAACAGTCTGTAGATTGGTTTTGCACGAAGGATGCTTATACTCATGGATTATCACTTATAGCTAAAAAAGGAAAAAAAAAAAACCTGAAAGATGCAGGAAAGTTATGGCAGAATACATGATCTGGGATGGGGTGGGGGTGGGGGGGAAGGGAAAGGGAAATATGCCTGATCTGAATTGGAAAATGATGTACGAAATGCACAAACCATCAATAAAAATTAAATTAAAAAAAATCTGGTATATATATTTTTAGAAATATTCATTTTATGCCTTGAGAAATAAACCTATATTAATTGAAATCCATATTTCCTTAGTATATAGAATTAAAAGATAATAACATTTGGACAATTTCTTTTTTAAATTTAAATTTAATTTAATTTATTTATTTATGTGTATGAATGTATTGTCTGCATGTAGGTTTGTGCACCCGTGTCGTGCAATGCCGTGGAGGTCAGAAGAGGGTCTCGGATTCCCCTGGAACTGGAGTTCTCCTAGAATAGGAGTTACAGACGGTTCTCAGCCACCATGTGGGTGCTGGGGATCGAACCCGGGTCCTCTGCAAGAGCAGTTGGCACACTTAACAGCTAGGCCATCTCTTTCTAATAAAAAGAAAAAGTCCAAAATTTGAAAGATGATAAAATTATTTACCAAACATTTGTGATGGGGATTGTTGCAAAATATCGATATTTAATATTGCAAATTGTTCCTTGCTGTTGTTAGTATTGGACTGTTCCAGAACCCAATCCTGACAATGTTCACTTCTCATATTTCCAACCAGGAAGTGGGAAGAATAGCAGATGCTGGATGACATTTTTACCCCCAAACAAAAGACAGAACTGAGTGTCTGAGAACTCTCATCTGATGCCTGCACTGCCACTAACAGAATGTATTTGTTGTGCAAAAATTTTGAAGAAAGTAAGATGTATGAGGTTGAACAATGAAGAACACAGAACCCAGTGAAGAGGAATCAGCCCAGGTCTTGCCACTGACCAGGGAGGTTATTTTATGAATGAGAAACATCCAAGAAAGAAAAGAATAACCTTAAAGCATGGTCATGCTTTTAGTTGCTGTGCTGTTTGATGGTACTCTTTAATTTGCTTTCTAAGAACTACCCAAGCCCTCCCACTGTTAATGATTCCGTGCTGACAGACACCATCAGCTAAAGATTAAGTAGACTTATGAATTTTGCTCCTGGGCATGAGTAATTAAACATTTCTCGTTTAAGTCATAGTTATAATTTGGAAGCAAATCCAAAGATTGAATGTTGCTCTCTTCAATGCTAGTGATAATGTGTGCATCACTCGAGCACTTGAGGTTTAGACAAAAAAAAAAAAAAATGAATTGTGAAAATACTTAAAACTTATCTCCACACCTCATTACCTGATTAAGACCACAATCAAATACTGAAAATATTAAAATTAACATGGGGAGCTGTAGTAAGAAGGGAGACATGGAATGGAAAAGAGAAGAGAGGAGGAGATCGCCAGCCTGATCTTTGTATCAAGTTCCAGGACAGCTGGGGCTACAGGGAAACTCTGAACCCTGTCTCAAACAAACAACAAAGAAAGAAGGAAAAAAATTAGTCTTAAATAAAACATATTTGTTTGTTTTTGGTTTTGTGACAAGATATCACTCAGTATTTTGTAAAATAACCTATAGTGGCCATACTAATATAGACAGTTAATAAAATGTATGAAATTTTGTTTTACATTATCAACATACTTATTGAAGGACAACTAGAGAAACAAGCTTTGAAAAATATAAAGACTTTTATGTAATTAAATGGAAAATAAAGTACATAAACCTAGCATTTCCACAGCTCACTGACAAAGACATTAGGGAATGATATAGGTTTGTAAGCATCTGCTTTTTGTAAGTAGCAAAAAAAAAAAAAAAAAAAAAAAAAGAACCATATAGAACCATATATTTAATTTATATTTTAGAACTTAAGTGTAGACAAACCAAATAGAAATAAAAGTAATTTGATAGAAGACAGATGTGACTTTTTAAAAGCAAATTTATAATTATTCTAGTCCTTTGATTCTATCCAATTGCAGTCAATTTTTTAATGTGGCAAAATTTAGTAGCCTGTTTAAAATGTGTTTACGATGTGTCTTTAATTCACAGCATAAGTACTTTTTTTCATGGTCCATGAGTCCACTGTTTTTCCATCTTTTACCTCCAAATTAATGATAAAATTACTCATTTGTTCCCCAAAATGACTCAGTGGTGATAATATTTATTATTGATTCAATCTAACATTGAAAATTGTTTCATGATCGCATTTTACATATCCTCCAAAATCAGATTTCATTTTGATGAATCATATTATTCTTTCTGCTCTTAATTTTATTTCATTATATGCAGAAATTATTATATAGCTATCATCATCATTATATTTATTTTACATAGTCTTGATTCCTATCAGTATGATTTTATACTCAGGGAGTGTATTTTTTCAAACTCTATTCATACATTGGAGTTCACAGTGTATTATTTATCAACAGACTAGTTCAATCTACATACACAAATAAATTCAAACACATACACACACACCAAGTTGGGGATTCCCCTTATGCTTTAGGGCATTGTCAAGGAGGTAAACCTACAGGAACAGTCTCAATGAGTGGAATGGGAAAGGTGAGCAATTATCTCATCATCCTTGCCCTGTGAGTAGAGTAATTCAGAAATATGGCTTACAGTGAGTGTCTCCTAGAGATGCAAAGAGGACAGCTCAACGGCGTGTTCAATGACATTAAATTACCACCATTTTTAATTGTTGGCAATGTCCCTACCCCCGAAGATCCATGCTATGACATCCACATATGTGTATTACTGGTATATGGGCAGAGTCACCATCTGGGCAAAACCACAATGATAAGAGTCTCTAAATGAAATTACTAATAGCATACATACCTAAAGTTCCAAAGGCTCTTACAGAATGAGAGAACAGCATTAAATGAGGTGCATAAAGCATTCATTCTCATTCCTGTGTTCCTTACATACTGGCCCTATGACCTTGGACAAGTCACAAATCCTGTCTTGAGTTCTTGAGTGAGGCTCCCACACAAATGAGTAAGAACATAAGTTCCATGTCAGCCTCATAGAATTGTGAGAAAGTAGCGACAAAAGTGCATTAATGTACGAAGAGGAAACAGGATTGGGGAGCACTATTGGGGAGAGGGTATAAATATAATAAAAATATATGAAACTTGCAAGAATGTAATAGAAATTGACAAGAACAATAAACAAAATTTGTGCAAAGCTGAACCTCTGAACCCCAGCCTTACTTATGCTTAACATCCTGGAAATCTCTCCTATCAGTAGTGAAAATGTATTTTGAAACTTTTTTTGTATTTCTGTGATTTGGGGGAGTATTTTTGAGACAGGGTCTCCCTTTATTCCCAGCTATCCTGGAGCTTGCTCTGTAGACCAAGCTGGCCTTGAACTCACAGAGATCCACCTGACTCTGCCTCCCAAGTGCTAGAGTTAAAGGCGTGCGCCACCACACCTGGCGTATTTCTGTGATTTTTATCTTTGAAACATCATCCGTTTTCATAAAGCCTTGGTAAACAAAGCTATGCAGAGATTTCATGTTTGAGATGAATTTTACTTTGACCCAGCCAATCCACATCTCTAAAATGTGAATCTATTATCTGAGGTCATCCTCACTGATATTAAACAGATGTGAATTTACTAAAATTAATTTGCTGCTTGTAAATACCATAAATTTTGCATAGCTTTCTCTTTGACTTTTAATTTCCAGAAGGCCCAGAAACTAAAGGACATAAGGAAATAAAAGATCTCTTGCCCACTCCAGTGACCTTCCTTTTCCTCTCATGATCCTGCAGTGTTCTGTGGTGACTGCATTTCCTTTATCAGCTTCTGTGGAAACACAAAGGCAAAAACTGCAGAAAGGCTGACTAAGCAATCCGTCTCAGGATGTGTCGTTTACCTACTGCTTCCGCTGTCATTCATATTTCATGGAGCCTTTGCCTGACTTCCAAGGGTTTTCTTTGTAGAGAGAGATCAGTATTTAGTTTTCCAGTGATATCTACAGAATTCACTTACCTGTGAAGACTGAGATTATTTTTTGAGTGTGTGGACCAAGTACATGTTTGAGTAGTAAGAGGTTTCTAGCAGGGGCTGGCATGGCTCATGACTGTACTCTGAGACACATAAAATAGAGGGTCTTTACCATGTTCTTCATGAATACCAGAGCCATGTATGAGTCTTGGCAAATTCTAAACATTTTTCTTGGCAGATGTTTTTCTTTTTAAAGATTTCAAAAAATACACACCTATTGATGAATGATGGTAAATAATTATTAGTGAAAAAAAAAAAAGACAGGAGTATTGGTACTGAACATTCAATAGACTTTCCCTAACAGTACTTATTATTTCTTAGTTTTCTTTTTTTTATTTTGTCACATTATGAAATGGTGCAATGCCATGGAGGTCAGAAGAGGGTGTTGGATTCTCCTAGAACTGGAGTTAAAGATGGTTCTTCGCCTCCATGTGGGTGCTGGGAATCGAACCCTGGTCCTCTGTAAGAGCAATCGGAGCTCTTAACCGCTGAGCCATCTCTCCAGTCCCCACTTCAAGGAAATTAAGAGTTTCCTGTCACTGAAGTATAGAAAATAAAGGAACATCTTTATTTTATTTTATTTTTTTCACATAAATTTATTTTTATTTTTTTAACAAATCTAGACCCGTGTTCCCGCCCATTCCCCTACCCCGCCAGAGCTCATGCATTCTGACAAACATGCTTTTCTTCTCTTAGTCTTTCTCAATATTCTCCATGAGGAAGTTGACTGTTTTGAGCAGAAGTTCACTGTTTCAGTCAGTTCTTTGATGTAGTCCTTTCTGTTGTTGTTGTTGTTGTAGTTGTTGTTGTTGTTGTTGTTTCCAATATGCATTATGCCCAACTGCTTTGGACAAAAGCTCAGGGGGCCCTACACAAGAAATACTTACAACTAGGTAATTGGCACTAGCATCCACAGATGAGGGATACCATTCGTCGTTTGTTTTTCTGGGACTGTGTTACTTCACTCAGCAATGCTGGTTATATATTTTTAGAAATATCATTTTATGCCTGAAATAAACCTTATAAATTAATTTGAAATCCCATATTTCCTTAGTATATAGAATTAAAAGATAATAACATTTGGACAATTTCTTTTTTAAATTTAAATTTAATTTAATTTATTTATTTATGTGTATGAATGTATTGTCTGCATGTGTAGTTTGTGACGCCTTGTCGTGCAATGGCCGTGGAGGTCAGTAAGAGGGTCTCGGATTCCCCTGGAACTGGAGTTCTCCTAGAATAGGAGTTACAGACGGTTCTCAGCCACCATGTGGGTGCTGGGATCGAACCCGGGTCCTCTGAAAGAGCATTGGCAGCTCCTAATGCTGATCCATCTCTACCAGCCCAATCTGTTATCTTTAAAAAAAAAAGAAAAAGTCCAAAATTTGAAAGATGATAAAATTATTTACCAAACATTTGTGATGGGGATTGTTGCAAAATATCGATATTTAATATTGCAAATTGTTCCTTGCTGTTGTTAGTATTGGACTGTTCCAGAACCCAATCCTGACAATGTTCACTTCTCATATTTCCAACCAGGAAGTGGGAAGAATAGCAGATGCTGGATGACATTTTTACCCCCAAACAAAAGACAGAACTGAGTGTCTGAGAACTCTCATCTGATGCCTGCACTGCCACTAACAGAATGTATTTGTTGTGCAAAAATTTTGAAGAAAGTAAGATGTATGAGGTTGAACAATGAAGAACACAGAACCCAGTGAAGAGGAATCAGCCCAGGTCTTGCCACTGACCAGGGAGGTTATTTTATGAATGAGAAACATCCAAGAAAGAAAAGAATAACCTTAAAGCATGGTCATGCTTTTAGTTGCTGTGCTGTTTGATGGTACTCTTTAATTTGCTTTCTAAGAACTACCCAAGCCCTCCCACTGTTAATGATTCCGTGCTGACAGACACCATCAGCTAAAGATTAAGTAGACTTATGAATTTTGCTCCTGGGCATGAGTAATTAAACATTTCTCGTTTAAGTCATAGTTATAATTTGGAAGCAAATCCAAAGATTGAATGTTGCTCTCTTCAATGCTAGTGATTAATTGATTGCACAACTCTGAGCACTTGAGGTTTAGACAAAAAAAAAAAAAAAAATGAATTGTGAAAATACTTAAAACTTAATCTCCACACCTCATTACCTGATTAAGACCCACAAATCAAATACTTGAAAATATTAAAATTAACATGGGGAGCTGTAGTAAGAGGGAGACATGGAATGGAAAAGAGAAGAGAGGAGGAGATCGCCAGCCTGATCTTTGTATCAAGTTCCAGGACAGCTGGGGCTACAGGAAACTCTGAACCCTGTCTCAAACAAAACAACAAAGAAAGAGGAAGAAAAATTAGTCTTAAAAAAACTATTTGTTGTTTTTGTTTTGTGACAAGATATCACTCAGTATTTTGTAAAATAACCTATAGTGGCCATACTAATATAGACAGTTAATAAAATGTATGAAATTTTGTTTTACATTATCAACATACTTATTGAAGGACAACTAGAGAAACAAGCTTTGAAAAATATAAAGACTTTTATGTAATTAAATGGAAAATAAAGTACATAAACCTAGCATTATCGCACAGCTCACTGACAAAGACAATTAGGGAATGATGATAGGTTTGTATAGCATCTGCTTTTTGTAAGTAGCAAAAAAAAAAAAAAAAAAAAAAAAAGAACCATATATAGAACCAATATATTTAATTTATATATTTAGAACTTAAGTGTAGAAGAAACCAAATAGAAATAAAAGTAATTTGATAGAAGACAGATGGACTGTTTAAAGCAAATTTATAATTATTCTAGTCCTTTGATTCTATCCAATTGCAGTCAATTTTTTAATGTGGCAAAATTTAGTAGCCTGTTTAAAATGTGTTTACGATGTGTCTTTAATTCACAGCATAAGTACTTTTTTTCATGGTCCATGAGTCCACTGTTTTTCCATCTTTTACCTCCAAATTAATGATAAAATTACTCATTGTTCCCCAAAATGACTCAGTGGTGATAATATTTATTATTGATTTCAATCTAACATTGAAATTGTTTCATGATCGCATTTTACATATCCTCCAAAATCAGATTTCATTTTGATGAATCATATTATTCTTTCTGCTCCTTATTTTATTTCATTATATGCAGAAAATTATTATATAGCTATCATCATCATTATATTTATTTTACATAGTCTTGATTCCTATCAGTATGATTTTATACTCAGGGAGTGTATTTTTTCAAACTCTATTCATACATTGGAGTTCACAGTGTATTATTTATCACAGCGAGACGTAGTTCAATCTAACATACACTAATCAAACACATACACATACACACACCAATTGGGGATTCCCCTTACTTCATTAGTAGGATCGAAAGGTTATTCCTGGACAAACTGTCAGCCCATGAAAGGAAACAGCCAGAATTGACCAGAGTCCAAGTCAACAGCTCCAGAGAGAGTGGACTGTTTTACCTCTCATCCACCTGTGCCCCTTTTCTAAGCCTAGGGAACAACCTGCGGAAGAGGGGGCGTGGTAGAATGTAAGGGCTGCGATTGGGCTGAATGGTGAAACTACAGCAATGTAGTCTGGACACTCATTTGACCAACTTGATTGAACAAACAACCTGTCACCCCCCACTGGATGGTGGGGCTGTAGGTATTTGGGCACAACAGCCTGCAGATAGGTTTTGCATGAAGGATGCTTGTACTCATGGATTATCACTTATAGCTAAAAATGGAAAAAAACTGAGAGAAAGATGCAGGACAGTTATGGCAGAATGCATGATCTGGGATGGGGTGGGGGTGGGGGGGAGGGAAAGGGAAATAAGCCTGAACTGAATTGGAAAAGTATGAACTGCACAAAGCATCAATAAAAAACTAATTAAAAAAAATACATTCAAAAAAAATATTAAAAAAAAACAAAAGAGCAAGAACCTTTTTTAGTTCTTAAAAAATCCTTTACATCATAGATCAAATCACTTACATTTGAAGGAAGTGACTATGAATATTTCCTTTTCATCTTAGACTGCTTATAAAGCAGTTCAGATGACTTTTCCACATCTGCAACTTGGAGGTATATACATGATGTCTTTAAAGTGGGATTCTAACACTCTTTTGTTCTATAACCTATCCAAAGGAGTGTCAAACAACTGCTTGTCTGAAATCATCACTCTAATCAGCTGATGACCTCAGCTTAAGTCACTGGAAAAGGCCTGGAGTTTCTATGCTTATTAGAGCAGTGATGGTGCTCTATGAACATGTTCCAAATCACCGCATAAAAAGTGTACATAGTGGCAATAAGATGGCTGAGCGGCTAGAGAGCCACTTGCTCCCAAGTCCAGCAACCTGAGTTTGAGCCCCAGGACCCATTCAAATGGGGGGAAGAGAACTCATTCCAGCAGGCTGTCCTCTGACATCCACATGCACACTGTGGTATGGTCATACTCACAGATACACAGATACACAGACACACATGCGGGTAACACACATTCAATTAAAATATAATTAAATGTAGAAAACAAAGGCCCTAAATACTGTCTTGAGTCAAGGATAGGCTGTTGGTTTGCATATGTGCTTTGTTGTAAAAAGTTCTCTGCTTCTTGCATTAAGAAAAACAAACAACAAAAAAACAAAAGCCCTACACATCACCATGTAATAAAAAATTTAGGGAAAATTAATATCTCTATCTCTCTATCTCTATCTATCTATCATCTATCTATCTATCTATCTATCTATCTATCTATCTATCTATCTATCATCTACCTACCTTCCAAGGGGAGGGAATGATGAGGTGGTACCTCGGGCACTGGAGTGTTGGAGCCAGATTTAACACTGGCCTGTAGCTCACTATAGCACAGCTGGCTCATGATACTCTTTGTCTGAAACATATCATTCTGTTTTATTGCTGGTTTACAGAGAAGACAGTTTAGGATACAATACTTGGAAAGATGCAGCACACACATTCACTCTGAGGAAGTAAGATAAATATCTAAAACAGTGTAGAAGGTTTAGGTAGCTAAAAAATTTGCCTATGTTTACCTGAAATGCACTGTTAAATATTCTGGAACATTTTTTTCTTAATTAAAATATGAACTGAATGTCCAGCGTGGTGGTGCATGCCTTTAATCTGAACACTGAGGAGGAGGAGGCAGCAAGTCTAGGCCAGCTTGATTTAGCAGTTACAGACCAGCTGGGGCTGCAAGGAGACCCTGAGAACAAAAGAAAAAGAAAGAAGGAAGTGAACAGGATGTGATGCTTTTACCTGTAGTCCCAGCACTTGTTATGCTGAGACAGAAGGAGTATTAATCTCACGCTCCCCCTGGGCTACCTAATGAGCTACAAGCTAGTCTAAGCTACAGTGTCAGATTTAGCCTCAACACTCCCCTGTGCCCTGAGATTTCAGGTAAATATAGCTAAAGGATTTCCCTCTGTTAGGTGTTTGTCTTCCCGCCTTAGAATGAATGTATATATATATATATATATATATATATATCATATGGTTTAGAACTTATATCTGTATCTGTCCTTTCAGCAAATCAGAAGGAAAACAGAAAAATATAAAAAACTAACACATTCATTTATCAGAATTCCAGTACTTATATAAAATAGATATACATTAATCATATATATATATATATATATATGCAAGGATATGCACTTTCTTACCTAAAAAGAATATCTGCATGAATATAATTGGAAGGGCCAACAAGCCCTGTGAACACTGGTTTTATTTATTTACGCCTGGAATGACTTCCTCCGCTCTCTTCCCCAGTGGTCTCTATGGAGTAAAGTTTGTTAGCATTTAGCATTGTTCATTTGACAGTAATAATCTTTCTAAGTTTGACAAGACTGAAGTAATTCCAAATTGTTTTCAAGACCCACTTTCAATTCATGTTTAAATTGTTGCATATGAAGCATGTAAAACACTTGTTTCAATGAGAACATGACGTTTGCATTTAGTATTTACACAATATGAAATAAATCATGTCAGAGTTAATAAGGTCTAATTCTATTAATGTCAGAAAAGATTAACGCAGGTTCTCTCTTCTAGGCAGACTTACCCGGTTCCCTTTGAATTATTCTTGACAGCGTTAAAATTAGACCAATTCTACAAATAAAATAGGCCAGCAAATAAATTGAAGTAATAAATTAAGACATTGTGTAAATAAAGGTATCTGTGCTAAGCAGCAGAATTTGATTGAAAACCCTTAGACGATATGTCATGAGTAGCACACATTTTACTGCATCTTCTGATGATTCTAGAGGTATATGTGTTGAGCTTGTTTCTTGTATTTTGTTTTTGTTTATTTGTTTGTTTGTTTGTTTGGCAAATGTGGCATTTATATTGAGACATTAAGATGTTAATGATAATTATGAGAAGCTACAGCACAGGAAGCAGACGTGATTTAATAATGTAACAAAACATATTTGGCTTGTCCTGTTCATTATCATGATCAGAGGTAGCCAAGTGTACACCTTAAAGTAGTGAATTTGTCTAGTTAGCAAAAATGTCAATGGGTGATTTAACTTGAATTATCTGTTTTATTTCCGCATTTCTTACCATTTGCTTTCTTTCATAGATTATGACTCTGGGGAAGTTGCCTTTTAAGGAGAGGGAAAATAATATGTCTGTTTAATTTAACCTTTTACTGAACTTGTTCTATCAGACTATGAATAGTAATTGTTTTCATATGCACAAATGTTATTATTTTAAATAGTTAACATTCCCATTGGGAGGTAATGATATTATTCCTGTAACACATAACATAAAATATACTTCAAGATGGGAGAAGATGGGTAGAGAGAGAATATGCAAAGTTATTTGGAAAATTCACAATTTTGTTAATAGAGAAAATAATTGATAAAGTATGTTACAGATATATCATTTATTATTATATTACTAAAGATGTACGTTTAGGTTATTTAAAGTAGATTATGAAAGTATATAAAGATTATAGAAGTTTATATGAATTAAAGTACATCATTAAAGAATGCATGGTTTTATTTATATACTTTGAAATAATTTATATAAAGTGTGTTTTAATGAGAGCCAAGCTTGTTTCATTAGAAACTGTAATTCTTTTATTTCCTGAAATGTTCATGGGACTTCAAATATCAGTTTGAAAGAAATAAAATGGAAAATATATAAATTGTTTTGATTTTTAAGAAGTAGCTTATAGATTATTTTTAATTATATTATATATTATTAAAATGCATATAATTAGCTGTATATTATTATAGTTATATAATTAAATACATATATAATGAAGTTTTGTTTTGTTTTGTGTTGAGACAGGGTCTCCTTGTAGCCCCAGCTTGCCTGGAACTTGCTATGTAGATCATGCTGGAGTAAACTCACTGACATCACATGCTTCTCCCTTTCAACTGCTGGGATTAATTGTGTATGCCACCATGGTAGGCACTGTATAATAAATATATATTTAAATATCCCAATACTTCTTTGTGGGAAGGCCTACAGAGCAAGTGGATTAGGTCCAAGAAATGTGCTTGTTAGTCATTTACTCTAACTAAACTAACATTCTAGGACTATAAAAGAGATATTGTATATAAATTATATTACTGCCCTCATTCAATTTATAATCTAATATGACAAATGCACTTTTTGGTACATCTTTTAGCGAGGACAATTAATAAAATAAAACAGTGCCATGTTAAACATTGGTTGCTGAAAACACCTGCAACAGGAAAGGTTCAGAACTTGGGAACGTCCTACATAATGGAAAAATAGGTTGAGGTACGGATGATGATGACGAGTTCATGTAAGAAGCTCCCACAAAGAAGCCTATCATGTCTAGAACGGAACACAGCTCTTCAAATTTATTTGTGTACATGTAAGAGGTGTTCATGGAACAATATAAAAGTAAAAGATTGAAAATAACCTGGACTGATGTGTGTGTGTGTTGCACGCATGTAAATATGTGTGCAGAGGTGTACACCCCCATGTACATGTGAAGGCCAGACATTTGGAATTGTCTTTATCTATTGCTCTGCACCACATTTTTGAGTCAGGGTTTCTCACTGAAGCTGGAACTCACTGTCTGAACTGGCTGACAGTAGAGCCCCAGTGCCCTCCTGTCTCTGTCCTGTGCTGGTATCACAAGTGTGTGCCACCATACTTGGCTATTCACATGGGTGACGGTTTTTCAGCTCAGGTGCTTAACTTAGTCTGCCAAAGACTTTACTCACTGAGCCATTTCCCAGTCTCCAGTCTTGACTTTTGATAATGACAGCAATTATAAAGGGAATAGTTAATCCATAGTATATAGTTAGCTAGTAATTGAAAGTTGTGCCTTATAAGACAAAACTATCTAATTATAATAGCATACAAAAATTATCACAAAATCATGGTGTTAAAGAAAACATTACTTATAACCTCCTCCCTCTGCAGAGAAACACACACACACGTACAAACACACACACAAAGAGAGAGAGAATGCATAGGCAGAAACATGAAGCCTGAAACATGTATGTATATACAGAGCACCTTAAGTGTTTTCATTGTTGCAGAACTCAAAATATAAGATAGTTTCCTAGATCAGAATCCAAAAAGAAAGTATTCACAATCAGCATATCTCAACAGGTATAGTTTCATTATATTGTTTTCCTGAGCAGAATCTCTTACTGAGGCCTTTGGTTCACCAGGCAGCATGGGATTGCTGGTCAGTGCTCCCCATTGGTCCACCATTGGCAAATATCTCCAGTACAAGGATTGCAAGGGTGTGCCACTGTGGCTGCCTGCCATCTTATTTTTATCCTGGGAATCAAGTCAAATCCACACTTTTATACAGCAAGTAGTTTACAAACTAACCTATTTTCCCAGCTCCATAATTTTAGAGAAATATTAATGATAAGGACTGGTGATATTTAATTCTCCCTCTTGACAAATTTGACCTGCCTTAAAATGTATCTTTTTTTTTCTAATATGGTGTATCCAAAAGCACAGTCACTTTCAGGAAGTTCTTTGGCTGTACCAGCAAATTTGTAAACCTGAAGAAGTGGTCTTTTTTTTAAAATTTTCTTTATTGATTTTATTTATTTCCGTATGTGTATGAATGTACTCTCTGCATGCAAGTTTGTGCACCCGTGTCGTGCAATGCCGCGGAGGTCAGAAGAGGGTGTCGGATTCCCCTGGAACTGGAGTTCTCCTGGAATTGGAGTTTCATACGGTTCTCGGCCGCCATGTGGGTGCTGGGGATCGAACCCGGGTCCTCTGTAAGAGCGGTCGGCGCTCTTAACCGCTAGGCCATCTCTCCAGCCCAGAAGTGGTCTTTTCCTTAGCAGCAGTCCTGAGAGTTGCTGGTGTACTGTGTATTGTCAGAAACCTGAACTGGCCCAATGCCAAGATCCACCACAATACTTTGTTTTCTTTATGCACTGAGTGATCCAATTCCTTGACCAGGTGGTTTTTGCAATTGAAGATATTGTCAAAACCATTGTATTTGCCATTGGTGTCAGAGGTGAGAGTGATGTCCTGGGCCCCTTAACTCTGTAATGGGCATCAAAAGAGAAAACCTGAACTAACGTGTGACTAGGAAGGGAATAAATGACAGAGAAAGTGTGGCTGTATCTTTTATCTGGATAGCCATGTTCTTTCTTATCGAGTTGCATTTGTGTGGTAGTCAGTAAGTGGCAGTAAAAAGTTACCAAGGATGCTTAGAAATGATATCTCTGGGGGCTGGAGAGATAGCCTAGCAGTTAAGAGCACCGACTGCTCTTACAGAGGACCTGGGTTCGATCCCCAGCACCCACATGGCGGCTAAGAACCGTCTGAAACTCCAATTCCAGGAGAACTCCAGTTCCAGGGGAATCCGACACCCTCTTCTGACCTCCGCGGCATTGCACGACACGGGTGCACAGACCTGCATGCAGACAATACACTCATACACATACAAAAATAAATAAAATAAAAAAAAAAAGAAATGATATCTCCAACTCCTCAGGATTTGGATCACTGGATGCATAGAAAAATTCAGAACACCATTAATCCAAATATCCTCTGGCTATTGCATCTCTAATAACAGTCACAAAAGGAAAATACACTGCTGTAGCAGACTTTGATATTGAGCCAAGTACAGATTTCAGCCAATCCAAGCTAACCTAGGCTACCCTCAATATTGTGGTTAAAGGATAAATTAAGCAGAAGCCATATATTTCTAAGAAAATTATACTGAATCTCACAGTGAATGAGTAAATATAAAGATAAACTGAAAGTCATTTTTTCTTTAAGGTAGAGATGTTTAGTTAAGAAGTTCAATGAATAAAAAAAAAACATTAATGAAGAACATGCCTTAATACAGCTTTCTGGGCTTTTGAATAGAAAGATGGACTCTGTATTTATCCCCCAACATCAAATATACTGAAGAAATCTGATCTTGGTACTATGGAGAAATTTAAGAAACTCTAAGGCAAAAATATTGACAAGAAACTTGACTTCAAATTGCCTGGAGTGGTAGCTGCATGCAGTAATTGGTGCAACTATTGACAAAAGGGCCAGTGTCTCTAGCCTTGGCAATCATATGGGGTCCCGAGCTTGTACACTGATGTAGATGAAATGACGAGGGTGGAGGACATGAGAGGAAGCTTTTCTGACACTTCTACTCACAGGAGTCCCATATGATGTGACTCCATAATATACTAGTAAACTTATGAAGGCTACAGTTCAGCTGGGAGAGTCGAGGTCTATTTGGAGGAAAACCAGAATGTTAGAATAAACTATAGACTCTACTTCATATTCTTTTCCTCTTATGAAGATAAATATTGAGTATTTCTATAGTACATGCCCTCTGTATTATAAAATAGAAAGCATGCAAATTCATCTATCAGAAAATATCGATTGAACGTGTCAAATAGGTTTGCTCATTCACATGTGCGATTGTTAAATTGAAGACTGTAGGATACTGTCTGGAAAGAAAGGGATTCTTCACAATACTCCTGTAAGGTCAGATAGAACAGGCTTGTGGAAAGTCTTTTAGAACAACTCAGTGAGGACTGCCAAGGTTTAAGACATGGAAATTTTTACTTGAGAAGCAGTAGATTTTTTTTTATATTTGGAAATTTTAACTGGATATTAATTCAAACTGTTCCCACGGACAAAGAAGATAAGTGGTTTTAAGGCCCAAGACAGCCTCGTATTTGAGGTTATCAGCTGCAATGATGAGGAGGATAATATTCAGAAATTTTGTAATAAATGGAAATGGTCTATATAGAGTGTGTTCCAGTATCTATTTTCCTATTCACTTACAGCAGTAGGTAGAGGCAGGCCACATGTGGCTGCATTGTCTTAAACTGCCTGCCTATCCTTTGCACCTGACTCTGCCCCTAGGTGAGAATGGTTTGTATCAATTCATGATACACAGTGTAAGACAAACTGGTGATAGAGAGCTCCTTATAGTTACAGAGCACAATGCAGGAGGTCTGGGAGTGGACCCTGAGAGATGATGACATCATTCTGTTTATATGACGGAGGTGCTTTATACAATAAATGGATTCTCCATTGCCATCAAATGAGAGTCCCTGGTCTGTTAATTAACCCGGGATTTAGGTGCTGGCAAATTGTGGGTCCATCAGATTCACAAGTTTCAGATAGCTCAATTGCTTAAGTGGGGGACAACCCCCTAAGCTAGAGGTAAAGCTCTAAGGATAATCCATCCTTTAGCTTGGGTGAGGCTATGTAGCATGGGTCTTGAGCAAGGAGTGAGCAGCTCTTAGGCTGGATTTAGCTAACAGCGTGAGGCCTGTGAAGTCACCAGATTCACAGCCTGTGGGCTGCAGAATAACTAATTTTGCAGTGGTCACTGCTGAAAGGTCATCAGCCTTTCAGAGTAGCTACCAGCTTTGTTGGCAGTCCTAATCAGCAAACAGGACTGGTCAACAGCACCCCCCCACCTTCTTGAGTGGCAGCCTCCACATACAACTCTGCTTCTTGGATTAAGAAAGATAAATATTGAGTCTACCTGTTGAATATTTCCTCCATCTTGTTTCAAGGTACCTGGCTGTCAGCTTGCTTTGATGGCTGCCACACTAAGACTGTGAGATGAGAATGAAAAAAATCCCATAATGCCATGCTTTTCTTTCTGAGATGGAAAAGCTGGGTAATAATTAAAGGTCCTATGCTTGAATACTTACCAACTCAAAGCAATAAACAATAACTTACACATTTTGTTACCATAGAATGACAGTAACCTGAACTCTTAAGGAGGTAAGGTTTTATGAGTCTTGAATACATAGAAATCCTTATGGATATGTAAGAAATGGATTAAATGAAGATGTGATGATGACAGTAAGTGATCTGCTTTCAGGATCAGAAGGTGGTATGAATACATGGAAATCTGGGTGGTCTCACTTGAGGTGTCTGCCAGACCTGTGAAGCAAGTGGTGGTGGAGGGGGTGGCTCTAGCACTGCATAGATGGGCTGAAATAATACACAATCATGTTTCAACTTCTGAGGCATGAAATGCTAATAAGAACTACTGCATGTGGCCACAAGAAAAACAGAGATAATAAATAATAATGGGGAAAAATGGACTGGGAGGAAGGTTCCCATGCAAAGCAAGCCATAGGGATTGATGCTAGAGCCTGAAGATGCTGAAAAGACTTTCTGAGAGAATAGACACTCCAGACCAGAATTTTGCATACATGACAGTAGAAGCAAATGTGTAAAATATTATTGAAAATCCAGAGCAGAACTCTCAGTCAACTTGTACCAAGTTACACTTCTTTAGAATTATTTGTTTGTGAATGGGAGGTCATATGGTATGGAGGTGGGGGGTGAGAGGTTAGAGGACACTTGGATAGACTCAGTTCTCACCTTCTAGCTTGTGTGTCCCGGGAATTGAATTCAGGTCTTCAAACATGGCAGTAAGGACCTTTACCTCCTGAGCCACTTCATTGCCCCATCCTGACCTTTAGTTACATTTGTTTTAGATAAAGATATTCATTGTCTGACAGAACGTAATAACAGGGAATTGAATCCCTTTGCCCAGAATTGAGAAGATGAAGCAAGAAAGGCATCCAGTACATAACCATATTTTGTCCTATATTGGGGTTCAAAACAACCAGTTCATTTCTTCCTTTTTCTGACATTTAAATTCTAATATAATCAATAGAGAATTTATCAATCCAAGCCCCATCCTCTAAGACTTAATTTTATTTTAATATACAGAAGAATAACACAAATATCCTTGAGAAAAATAACATAATTAATGGCCCCAGCACCTGTATGGCGGCTGAGAACCGTCTGTAACTCCAATTCCAGGAGAACTCCAGTTCCAGGGGAATCCGACACCCTCTTCTGGCCTCCGCGGCATTGCACGACACGGATGCACAGACCTGCATGCAGACAATACATTCATACACATAAATAAATAAATAAATAAAATTAAAATAATTAAAATAATAAATTAGGGGCTGGAGAGATGGATCAGGGGTTAAGGTCTGCTCTTGCAGAGGATCTGAGTTTGAATCCCAGTATTCATAAAGTGACTAACAACCACACTTAACTCTAGTTCCAGGGACTCCAATGGCCAGTTCTGGGCTGTACAGGCATTGCATGTCATGTATACACTTACACACATCCAGGCAATGCACCCATACACATAAAATGATGATAATAATAATACTTGTTATTATTTAAAAAAAATAAAATTATTTAATGTCATTTGGTCTATCACTTTCCTCTGTCTTACAGATACCCTTGTCAATTATTATTTTAAAATATTTTAACATTATTTTAAAATACTTATAGTTACTAATGCCATGTCTCAACATGGTGATTCTCATTCTTCCCATTCATGTATATCAGCATTAACAATTGGCAGGCAAGGGCAAGATTGAGTGTGTTTTTAAATTATAGTCCATTCTAAGCAAATAGAAACATCTACTTTACTTTCTCTACTCTTTTTAGTAAAGTAAATGCTTTGAATGCCTGCCATTTCTTAGATTATTTTCGGGATAATGAAATTTTATAACTGTGTCATTTTTATTACAGTAACAAATCATGGTATAGACAAAGATGAAGTTGAATCACTCCTACCCATCCCTGGAGCCCTCGTAGCCACAGTTCATGTCTCCTTCAGTAGAGCTGAGGGGTGCTTTAGAGTAGGAGTGGATCCATTTCTCATGAGCACATCCTATCAGAAGCCTGGAAATTAGCTTCCAGCTCAGTGGTGGGTTTTGAACTAGTCATGACTTGCTATAGAGCTACTAGCTATGCTTGACAACTGCTGTCTGACTTTCCTTCAAGAAACAGAGATTGACAGATATGTTGATCTGTATTTATGTTTTAGTCACAGATATTAGACTGCTAGACACTTCCTAGAAATGTTTTTACAATTGTTAATTTTGTAGGGAAATGGAACAGAGTGGTCATGTGTTGTGACGAACATGTGGAGGTCAGGAGAAACATGCAGGAGTCAGTTCTCTACTTTCATGTGTTGCACATGTGGAGGTCAGGAGAAAACATGCAAGAGTCAGTTCTCTCCTTTCATGTGTTGTGTTGTACATGTGGAGGTCAGGAGAGAACATGCAGGAGTCAGTTCTCTCTTTTTATGTTTTGTACATGTGGAGGTCAGGAGAAAACATGCAAGCATCAGTTCTCTCCTTTCATGTGTTGTGTTGTACATGTGAAGGTCAGAAGAAAACATGCAAGGGTCTGTTCTCTCCTTTTATGTGTTGTACAGGTGGAGGTCACGGTATGATACTTGGATGTCTGCATTGCCAGCATGTGGCTTTGTCCAGTGATCCATCTCACTAGCCATACTTGCTAGAATCTTCTAATTTCTTATTTTTACTTTTCCATATTACCTATCTTTTACATAAATTTACATATTAACTATGTACCTAAAATGCATGAATTACATTTTTACCATACAAATCCAAAGTAACAGTTTAGTCTTGTTTGAATAGGACTGGTTACTTGAACCTTTAGTTCAGGGCTCCTTCGTGTATGGGTCAGATTTTTTAAAATTTTATTTTCTCTGAAATGAACATGTCACCCAGGAGATTCCAACTTCCCCTGAAACAAGCTTTTCTAGTGAGACCCTGTGGAGTAGATAAGATATTTACCCTGTTGTAAGAGATCCCCATTTCTGCATATCCTTTGAAAAACTTCCTTTAGATATATAACTCTTTGATAACACATACACATACTCATACCTTTGATAAAACTGCAAAAGCAAACACACAAATGAAACATGGCAATGATCAGAACTTTATCTTTCAAGGATGTTGTCACATTTAGGATATGTTCTGATTTGTTGTCAGGAAAATGACCTCTAGTCTCAAATTCATTCATTTTAGCAGTGACAGAAGTAATAAAATGATATGAGATAGTATTTATTAAATATAGATATATGTAGATATGGGTCTAATCGTTTATGCCTAGAAATAAAACAGACCTGAAACAAAAATAGTATTCCAAACAAAATCAAATTATTGAAGAAAATACACATTTAATCAACAACAACAATAACAACAAAACCCAGGAATAATTTAATTTAAACAAGGTACATATATGATCAGAAGGTCATATAACATGCAGATGCTTAGCAAATGAGCAAAACCTTCTAAAGTATAATATTCTAGTACTGTACCTAGGGATGCAGCAGTGGTCATATGCATAGGTGTCGCTGCAGCACAAGCAAGTTGAACTGCGTTCAATTCTATCACATTTGGGCTGGGGAGATGGTTCATTGGGAAAAGCACTTGACACATAAGTGTGTGGTCTTCAGTTCAGATCTTCACGAGACACATAAAGCCACTGGTGGAAGTTCATATTTGTGATAACTCTGTTACTCCAGCAAGATGGTGAGTAGAGACAGAGATTTGGCAGTAGCTCACAGGCCAGCCAGCCAGGCAGACGTAGCAGTGAATGACAGGAACTCTTGCCTCAGACCCATAAGTCAAGAATTACCCCTGAGGGTGTCTTCTGGCTTACATTCCCAGAGTCACACAAAAGGATGTGTACATGCACACACATCACAAACACAGACACAGACACAGACACAGACACAGACACAGACACACACACACACACACACACATGCATGTATTCTAATCATTCATTTACTAATATAATTTTAAACTTGCAAAATTTGTTTTAAAATTCCTGGTTTTGGTCACCACAGTTTGGCTAATTATACATCTAATTAGCACAGAAAAAACACAACTATAAACTAGGTTTTATAAGAGCAGGGAATGGCCTTAACCCGTGATGAGGCGTCTTTTCTTCCCAGTTGACCACTTTTAGCTATGGAAGTCAATATATTTTGTCTCTTATGAAGAGGGAAACAATATTAAGTGATCGGGCTTGAAAATGATTTTTGTAGTCCAAATACTATTATTAAAGACTAAAATAAAAACATCACAAAAGTGTTTCATTTTCTTTTATTGAGAGATTATTTATCCCTGATAAATCTACATAAAAGGGGATCTTCATTTGTAATACATCATGGATATGAAATGGGAGAATGGCCATAAAATGGAATGGAAAAAAGATCTGCAGTATTTTCATGAAAATACTTCAGTAGTACAATGAATGGTGTCCAGAAAATCCATTCTGAGATACATTAGATAACCTGGTTGTCTCAGTAAACACCAAACATCTACTTCTGCATTAGAAAAAACTGACATTAATGTATTAGCTTCACAATGTGCTGACAGTCACACTGCTGACAAGAAGACACAGCTTTGGAGGCCAAGATGGCCCAGGCTTCTTAGAGAAGGATCAATCTGACTTCAAACCAACTCAGTCTTCTCACTGATATTCAGTAGCAATTTATTCCTGAAAGGCAACTTAATTTAGCCTTATTTTTTTCTTTCTAGGTTACTCAAGGCAAAGAGAATGTCTGAATCCAATAAGAACCTATTTTTTCTTCTTAATGTCTATCTTCTCAAAGATACTATAGCACGACTTACTGTGGAATTTTTGTCCTAATTTGTCATGTAATTTATTTAATAAAAATTAGATAATCAAGCAAAAAATACGTGTCAACTGGAATCAAAAGCATGTCAAACTCCTAACAGTGATCAAAGACTAAAGTGATGATATAAATAATTACTCTGAAGATACATTTTAATAGTATAGATTTGGCCATATTGTGTACAACTTTCATATACATGTGTCTCTATCTATATTATGTCTAGATATATTCTTGTAGAACACACAAAGGAAAAAGAAGTCTAGTTGAAAATTCTGAGAAAACATTGGAGGGGCATGAGAAATAAGAGTTCTGCCTGCCTCCCTGACCTGAGTATTCAGCTCCCACAACTGCAGAAACATGGTACTTAGAGAGGTCACAGAAAGTGTGCAGGATAGGAATTTAAGGAGGAAATTTTAAAGATAAAATCTACAGCAGCATAAAGACTATGGGAAACAATTTATAATTACTAAACCCAGATTAAGAGAACATACTGTGTTATCTAACAAGTGAGAAGAGGTTAGTAAAGGTATGAGGAAATTATAAATACAAAAGGCACATTGGGGGCTTAAGATAGAGGAGCAAAATTGGTGATTCAATGTAGAGTGAAAAGATAACATTAGAAACACTCTCTGAATTAGTATAAAAGGGAGAGGAAAGAGCTAAAATTACATGAATATAGAAAAATAAGAGTATCTCTACTATATTTGAAAATCTACATGCCTCTGTCTCTATCTCTCCTGTGTCTCCCTCTATTTCTCCTAAAAGAGAACTAAAATATCTAATAAGTTGGAATGGAAAGAAACAGTAATTTCTTTTACAAAGAAAGAGAAATCAAAGTAAATTCATACTTGTCTACCTCAATTTGTACTAGAAGATAAATTAAAGTAGAATTTTATTGGGGCTGGAGAGATGACTCAGCGGTTAAGAGCACCTACTGCTCTTGCAGAGGACCCGGGTTCAATTCCCAGCACCCACATGGCAGCTAAGAACCGTCTTTAACACCAGTTCCAGGGGAATCCGACACCTTCTTCTGACTTCTGCAACATTGCATGATACAGGTGCACCAACCTACATGCAGACAGTACATTCATACACATAAAACATAATAAAGAAAGAAAAAAAAATGAAAAATAGAATTTTATTGCCCATACTTCAAAAATATTATCAGGCAGAATACATGGCCTATGTATATCAGCTTTTGGAAAAAAATCAATTACATCTTACAACTCATCAGGCATATTCAATGTGAAAAGAACAATGCATCATTAGATATGTAAGACTAAACATTAGTACCTGAGGATCCTTTCAGATTTGAATATCACCTTGTAAAATCCTATCGGTTTATCAGTTTCTAATATACTAAGTTTTCAGCTTTTAATGCATTTTATTTAGATATAATTTAGACAGAAGTTGCAAGTTTCCACACAACTTTGTCTGAGCTTATTTTTGCTAACATCCTGCATGACCATAAAAAAAAAAAAAAAAAAATGACATCAGCCTTCTACTTTGCTGTGAACTAATTTGAAGAAATGCTGGAGATTTATTTAAAGTATTTTATTTAATGCCTTCATTTTCTGTTCAAACAGCTGAACTATACTCACAACGAAGATTCACTATCGGATCTCCTTAGGGCCTGCTAAACAGTGACAATTTCCATATCTCATCTCTTCATGACATTTGCGCTCTTTATTTATTTTTTATTATTATTTTTTGGTCTTTTTGAGACAGGGTCTCCCTGTAGCTCTGGCTGTCCTGGAACTCACTATGTAGACCAAGCTGGTCTTGAAATCATAAAGATTCACCTGCCTCTGCCTCCCAAGTGCTAGGATTAAAGGCATGCGCCACCATGCCCTGCTTCATTTGCACTCTTTAAATGGACCTCTTTCTGCCTTCCTTTTCCCTCATCCCCCATTTCCTTTCTCATCAATGCCTATCTGTACACCCCAAACCGGAATATCTCTCTTCTCGTTTATTCCCTTGGTAGCACCATATTGCTTTTGGAAATATATTCAGTCATCTCATCAACTTACCCCACAGCTTTGAATATCTGGTCATTGCATTTATAATATAATCAAAATATTTAATACAGCTAAAATTGGCCTGGTTCTACAGCTGGAACTTTTAGTAGAGAACACATGTCTTGACAGACATTTGACTCAGCCGTGCTGGTTACCTGACTTACACATATGGTAGCCTCTCTTGTATTCCTTCTTTACCTTTGTCAGGATCTTAGCCCATGTTACTATAGGCTTCCTTTTCCTGCCTCTTGTTTATTAAAACTTGAGATGTCTCACTACACTGGGCTTAGAATTACAAAAGTGATCCACATGGAGTACATGTGGGCACAGAAGTGATTCTCTGGGAAATCTATTGAATGAATAAATAAAGTGCATCATCTTCTCTGAAATTAATATTGTTATATCTACAGAAGTAAAAATTGGGACAGTTCTCTTAAAATAATGATTGAAAAAATGCCGATAAACTTAGGCGGCTTATGGTGAATTTGAATAGTGCATTGTCAAGATACAAAGTAGGGACATGGTATTATAAATAATTCAGGACAGTGTTTTTTACTACTTTTGACTTTCATGTATCTCCATATTTTAAGTTTACAGTACACAGGCAGCAGGAGTTGGATATATAATATCACCAAGTATAGCAATATAAATATGTAATATGCAGGCAGCCCTATGTAATATCACCA
This sequence comes from Rhizomys pruinosus, assembly GCA_009823505.1. Classification (NCBI taxonomy): domain Eukaryota; kingdom Metazoa; phylum Chordata; class Mammalia; order Rodentia; family Spalacidae; genus Rhizomys; species Rhizomys pruinosus. The sequence continues at coordinate 2,206,470 of VZQC01007033.1, read as the reverse complement.
TGAATAGTAATATAAATATGCAGCATCAGGCCCCATGAGTTTCACATACAGTATTACCACATAGAATAATATAAATATGTTGTATGTAGGCACCATGATCTTACCATATATAGTAATATAAATACAGTGTGCAGACAGCATGTGCTGCCTATATAATGTCACCACATACAGTAATATAAATAGAAAATTTCTGGTTGAAACTCTTTGTAAACATGACAGTATTGCATAGTTTTTAAAAATATATTTTGATTGTTATTAAACTTTTTCATACACCATACGTCATTTCTCAATCCAATTTAGACTCATTTCCCTTTCCATGCCCCCCACCCCACCCAAGTTGATGCATTCTGCCATTCATGTCTTGCATCTTTTCTTGAGTCTTTCCAGAGTTTTTTTCAGAGAATTGTTGTTTTGGGGAGTCACAGTGTGTCTGTTTCTGTGAATATATGGTACATTTGAGGTGGCTGTTCAGTGAGTCCAGAAGAGAGTGTCAGATGCCTTGAAGTAGGAGTTATAGGTGGTTCTGAGCTGCCATGTAGATGCTGGGAACCAAAGTTGAGTCCTCTGCTAGAGCAGTAAGCACTCGTAATCCCTAAGCCATCTCTTAGGCCTCCATTGTATTCTCCTTACTAAAAAAAGTCAATAATATCAAGTGGTTACAAGAATTGTGAATGAATGACTGTGCATCCTTCATTTTGTGACATGTTCACCACTGATTTCTTTTGTCTCCTGTGTGCCATCATCTTCACCATTCTATCATTGTCAGGATGCTACACAGTAAGTCACCATGATCAGAATGCTTTGAAAGACACCATCATTTCCTTATAACACCACCACAATCTTAAGTATTCTCAACATAATAATCAAAGGCAGAGAATGTATCTAATATGTTATTTTATAAATCCTTCATTCCTATTTTGTTTACTGCTGTATTAAAGTTTTTTTTTCTACATTTTATTCTAATTTGTCACTACAGTTGGTAATACTGATTAATTTTACTCCCTTGACAATTCTTTTAACAGAATGGCTCTATGATAAGAATATGGGTCCGAGTCTGAGGACTAGTTGGCCTTTGCTTTTTAATAAGATGAAGTATGTTTGAGAAAGAAACCTAGCCCAGAAACTCATTTATCAACAAACAAAAGTTACTGTGCTCACAAAAAAAAAAAAAAAAAAAGCCGGGCGTGGTGGCGCACCTTTAACCCTAGCACTCGGGAGGCAGAGGCAGGCAGATCTTTGTGAGTTTAAGGCCAGCCTGGTCTACAGAGCGAATTCCAGGACAGCTGGAGCTACAATGAGACCCTGACTCTAAAAGATCAAAAAGAAAAAAAAAGGATATATCTTTCCACTACCACCACCTTTTGAAGTGAATTTAAATCACATCCTTTAGGCTAAGGATACAGGTCTATTGGTACTTACTTAGCTACAGTACTTTGACATTAGCATTATGGCTATTAGTGTATAGTTAAAATAATATAGTATATATATATATATATATATATATATATATATATTTCTTGTATATAACATAGTATGTAACCCACTTAAAAGCAAACTCAGTCTATTCCTGATTTTATTAATTTGACGGGATATCATAAAACAACGTTCTACATCCTACTAATTGTGTCTGTCCAATGATAATTCTCTATTATTTGATAGGCAAGTTTTATCTTAGTTTTAAAACCTATCAATTAAAAAGTTCAGTATATACTTGTGGGACTTAAAAAATAAAGTAAAAATGAACTTTCTTTTTTCTCTGTTTTAATAACAACCAGATCAGTTAATATGGTTATCCAAAAACTGCCCCCAAACACCCCAATCCTAACCCTATTAACTTATTTTAGTTCTCATTAAACTTTTAAATTCACTGACTTTTGCTTTCCCATGTCTATTTTAGGCTTATATTAGCTTTTCTCCTTTGGCATATTTGTAAAATGCACAGATTGGGGAAACCTCGTGGGGAGAATTATATAGCTAAAAATCATCCCATGAAGTGAGCATGGGTATTTCAATCTGCTGCAGGGTTAATTATAGTCCTATAATTCCCACATCAAGGGATCTGTGGGTGAGAGTCTAGGCTGAGAAAATTGTCATCCGAACAGTGATGTAAAAGGCAAGTACTTACTATAGCAAAATTTGGGCCAGTGGCAACTTGAACTGTAGAACAAGCCATACATGAATTAAGAGCGATGGTCTGAAACCCCTCCTGCCCTATAAATGACAAATCTATGAGAAACATGTGACTGAAATGCTAGGAGATAGATAGACACCAAAATCTCTGGAACCATTTATGAATGATCATTTTAACATGATTACTAATTCTTAATGAGAAGTCAGAGACAGCACAAAAAATCATTCTAGGGATGATACAAGGAATGGAAAAGAGCAAAACAAATATTAAAGACTTAGAGATTCAGTCCCATAAACATCAATATATTTGGTTGTTGCTCTTGGCATTGTTCAAGCAATAAATAACATACATACAAAACGATTTGTTACCTTCATGCCTGCCATTTTTTTTTTTTTTTTGGGCATGCCTGCCATTTTTAAACTGTAAATTTTAAAATGAAAAGTATTAAGGACAGTTTACATTTCCGCTGTGATTTTTTCCTAGAAACAAAATATTCAAAATAAGAGAAAGATGCATGATAAATGCTCACTCTCTATATATCTGTCATCCATGTTTGATATGCATATGCATACATGTGCATAAATATATCTCTATAAATATGTGAGCACCATAGATCATTTTAATTGAGTACTTCCTTGGAAAGAGTTGCTAAGCACTTCACATGAATTATGAGTTCATATAAATCATGCTGCTTGTTCTCTGTAACAGTTCTTTGAGGTATCTACACAGCCATTGTCCCATTTTTCAGTCTAGGAGATCAGGTCATAAAATGATCAAGTTGCTCAGAGTCAGATAAATAGGAAAACCCACTGAGAAACCACATGTGATTAAGTTCTCTATTGTTCTTAAAATTCACTTAATCAAATAACTTTATATATACACACTTTACTCTTTCTTTTCCAGGATATTGAAGCCACTCAGACATACATAATTTCCTTTTTTTACATTTAAGAATAGATAGAGTTTGTAAACTGACCATAAGCAATGAGTATTAATATATTGTTTCTTAAAACTTCACAGAGCCAGATAGGCCAGGGGGACTGCACTGGTACACAATATTAAAATGTTATTCGAAAGATGTATGTCTATATTCTTTCAAAAGCATTGTTCTTTTAATCTGTATAATCTTCAAACTCTATATTATTCATGATTAATGAAAAGGGAACCCAAACTCTACTTACTGGTGCTTTACTGTAATAACTTGAGGTATTATCTGTTTGTGTCCTATGATGCCATTTTCTTACAATGGCACTGACAGCAGAATATACTGGTTGGAATTTTCTGGTTTGACACAAAATCTTAAGAGCTCAAAAATGTCTCATGGCATTATGATCAAGCCTTCAACAAAGAATTCCATCACTTCTATCAGGATGATAAACAGCTGTTAATTTCATGGGCAAGTGTCTCTTGCCACACTTTTTTTTATCCTTAAATGAAGCAGTTGTTGTGTCTAGGAAGCAAATTCACAAAGGTGAGGTTGTATGTCATCTTCACATGGGGACCATGAATAAGCCAAAAAAGGCAATTTATTAGAACAGAACCTCTGGAATGCCTATGCAGTGATCTGGTGAGAGATGATTGTTGTTTCGGTAAGAGTGGTATCAGGGTGAAAGGTGAGGATTTGTGGGATTCTGTTCATGTTCAAAGAAACATCCAGAAGGATTCCTGAACATTGCCTGCTGCAGAAGCTATTCATGTATTCAGAATTAGAATATCTTTTTTTTAATTTAATTTTTATTGATGGTTTGTGCATTTTGTACATCATTTTCCAATTCAGATCGGAATTAGAATATCTTTTTTTTTAATTAGTTTTTATTGATGCTTTGTGCATTTCATACATTTTTTCCAATTCAGTTCAGGCTTATTTCCCTTTCCCTCCCCCCCCACCCCCACCCCATCCCAGATCATGCATTCTGCCATAACTGTCCTGCATCTTTCTCTCAGTTTTTTTTTTTTCATTTTTAGCTATAAGTGATAATCCATGAGTACAAGCATCCTTCATGCAAAACCTATCTGCAGGCTGTTGTGCCCAAACACCTACAGCCCCACCATCCAGTGGGGGGTGACAGGTTGTTTGTTCAATCAAGTTGATCAAATGAGTGTCCAGACTACATTGCTGTAGTTTCACCATTCACCCCAATCGCAGCCCTTACATTCTACCACGCCCCCTCTTCCGCAGGTTGTTCCCTAGGCTTAGAAAAGGGGCACAGGTGGATGAGAGGTAAAACAGTCCACTCTCTCTGGAGCTGTTGACTTGGACTCTGGTCAATTCTGGCTGTTTCCTTTCATGGGCTGACAGTTTGTCCAGGAATAACCTTTCGATCCTACTAATGAAGAACAAGCAATTAGATATATAGGTATTTAAGCAGCACTAATAGTTATGGTAGGTTACTTTAGCATAGACACATGTTTGGATATGTTAATCCATGAATTACAATTTTCCCCCCTGTTAAATATGACAGGGTCTTACTGTGGCTTATAACATCTCCTAACCTGTAGAGGATGTAAGCTTGTGGCATCAGCCATGGGTTATTTCTCCAAGAGGAGAGCCAATAGCCAATTAGATTTGGGATATACAGGCACATGGCTGCCTCTGCTGCACAGTATTTCCAGGCAGGTGAGGTGTAGCTGGTGCTGACGGTGGAGTCTTGCTTGACTCAGGGAGACCCATATTTGCTTTATTGGTTTAGGAAACGGGAACCAAAGGAATGGTCAATTGTAGCCCAGGAACACTGAAATAGGATAAAATTCTTTTGCTTCTAATGAGAAATAACCAAATGTGACACCAGTTGGTTCAAACCCTAAAAACCTCAGAGTCAACATGTGGAGGAGCTGAGGTTCGCTGAGGGAATCAGATCCTAAAAGAACTGAGTAGACAATATGCTGATAGCTATGCCAACCAGCTTTGTGGTTCTGTAACCAATGCTTGATGTAAACTTACAAAGAGGAAAGGGTCATTCTGTCTCCTGATTCTAGAGGTTTAGGTTCATCCATGCTCAGACTGACCTACTGATGGTAGAAATCTGCATGGAGTGTTGGATCATAACCTTTAGGAACAAGCCCCAGAGCAAAACCACCGCATGGTTGGGAAAATCTAGAGGAGTTTGGGGCTGAAGCTCTGCCACCAAGAGCAACCTCCAGTGCTCTGAAGACCTCCCACTAGGACACGTCTTTTAAAGATTCTCACACATTTCAATAGCCTCAGTCTGGGGATCAAGTCTCCACACATGGGCTTTACAGGAACATTTCCTATCTAAATGGTAACATTAGTAAATGCCTCAAAGCAAAGAACAGTCAAATCCAGAAGACTGTGACACCCAATACATTTGTAGTTAGTAATCATTTTAATAATTAATTGTGTATAACTAAATTTCTTCTATCTGTTACCCTCTCCCTAGCTCTCTCTCACCTTCTCTGTATCTTTTTCTCTATCTTTCTGTCTCTCTCCCTCTCTCTCCCCCACTCTCCCTACCTCTTTGTCTACTCAGTGGCCAGCCAAAGGAAAATCTAGAGTTCCTAGATTCTTAGTCGCAGGATGCCACCTCCAACTTTCACAGCACAGTGCACCCACAGGAATAGCTGAGACAGGGACAACATTGAGAAATAACAAAAAACTACAGACAGGAAGATCAGAAGACAACCCACTAATGTGTAGAGCCATGGCCTTCCCCTTTAGAGCATGTTTGATCACCAGAGACCTTATCTAATATTGCAATTAAAAAAGCCTTGAAAAGTGCCTCATCAAACAAGCATGGAGAAATGAAAGCTGCACAGAGCCAATTGGGTGCAGTTAATTTTTAATTATCCTCTCTCTCCTTTCTGCCTTTATTTAGTGGAAGCAGCTGGAAGGGTAGAATCCACCAGAGGGTAAATAACTATTACTCTGTGAACATGAATTTCTTTATAGTGCATTGTTCAAAAATAGATTATAAGTGAGATGGGCATAAATCAGAATAACTTGTTTTTTCCTCCCTTAAATGTCATGGTAATGCAATCCTGTCTCAACAAAGCCGAGGTTGCACAGAAGTGCATAAAAGCTTTAGATGTTGAATTCTTGTTCCTACCTGGGGAAATGTGTTCAAATCAAGAAACTAAAACATCATTAGTGTTCACATTAAAAAGAAAGGAAAACAAACAATTAGAAAAAATACTCAACTGACCATTTTCATTCAGTTCAACCATCATTCTTTATTATTTGGAAGCTTTAAGAAGTCAAAGTTAAATGTGCTGCTGTGAAAGCTGACATGGATTTTGGATCCCGGAGAATTTGCTTTCTGGAGCCAAAGAGCTATTCTAGGCTGGATTTTTGCCCATTTTTAAAATCATGCAGATTGGCTTCATTCTCACCATAAAATGCCTTGGAAGGTGAACCGAAACCAGCGTTTGTCAACGTTGAAGTCACGCAATGTGGCATGACGGTATAGGAAGGTACACAGTGACGATTCAGGCATCGAATGCCAGATAGTCAAACTGTTTTGTTGTCTATCCATTGATCACAGGTAAGAATGTACATAAATCTAGTCAAGAAAATTATGGATGTGTTTCAAATTCTCTCACCATTGAGATTCCAGGGTACCGCTTCCATGATCACTCACATCCTCAAAAAAAATGAAAAAAGTCACTAATCGGTATTATGGGAATAAATCATACTTTCAGCTGGAGATGTGCTGAGGTTCTGATAGGATGCTGATGTTTATGTTTAGGTGCAAAGGCCTTGTAGGTTCTTACTGTACTTGCTGTAGTTCATGCTATTTAACAAATGTAAATCAACTTCAGTTTCTAACCCAATATTAAATTTAGCCAGATGTGGTTGTGCCTGCAACCCAGCACTCAAATATTTGAAGCATGAGAGCCTGGATTTTGAGGCCAACCTGAGCTATAGAGCAAGACCTTGTCACGAGCAAGCAAGCAAGCAAGCACAAATGATCCCGAGTATGTGTTTATCTTCCAAATGTGCTTAAATGGAAATGCTTCAGTTGAAAGTATAATTGCATTTTCCCTTTAATTTTTTGTTTCTATTCATTTATTGTTTTTGCCTTCCTGAAGTGCGTTTGCTGCTTGGCAAACTGTCACAAGGGGATGCTTTATCTTAAATTATCACTAGATATTATTTTAAATAAATCATTAATAAAAGTACCAAGCATTCAAATTGCTGAACATAAGCAGATTGTATTCCCATAAAGGTGTTAAACCATTCATTTTAAAACAGTTTAACGTCTACTTCAATTCCCAGATTGGTGCATTTATTGTTTGAGCACTTGAGTGTTTTCTTTATAACAGTTAAATCCAGAGACAATTTGCTCCATATGTTTCCAATTTACTCACAGTTAGATCATGGAATTCTGGCCTTGTGGAGGAAAAGTGATATCCAAGAAGCTGTTGGTAGGCACTTTTCTTGGAAAAAAGGAAGCTAAGTTCTTTTATTTTATAGTTCATGAGCTGACTTCTAAAGATTTGAATTCATTTCAAATGTACGAAATCACAAAGTTCAAGTATGTTCTAAATTTAGCAGGGCATTCTTCCATTTCTGATTACAGTGATGTCAGAACATGAAGCTACAGGCAGACAGAAAACAAAGCCCTGGACAGGGAGAAGTGAAATTGAATTTCCAGTATTTTTTTTCTTGCAATCCTCTCAAGAGGAGGCCAAAATGCTTACATGCAGACATTGTCCATCCATGACATCATAGTTCCCAGTAATTCTAGAGCAAACTTAGAGTGCATTAAGCAAATTTTCTTAATAAACTTAAAACATATTTTAATACTTTAGAAATATTTTATTGTTATCTGGAACCTTTCCAAATCTCAGTAAAGAGCATGTTTAAATTTTGGAAGTTCCATTTTTTTATAAACTAAGCATGCAGTCTTGGGACCTGGATTAGTTGTTAAATCCTTTGCTCACAAATGTGAAAAACTGACTTCAGATCCCCAGAACCTGTGTAAGCAGCCATGTAATCTCGGCGTTGACAGATGAAAAAGAAGACAGGCAGATATCTGGAGAGCTTTTACACCACCTACCTTGGAAACCCTGAAGTTTCAGGCCAATGAGAGTTTCTGTTTCAAACACACAATGCAAGGCACTAGAGGATATCATCTGACCAACTGAGGTTGCCATCTGACCTACACATGTTACCGTGCATGCATAAACTTTCACATACACATGCCCCCCACAAATGCATGTACAAAAAATACATGGAGCAAGGAATAAAAACAGATAGAGAGATAAAGAGAGAAAGTAAAGCATCTGTCCTTTGACAGATCACTGGGGAGAGAATGGGATACTTTTGAGAGCACAGATTTAAGAGCCTAATCCTTAGTCCTTCCTACTATCTATGATGGATAATTTTTCTCATTTTAAAATATTTTCTTAATTATTATTTTTATTTTATGTGTGTGCATATATTGTCTGCCTGCATGTAAGTACACCCCTGTCGTGGGTGTCAGAATTATGGACAGTTTTTAGCTGCCATGTGGGTTCTGGGATTGAAACCCAGATCCTCTGCAAGAGCAGCCTCTTAACCACTGAGCCATCTCTCCAGACCCAATCTTTCACAATTTTAAAGACCAAATCTCTGTGTAACCATTTCTTCAAATACAGAGTAAGTGGCAACTTTGTAATTTTTGTGGAAGAAAGTGATCGTGCCTGAACACAAGGATCAGTGGCTGGGACCAGAAACAACCTTCATGTGCCACTTTTTACTTCTTTCCTATATTTAACAAAGATCTTCTCTAACATTTTTGAAAACTAATCCATAAAGGGTTTTGCCAGATAACAGAAACCTATTTTTAATCATAGTTTGGAGTATAAATCCCTATGGCAACTGAAATTTGTTCTTTTGCTGCAGAATCCAAAAGTGTTTAAAGGATGTCACAACTACATTTTAAACTGGAATTTAAGAGGATTTAATTAAAAATTTAATCATGCATGATAGACTTTTAACCTCCTTACAAAGAGGAGAAATATTAAAGAGCTTCTAGGCAATATCTTTTGTTTCCCTCACCGCAGTTTCTTTAATCACTGCTATCTCCCTCAGCGTCTCGTCAGATAACAATAACTGAGGCTCAAAGCTCATCCACCAGATCCTCTGTTGAAGATGCCCACTGTTCAAATTCTAATTCTGCCCCTAACCACGCTCCAGAAAAGCCAAATACATGGATGTGTATTATAGATTTAAAATACATGGTACATAACTTCACATATTCAGCATGGTTCAACACTTGGACACATTCTAAGTACCTCAGTCCTGCAACCTGGTACATTGATGTGATAAATCAGGCCCGTTTCTACAGTTTTTCCTTTTGTATCCCTAGTTGGGACATGGTGACACTAAAATACACCATAAACCCCCATAAATCATTTGCTTTGTAATACACCTACGTCCAAATAAAGTCACTCCCCCACTGGTTCTTAAGTCTCAAATTTCCCCACACCTGGTGGGCGGAGCTGATTCCTTGAAACTTCTCTCCTTTGGCCCTCTGTTGGTTGCTGCGCCTCCTCTCTCTCTTAGAGCTGTGATTTATACAATTGTTCATTTTCACTTCTCTGTGTGTAATTTTCACAATCATGTTGGAGTAATCTTTAAAGAACCTACAAGGTACTTTCTACCCCCATTTATAGTATAGAAAAGTTTAACTTTTGAAAATGTTTTCACTTTTTCATTGATCCACATCAATTTCATAGGGTTTGCTTTGGTGCATCAAGGTACAGCAGATTTAGACAGTGTACAGGAACCACAAAGCCTAGTTAGCATCCTATGCTGAAGTTTATGCTGTCTGATGTTGCAACTTCTCTGTCTTGATATCATCTCCAATTTGTGCTGTCCCTACTGGATGAGGGGCAGATGGTCCTATCCTTACTACTTTCCCATCCCGTGGCTGGCCCTAGACATTCCAAACTTCTGGGAGTTCTCTGTATGACTGCCTTCTTTTTTAATTTTAAAAATTTATTTATTTATCATTTTTATGCTATGTGTATGAATGTTATGTATGCATGTGTGTAAGTGCACCCGTCTTATGCAATGCCCACAGAAGACAGATGAAGGTATCAGTTCTCCTGAAGTGGCGTTATGGTCGGTTGTTAGTCGCCACATGGACACTGAGATTCATTCCCAGGTCTTCTGCAAGAAAAGCCAGTGCTCTTAACCACTGATCCATCTCTCCAGTCTTCACTGCCTTCTTATGGCTACTCTCTGCTATTCGGAATGAAGGTGATCATAAACGAATGTCTTTGTATTTCTGCCTAGCTTCTGGTCTGCTTATGGCATTACCCACTTATTCTTACCTACTTCAGAGGAAAAAATCTCTTACTGTATTACATCTATGTAATACAGTATGGACAAGACATGGTAAATTCTGTACATACATGATCCCATTTCATCTATTTTTGTACTACATAAGGTAAAATTTCCCTGTTATTTTATTTTCCCAGAAGATATTTTCCTTCTGTCCTTACAAAGCCAGCTCTTTACATGGGCTTTGGTGGAGGTCCTAGGGCAGCACTATCAGGTCTAAATCGTGGGAGGGGTGTGAGGTGTTTCCAGACTTCTCGAGATTGATTCCCAAAACCTTGGTATGAATGACACAGAAACACATAAGCATCGAAAACATCCTCTTCAGAAATCTCCCTGTTGGTGCTGCCTCTGTTAACTTCTTTGTAGTCTTGTTCTTGGGTACTCACTGGGTGCAGTGTATGCAGCCAGTGGACTGCACAGGGCCAACACCCTTTTAGGCGCAAAGGTTATTTCTCCTTTTGCTCATCTGGGACCCAGGACCCAGAAGAGTGTAATTTCATCTTTAATCCAGAATGTCTTTTTGAGGCTAAAATGCACCCAGTCCGAGAACAAACAAAATGAGAACTTGACTTCTGTTGACTCAGAAATTAGGCTAGCTACAACCATTGCCTAATGGGATTTCTTCATTTCATTCAGTATAAATTTACTTACAAATACTTTCAGTTATTCCTATTATAGTGAGTAATTATTAAAATACACTTACTTTAAATTCCTTCTTGAAAATAAATCTAGCTATTTTATTCTATTTTCTAGGTTCTATTTAGTGTTGTACAATAGGTTTAATTAATTCTTGTTTCTATGCTCAAATAAGGATAACAACTCCCACATTTAAAAGCATCTTTGCTTTGAGCCGGGTGTGGTGGCACATGCCTTTAATCCTAGCACTTGGGAGGCAGAGGCAGGTGGATCTTTGTGAGTTCAAGGCCAGCCTGGTCTACAGAGTGAGTTCCAGGACAGCTGGAGCTACAGGGAGACCCTGTCTCAAAAAGACCAAAAAAAAAAAAAAATATAATATATATATATATATATATATATATATCTTTGCTGTTTACTTCCTATCATTACTTTTGTGGGTTAAGTTGACAGTGGGATTTGCCTTGCACTGTAACGGGAATTCCTTCAAAATGATACATCTTTGCTGCTTCTCTGATGAAAACTGAATTTTAAAAAAAAAGAAAAAAGAAAAAAAAAGAAAACTGAATTTTTACCACTTAAGTACTAGATTTTCTAGGACAGAGATATACAGGGAATGTAATAATTGTCTTACTTTCATAAGGCTTACTTTATACACATAATTTCCATATACTTCATAAAGAAAGATATTTTTAATTTTTGTTTAGAAAAACTAACATTTATCTAAAATGTTTCCCTCAGGATAATATGGTGATGTTATCTGAAAATGTGTGAGTGACTTGTCCAGCCAAGAGAGCAGAAACTCATAATTCACTGTCAAGCCACTGATGAACTGGTAGGAGCTGAAATTAAAACTCTGTCTAAAGACACACATTCAAGGCCAAGTTTCTACCACCTCCTACAATTGATGATGGGATTTGGCTGGACAGGCTCATCTGGACAAGTTGAAAAATTATTTCATATCCTGAACTCAAATGATTAATAAGTATTTTATTCCTCTCAATAAATCACAGATTTTTGAAGATACATGAACAGGCTTTTCTGTGTCCAAAGTGCATCAATAAAGAATGCTGGATATGCTAAAGTGCAAGTGACTTCCCAGTTATAAATGGTGCACAGGAATTGAATTCCTAAAGGAAGGTAAAGAAACTGTCTACTTTATCAGGTCCACTGGCCTTTCTTTCACTTTAGCGATTGTGCACAATCACACTCCTGCCTGGTGTTCTCCTATGCCAGTTCCCCTGCCACTGTGGAGAAAGGACAAAAACTTTTGTGGAAAAGATGAGCAATTTTCTTTAAGCATAAGTTTCCTAGATCACTTTGATTTTACTTATTTCCTTTTATCTTTGAGCATTTTATGCATTAGTACTGCATATTTACATAATTTCCACTCTTGCTCCCCCACTCAGAATCTTCCTCGGTCCCCCCATTCCTTTCAGTCCCTCATTCTCTTCCTTGATCAATACTAAGTGGTCACCCCCTTAATGCATAGATACTTTTCAGCCTATGTACAGTGGCAGGGAGTGGGCTTCACATGTTTCAGAGAACAAGGAAGAGCAGCAAACATGTCTGTTTGTTGACAGTGACAAACCAGGCACCGTTGCATCATATAGTGGTATCAATGATTGGGACTATGCTTGCCCAGCATGCACGAGGCCCTAGGTTTAACACCCACCCCACACACGCACTGCACAACAAACAAACCAAAACAAACAGAAGGTTATAGACAGCTTAGAATGTAAAGGAACTTGATTCCAAGCATGAAAAATCTGAGTTCTAATCTTAGGATCTGCATGGTGGAATAAAGAAACTACACTTGAAAGTTGTTTGGACATCTACAAGCAAATCATGGCACATGCGCACACACAGACACACACACACACACACACACACACACACGCAAGTGGCACAAGCAAATAAATCTACTAAAATTAAAAAAAAACAATTTGTAGTGGCTATTCCGTTTTAAAATTTTAAAAAGCATTTAATAATACATTATATATCATATACTTGTATTTTTTTCTAGTCTTGTATAGAGTAGTTATTGTGCTAAGCACTTGAAGATAATCTGGCTGGAAAGAAGAAACATATCTCAGTCAGATATGCTGAAAAAGAAAGAGATTAAGAAAACAACTGAATTCACCATAGTCTCAGGGAGAAGAAAAGCATGGCTGGAGAGCTGCGTCAGTGGTGAGGAGCACTTGTTTCTCTTCCAGAGGACCTGAGTTCAGTAGCCATAAGCCCAGGTCAGGCAGATCAAAATGTCTGTAACTCCAGAACCAATACATTTTTTACCCTGTTCTGGCTTCCTAGGGCAACAGTACACACATGGCATGTGCATACGTTCTCACATACACAAACATATACCACAACACAACAGAGAGAGAGAGAGAGAGAGAGAGAGAGAGAGAGAGAGAGAGAAGAAAGGATTTTAAAAACCTTTTAAAATACTTTGGAATAAGTCTAATAAGGATGTGAAAGATCTATACGGTGACATTAAAAAAATGAAGAAAGAATCGAAGACACCAGAAGTTGGTAAAATATCTTCTCATGAATTAGCAGAATAATTCTTATCAAAATGTCTGTATTAATAAATGCAGTTTATAAATTCAATATAATCTTCACAAAAGCGTCAATGATGGTTTTCATGCAAATAGAATAAAACATTAACTTTATATGGGGACATCAAAGGCACCAGTTAACAAAATAATCCCAACAAAATTAATAATGCCATGTAGATATTACTGCATGACTTTGAGTTATATTACAGAGACAAGTACCAAAATCAGCATGGCAGGCACTGCCCCAGAAACAGACAAGGACATCAGTGAAAGCGTAGATGTATTGAACCATTAGGCATTTATAGTTTTTTTATGTGTATGAGTATACTGTGTGCATGTAGGTTTGTGCACCTGTGTCCTGCAATACCACGGAGGTCAGAAGAGGGTGTCAGATTCCCCTGGAACTGGAGTTAAAGATGGTTCTTAGCCACCATGTGGGTGCTAGGAATCGAACCGGGTCCTCTGCAAAAGCAGTCGGTGCTCTTAATTGCTGAGCCATCTATCCAGCCCCAGCATTTATATTTACTCCTATGCACTATTTACTGAAATACATAAAACAAACCCATAGTTTTGTAAATTATTTTATCATAGAAAAGAAATATAAGGACCAACTTGAGTCTACACTGTATTGCATTATTTGAAGGAATAAAGTGCATTGAAGTGATATTGTTGAGGGGATTTTTAACTGTCTGTGCAGTTATTAAGAGAACAAAGGAAGTTTTTTATTCTAAATACCAAGCTTTGGAGGCAGAGATAGTGGTTTGTACTTATTCAGTTGGTCTGCCTCTCAAGACTAAGTTCCTTCCACCAGACACACAGAAAAGTGTTCTATTTATCTTTCCTTTCCCATTCTTGAACCGAATAGGCATTCAATAAAACTACATTCAAACAAAAGGACATCGCACCACTAGCCACTGCCTCCTTTGTTCCCAGGAACTTATATAGAAAAAAAAAATGTATGGCAGTTATTTTGAATGAATATGCCCTGAGAATTTCTAAACTGATCCAGTACTTCGCTGTTGGAACCATAAACACCAGGTACCTAAAATCATCAGTTATATTCTCCTTACTGTAGACTGAGCATCATCAGGCTGGGGAGACTGAGTAATTGTGAGCAAAAACAATCAAGTGATAGAAATGAACATATTTTATTTCTCTCCACCTCGCTTTCAATTCCAAAGTAGAATCCTTCATCATATTTTTTTTCCTAACAGGGACTTCGTTAGATATATTTGTTAAACTTGGAGTCCTTCCAACATTAAAGCTCACGTCTAAATTTAAAACTAATGAGTTCTGTGTGTACCAAACTGGAAAACGCACATTCCCTTTTATCACGGAGGCATAGTCAACAGCTCACCATTGCCAAGGAGTCAATAAATATTTCTTATTTATCATGACTGGCTCAAAAACTCTCTTTTCTTAAAGCGCTTGGGAAAGAAAAACAAACATATTCAACGGGAAATAACAAATTCTAAAGAAATTGATTTCGAAGAATCATAAGACTGTCTATTTCATGGGCTTTTAAAGATCTTCCAGCACAGTGCACCCTGAATGCTAGAAATCCTTTCAAAATAATTTGCCTGGGTGAACACCCCATCCTCTAAATACCTCCTGTACGCTGACTCCTTAATCCACATTTGAAAAGCTCTAATTGAGTGCCTTCTTGGCAGAAAAGCAAAATCTTTTCTGCTATTGCCTCTCTAGCTATTTATACATTTGCTCCTTATGTAGCACAGATTGTACATCTTACATCTACACATACACACATACACGTAAGATATATATATATATATATATATATATATATATATATATATATACATACATATATATCCTTTCCAGGTTCCTATCCTGGTATATCTTGCTTTTCTCTTCAATAACCAAGTGTTTTTGTTCCTTTTCCCTCCTCAGATACCTGGACTGCATTGTCGATTTAGCTACAGTCTCTCATTATAAATTCAATTTTTTAATATTTAATGATATGATGAAGTGTGTATATGTGTGTATCTCTGCCTTGGTTTGTCCATGTGAGTTGCAGGGCAAACAGAGTCCTAAAGAGGTCAGATCCTCTGGAGCTGGAGTTATAAGCAGTTGTGAGCCATCCCTTGTGAATGCTGGGTACTGGACACCATTCTTCAAGAGCAAAATATGCTCTTAACAACTGTGCCGTTTGTCCAGCACCCAGGCAACATTCACATTACAAAGAACAGAATTTTCGTAGCAAGCACCATGTTTTTTTTTAATGTGGTAATCCTGGAGTTGAAGAGATGGCTTAGCTATGAAAAACAAATGTTCTTGCAGCCTCTGTTATGTTCCCACCTCCCTCATCGTAGCTCAAAACCATTGGTAACTCTAGTTTCAAGGGATTTAGTGCCCTTTTCTGGCCTCTGTGGGCATTGGTAACACATGTGGCCCACTTAAATGCATGCAGGCAAACACTTAAGTACAAAAAATAAAAACAAATCTTTGAAAATGTGGTAATTGTGACTGAGAAGAGGAAAGGCTGTCAGGGAAGTTGCTTAGGGAAGACCTCTGATATGACCCATGTATATGAGGATCAAGACTACTCAGTTGGAATCAAACACATGGCAGACTTATTTAATGAGAGCAGAGGGAAAACTCAAGGCTAACTTTAAGATATATACTGGGAGGTTGATGGAGGACAATACTATTCATTTTAAGAAAAAGTATCTAATCAATGTGTCCAAAGGAGGAAAGCTTACATATTGAGTACGTTTTCTAAAGTCCACGGTGTAATTCATGTTTTTATATGTTGCTGTAAATTAAGGTATTCTGTATTCTGATTGTGTTCCAAGACTTTATCCAACGCATACTGTGTGTCATGAATTTAGAATGTTGAAATGTAGCTGGAGTCTTTATCAAATTTCTGACTGTCTCCTCTGTATCATACCACATCCACCATCATTTAGCCACCTTTCATGGTAAAAGCTGTCACATTATCTGGTGATTTGTTTCTGTCTAACATTTTACCGTTTTTCAAACTTAATTGAATTATTTCTCAAATCTGGGCATCACCTTCACTCCACTTCCTGGCCAGTGGCTTTGTCACTTGCTAACAATTTACATCTCTTGTTTTTGTGCAGTTCCTTACCTATCATCTGACGATGAGCTGTTTCTTAGTACAGTAATGGACATAGCTTACAATGTCTTCCAGGAGCACAGTGCTGAATGGACGAGTTTTCTGAGCTATCCTAAAACTGATCATAGCAGAAGTTGTTCACACAGTGGAAATTAAGAAACTGGGACTTGCAAAGATTATTTTCCCCTCCTGTTTCCATTTATTATTCTACATTAGTTCTGTTTTTCTAGGCCAACCTTCTTACTAAGGTAAAAATGACCTTCCTAAAAAATATGGAAGATAGAAATGTTGTTCGTATAAATGAAAGGTGTGACTGAAATAGCAGTCAAGACAAAAGTGGACACAGGACATTCTTTGAGAAGCATATACTCTTATCTTGGTGAAGAAAGTGACTGATTCAGTTTCAAGAATGGGTAAGATGTCTTATAAGTGTTGATGAAATTCAATGGCTTTTCCAAGTATGACCAAGGTCGGGACATGATAGCAAACATCTGTTCTAATAGCTCCTAAGACTTGAGACAGAAGTATAAAAAATTGAGGCAAGATTGAACTAAATAGAAATTATTGGCTAGTTGGTGACCTAACGGGACCCTGCTTTAAAAATAAAATAATTTTAGCAATGAAGAATACAATGCGATAAAATCACAACACAATAAAAAATCTTGATTACATATTTCCCTGTGTTCTTGCTTTCATTCACCAATTGGCATCTCATGGAAATAACATCAGAGAACATGGAGATTTCTAATCCTGAAGCAGGTTTCCTTCACCCGTGATTTCATCAAAGCCGATTTCTTTTCCTGAAGTGAAAAATCTATATTGTTTTCTGATACAAGGGAGGTGAAAGGATCTTTGTTAAACTGATTTTCTGAAAATAATAATGAAATCATACTAGTATTGTTTTTAACTTGCAAAGTCAATTCTGGTACTTGTGAAAATTCAGTGATATCAGATACTCTGTTCCCTTTCCCAGTGTAGCTCTGATAACCATATATGATAAAAAATAATTTCCAGAGCTAGTCAGATAATTTCTACTTCAGCTCTAATCTAGTTTTCAGATTGTCTCATTATTAACCTTATTTATAAGTGTACCATTTGTTAAAACTGCAATGATAATTTGATCTGATTAACTCAAAACATTTTATGATACCCCAGTTCTAGCCAGCAAGCTAATATAAAAATCCTCTATGATAAATAAACATTGGGACTTACTTTTGGAACATATAATTACATCATTTTTATTACATTCTGGCATATGATTGTTTATACATCTCACTGACTTAAAAAGGTTGTTGGACAGCTTTGTCAAATGGAACATTTTCTTTTAAATCTAGTTAAGATGAAATGACTCTATGAGATTCTGGGATGAAGACAAGAGACCCGCATTATTTTGCACACTGAAATTTCACAAGCATTGACCTAAGGTTCAAGATAATTATTAAACCCCTTGGTGTGGCACTTATTATTCTTCCTTCAACTCTAATATCTAAATTCCTTTCACATTCCATTTCCAGCTGTACTTATGGAAGATGGATGAGAAACATCTTAAAAAGTGTTCAATATCATTAATAATTAACGAAATGCAAATTAAAAACCACTCTCGGATATTATCTCGCTCCGACACCACTGGCTAAAATCAAGAAAACAAAAGACACCAAATGCTGGAGAGGTTGTGGGGAAAGGGGAACACTCAGCCACTGCTGGTGAATGTAAACTTGTACAACCATTATAGAAAGCAATGTGGAGAACCCTTAAAAGACTCAAAATGAGCCTACCACCTGACCCAGTCATACCACTCCTGGGTATATACCCCAAAGACTCATCCTACTGCAGAGATACATGCACATCCATGTTTATTGCAGCTCTCTTCACAATAGCGAAGAGCCATCACAAACGCCCCTCAACTGATGTGTGGATGACAAAAATGTGGTACATCTACACAATGGAGTACTATTCAGCAGCAAAGAAAGATGACATCATTAACTTTGCAGGTAAATGGATGGAACTCAAGGCCATTATGCTAAGTTAAGTAACACAAGAAAGCCAGAAAAACAAGTGATGAATGGTTTCCCTCATTTGTGGATGCTAATACCAAATCCCCCAGATGAAAGGTAAGCTGAACAACATTATTGTTATATGTCTGTCTATCGGAAAGCAACTATGTTGCTATAATGTAAATCTCGTAACAGGCTCTAGAATCAATCCGCCACTTACTTTCAGATTCTCTAGTTACTGTATCTGGGTGGAAAGTATGTATTCATATTTTAGAGTAATATAAAATTAAAAGAGGAAAACGTGAATTCCTAAACATAAAAAAAATGACTGAGAGAAAGAGCAGGACAGTTATGGCAGACTACATGATTTGGGATGGGGTTGGGGGAAGGGAAAGGGGAATATGTCTATACTGAACTGAGAAATTATGTCTGAAATACACAAAACATTAATAAAAGCATTAAACAACAACACAACAACAAAAAAGAAATCCAACGTACCCGACTTGGTCATTTAACTCTGTTCTCTAGGCATTTCATGTTTCTGCGTTTTCATAAATTCTCATCTCTTCTTGAGATGACTTTATCTGTACTGCTGAACAATCTGGCTTAGCAATATCAGCTCCTCAGAAAATAACATTTTAAAATGTCTACGTGTTTTTTAATGAGTGGAGCATGTGATTAAGTCATTTCAAAGATCCTGACACTCCTTTATCTGTATTTTAAATAAGGGACTGTGCAAAGCGGAACATGAATCATCAACATTGCAATCATTTGTCAATGTTTATGGAATTAAAACACCAGAGAAAGGAGACCTGGTGGGTGAATCACTACCTGCGTCTCCATTTCACATTACTGATTTATTTTCTCTACAACAGTCATAAAATTATCTATACTTCATTTGGTCTACTTGGCCTAGAAAAGTCTTTTATACAAGAAAGGACATCAATAAATATTTCTTTGATAGGAGACATTGTAGATGCACAAAGAGATGGATGGAGGGGGGAAGGATGAACAGTCAGAAGGAAGAAATGGTGTTAAGAATGGAGACATCAAAGGACAAAGGAAGGAAAGGTAGATGGTTAATTCAGAGATGGATACGCAGATGGAAGGGAGAAAACTATTAGATGATGAAGAGATGGATAATAGAAGAATGATAATTACATAGTGGAGACATGTTTCATTAATGAGTGGGGACAGATGAAAGGAGATATGGATGGATGGTTGTATGACTGAATGTGGAGATGGATGGATGGTTGTATGGCTGAATTTGGAGATGGATGGATTGTTGAACAAATGTGTGGACAGAAGACAGAAGGGATAATTAATGCTGGAGATACAAATGGATAAATAGAAAGGTAGATGGATGGATGGATGGATGGATGGATGGGCAGGTAGAAAGAAGAGAAAATGCATAGATAATGGAAAGATGGACTGATGGATTGGTAGATGTAAGAAAGCAAAGATGGTTGGATGAATGGATGGAAAGATGAGTGGTCATCAAAGGGAAGGCAGAGAGAATTATTAGGTGATGACGAGATAAATGGAACCACAAATGGATGTATATATAGATGGTTTGATTGATGGTAAATTATACACTTCTGAAACTTAATTTTATTAGGAGACATAAATAAAAAGATTAAAAAGATGATGAATAATATATTAAAATGTTTGTCAGATATTGATGTGTTTCACAAGTTTTTCCCTTTTCTTTTCTAGAAAGTACCTAGGTAGAGGTGAAACTTCGTTGTTTATTTCCACCTATGGTTTGAGAAATTGGGACACCAGGATAATCTGAGAACTTGTTTGGAAATCAGAACATGAAGCTCTACAACATAGCCACAAAATGTAAAATTCTCTGTTTATTCCAGAGATACTGTGGTATTACTATCAGGCCATGGGGAGACACTAGTGGATGTTTTGTTGTAAAGTAAACATGGTTTATTTTCTTTTCTTTTTTTTTAATTTAATTTTTATTGATGTTTTGTGCATTTCATACATTTTTTCCAATTCAGTTCAGGCTTATTTCCCTTTCCCTTCCCCCCCCCCATCCCAGATCATGCATTCTGCCATAACTGTCCTGCATCTTTCTCTCAGTTTTTTTTTTTCATTTTTTAGCTATAAGTGATAATCCATGAGTACAAGCATCCTTCATGCAAAACCTATCTGCAGGCTGTTGTGCCCAAACACCTACAGCCCCACCATCCAGTGGGGGGTGACAGGTTGTTTGTTCAATCAAGTTGATCAAATGAGTGTCCAGACTACATTGCTGTAGTTTCACCATTCACCCCAATCGCAGCCCTTACATTCTACCACGCCCCCTCTTCCGCAGGTTGTTCCCTAGGCTTAGAAAAGGGGCACAGGTGGATGAGAGGTAAAACAGTCCACTCTCTCTGGAGCTGTTGACTTGGACTCTGGTCAATTCTGGCTGTTTCCTTTCATGGGCTGACAGTTTGTCCAGGAATAACCTTTCGATCCTACTAATGAAGAACAAGCAATTAGATATATAGGTATTTAAGCAGCACTAATAGTTATGGTAGGTTACTTTAGCATAGACACATGTTTGGATATGTTAATCCATGAATTACAATTTTCCCCCCTGTTAAATATGACAGGGTCTTACTGTGGCTTATAACATCTCCTAACCTGTAGAGGATGTAAGCTTGTGGCATCAGCCATGGGTTATTTCTCCAAGGGGAGAGCCAATAGCCAATTAGATTTGGGATATACAGGCACATGGCTGCCTCTGCTGCACAGTATTTCCAGGCAGGTGAGGTGTAGCTGGTGCTGACGGTGGAGTCTTGCTTGACTCAGGGAGACCCATATTTGCTTTATTGGTTTAGTGGCCTTTGGTAACACTCTCTGGCATTCCAGAGGCCATCTGTACACTTGCATGTGTGGTCTCAATACATCCCTCCCATGTTAACGTCAGGTCTTTGGCAGCAGGGTCTTATTGCCTCTCCTCCTGCAGGTATCCCAACTTAGAGGCATAGATAAGCAGTTTTAGTGGAGAATGTCATGTTGTGGAACACAACATGACATTCTCCACTTGGTAGCACTTGGGAGGCAGAGGCAGGCGGATCTCTACGAGTTCAAGGCCAGCCTGGAATACAGAGTGAGTTCTAGGTCAGCTGGGGCTACAGGGAGACCCTGTCTCAAAAAGACCAAAAAAGAAAATGACAATTTTTATCTGTTTTTCAAATCTAAAATAATAAAATCTTACCATGCCATAGTGAAAAATCCTAAGTACTCCATAAAACTATGTTTAAGATTTTACAAAGCTTGTTTGAATCAGTCTGTAATTGTTTGCTATTTTTGGATGAGTAAACACTATCTTAAATGTTAAAATCAATTTTACAAATTTTATGTATTAGAACATGCATTACTAAAAATAAATTTAAATGTAACAGAAAATGCTTAAAAATTAGACTATATTCATTTATGTAATTGATATAATTATCATGCAATGTTGCTCAGTTTTCTGAATAACAAATAATAAGTACAAAAGAATGAAGACCAAATAACCCAATCATTTAACAAATTGCTGTTTCTCTTATAGAATTTGAGGCAATGATAATTATGCATAAGATGTCCTGAATATCTGAATATAATTATAGACTGATAAAACTTCTATAAAAGCATATTATTTGAAAAATGTAGACTTAAATAGTTTTTCAGTAATTTAGGTTTAGAGAAAAATTACACAGAAAGTAGAAAGAATATTTTCCCTAGCCTTTGCTGCTTCCTAAATGCTAATGTTCATATCACATTGTGCATTTGAAATTGATGAGAATTTCATTATTAGTCATCATTTGTGATGAGGTCCATTCTTGGCGCTAGACATTATATAGATATGGATAAATGTAGAATGACAAACAGCTATCATTATTATCAACCAGAGGCATTTCACAGACTTGAAAAATCTCCTGTCCCGTTTCTACCAAAAATTCATTTTTATGCTGACTCCATGGATGGAATTGCCTATTCTGTAATGTTAGGTAATTGGAATCCTGCAACCTGTGGCTTTTAAAGCCTAGCTTCTTTCACTTAATATGCATATAGTCTTCTGACATGTGTTACCATGCCTTCAAAACCCATTTGTTTTTAGTGCTGAATGTTATTTTGCTTTGATATACCAAACTTCTTTTAGTAAATTATTCACCTATAAAACAAAATCCTGCCTTCTCCCAGTTGCAATGACTGCATGAACATATCTCCCACAAGAGCTGTCCTGTTTTGCATTACCATCATTGGTGACTAAGAGTTACAGTGTTCTCCTTCCTTACAAACAATACAAAGAGTATTGGCAGTCTTTTGAATTTTGGCCACTCTAAATTAACAAGTGTATCTTATTGTTACTGTTGCCGTTGTTGCTGTTGTAGTTGTTTTTCCTTGCTGACTTGTGATCTTCTTTCTGCACACGATGGTTTGCAGTCTCATTTTTTGTGAAATAGGTGTATGTTTTACTTTTAATCCGGTTTTCTCTGTTACTGAGGAGTTTAAAATGTTCTTTGCATATTATAGAAACAAATGTGTCATTAGGCACTTTTCCTTTATGTGTCTTTTAATAATATCCTTCCCACACTAAAGATGTTTAATTTTTTAAGATTTGTAGATTTTTATTTATGTGTGTGAGTTCCTGAATGCATATATGTATATTACATGAGCGTCAATGCACATGGGGGCCAGAAGAGTGCGTTGGGTCCCCTAGAACTGGAGTTATTATACGCTGACCATGAACTGCCCAATGTGACTACTGGAAACTAAACACGGTTCATCAGCAAGAACTGCAAGTGCTCTTAAATATTGAGCCATCTGTCCTGACCCAAGATGTTTAATTTTAATGGAGTCCTACTTAATCAGTTTCACACCTCAGTAGTTCCGGTTTTTGATATTGTATCTAAATGGTTACCATGAAATACAATGTGATCCAGGTTCATGTTTCTTTTTCTAATTATTTTTTTATTTTTATTTATTATTTTTTATGTGTATGAGTGTACTGTCTGCATGTAGGTTGGTGCACCCGTGTCGTGCAGTGCCTCAGAGGTCAGAAGAGGGCTTCTGATTCCCCTGGAACTGGAGTTGAAGAGGGTTCTTAGTGCCATGTGGGTGCTGGGAATCAAACCAGGGTCCTCTGCAAGAGCAGTCAGTGCTCTTAACTGCTGAGCCATCTCCCAGCCCCCAGGTGCATGTTTCGGTACTGCATTCTTCATATGATATAGCCTTTGAGGTCACATTTATGTTTGCAATCTGTTTTTTTTTTTTTTTATTTTTTTATGTGTGAACTATGTCTCTGTGTCTTGATTTATTTTTCCTTTTTTCATGCAGATATCTAATTATTCTAGTCCTAAAATAACATCAGGACAGCTTATTTTCAATGGTTTATAAGGAATTAATTACTTTGCAGTGCATTCTGAGTCTGACATCATTCTTGTTTCTTTGAGTTATATGACATGCGTTTGGTTTTCTATTAAGCAGACTAGGGACTGGCGAGATGGTTCAGTGGTGAGGAGCATTGGATGCTCTGGCAAAGGACCTGGGTTTGGTTCCCAGCACCACTTGACGGCTAACAAACATCCTAACTCCAGTTCTAGGGGACATTATGTCCTGTTCCGTCCTTCACAGGCATTGTGTAACATGGGTGCACTTGCATACATGCAGACAAAACACACATCAACATAAAAATAAATAAGTAAAAATGAATTAGGTTAATATTATTAACCATATATTTATTACAATAAATATTTTATCGTATTTTGTGCATTTCAAACACCTTAATCCCATATCGACCCTTTTCCCATCTGCTCCCCTGCAGCAACTTCTACAGGATTTCATGCACTCTGCACTATATGTATTAACCCAATCTTATTTCACCTTTAAATGGTATCTTTTTTTCAAAGTGATATACTGAATGATGTTTTTAGGGAAGAGAAATTCATAAAATTTCTTATTTTATAATATATGGCTACTTCATTCATTGTGATTAATACATGTACTTTATCCCTTCTTACTGGTCATTATTTTATATGCTTGTCTTTTTAATCCTGACAGTAATTATATTAGGTGTATTATAAAGTTATTTCCATTTGTGAATAAAGATTCTGATGCTTAGAGGAATATGTAATTTACCTAAGGCCACCCTAATAGTTAGATCTGGCTAGGTCTAGCTGGCTCTAAAGTTCTTGGTCATATGTTCTGAAATCTGATTTAGCAAAAGAAGGATTTTGATGAGTAGTTTTTCACACAGAAACATAATTTTATTTCAGTGAATGGTGAAACATTGACATATATTATGGGTATAGGAATGTGACTCAGTGAAGACGCTGAATTCGTACCTCATCTCCAGCTCCACAAAGAAACGAGTATTTGGGATTACTAAACTCTTACACTTTACGAACTAACATTGATAGATTTTTTTTCTTTTTTTTAATTTTTTTATATTAATTTTATTTATTTCTTTATGTGTATGAATGTACTGTTTGCATGCAAGTCTGTGCACCCGTGTTGTGCCACGCCGCGGAGGCCAGAAGAGGGTCTAGGATTCCCCTGGAACTGGAGTTCTCCTGGAATTGGAGTTTCAGATGGTTCTCAGCCGCCATGTGGGTGCTGGGGATCGAACCCGGGTCCTCTGTAAGAGTAGTTGGCTGCTAGGCCATCTCTCCAGCCCCCATTAAGGCAGCCTTAATGAACTCGATATCAGCTATCCCAGGATGACACACCTCTTCAAAGTTGGAGGAATGCTAATGGATGTTGACTTTTTATTTATTATTAATTTTTTTTGGTCTTTTTTGAGACAGGGTCTCCCTGTAGCCCCAGCTGTCCTGGAACTCACTCTTTAGACCAGGCTGGCCTTGAACTCACAAAGATCCGCCTGCCTCTGCCTCCCAAGTGCTAGGATTAAAGGCGTGCGCCACCACGCCCGGCTCAGGATGTTGACTTTTTTTTTATTTTATTAATTTTATTTATTTCTGTATGTGTATGAATGTACTGTCTGATGCAAGTTTGTGCACCCATGTTGTGCAATGCCGCGGAGGTCAGAAGAGGGTGTCGGATTCCCCTGGAGCTGGAGTTCTCCTGGAATTGGAGTTTCAGACGGTTCTCGGCCGCCATGTGGGTGCTGGGGATCAAACNTATCTATCTATCTATATATAGAAATATATATATATATATATATATATATATATATATGAATATAAATAAATTCACATATATGTAAATATAAATAAATTCCTAGAAAGCATCCTAGGATGTTTCTAGGGTCCTTTATCTGTGTATATCCTGTTGTGATCACCTGGCATCCAGGACTCTTTGTCTTGTGATTAATAATCTGAGATTCCTCTAATAAATCTTCAACCTCATTGATCCAAGAAGAGACAATGCTGTCAATTGAGCCATTGATTTTTCAACTTCACGTTCCCTTTGTGCCTTGATATTAATCAGTTGCAGTAGCTCCATTGGAAATATGCTAATTAATAAACTCTTCTGATTAACTCCTTGATACATCCTTGACCCAATTATCATTACTACACAAAATTTTAAGTCCTTCATAGTTTTGTACAAGTATTCCATAAACAAAGTTCAATAGTTGTCCCTAAACTTGCAACATCATTAATTTTCAAGGAAGAATGTCACTTTGAAATGTGTTCAGTATCTTCCAGTGTAGATAATAAAACTAAGAGTCCATTCTGCCCTGTGTTTGTATGTTGGTAGAAGCAAAGGAACTATGCACACAGAAGGCTAGAAAGTTCACACTCTGGTTAGGGACAAAGGAGACATAGTTTGTCCTATTAAAATAGACATTTAGTGAATGGTGAAACTACAACAATATAGATTGGTCACTCATTTGATCAACTTGATTGAACATACAAGCTCCCCCTGATGGATGGTGGGACTAATGAGCTGTGTGGGTTTGGGCACAACTGTTTGCAAATTGGTTTTACATGAAGGATGCTTGTACTCACAAATTATCACTTATTGTTAAAAAAATAAAAACAAAACAAAACAAAAAAAAAAACAGAGAAAGATGCAGAAAAGTTACGGCAGAATGCATGATCTGGGATGGGTAGGGCTGGGATGGGGGGAAGGGAAAGGGATATATGGCTGAACTGAATTGGAAAATGATGTATGAAATACACAAAGCATCAATAAAAATAAAATAAAATAAAGTAAAATAAAATAGACATTTAGAAACCATGAGGACCCTAGCAAATAACTAGGTTCTCCGGGCAATTCATTTGCTCATGTGAAAAATAAATAAATTAGACAAATTATTGATAAAGGCTGTAAAATTTTAGTTACACAAAATGTGTAAACCCTGAGAAGCTAATGTACAACATGGTAGCAATAATGAATAATTGTGTAGTGTATGCTTGAATAATTCTAAGAGGGCTGATTTTAAATGCTTTCACCAAAAATAAAGACAATGATAACAAAGTTACATAATGATTGATTGATTGCTGATTGATGAAGATTTCATGACCAGAAACCTCAGAACTTACTTCTGTAATTCTTTAAGGAACAATAGTCCAATATTTGATAATGTAATGTTCAAGGAAACTTTAGAAATAATAATTAGCTTAAATGACAGCTATGTGTATATAGTTTTAATGTTATTTGATTTGGAAACATATTCAATAAAACTTGTAAAAATAAATAAATGATAATATAAATAAATAAGTAAATTAGACAATATGGTGCCTAAGATGCTACAGAATCTGAAACGTATTAAATTCTACAATTTTTATTTGCTCTACCCCTTTTCTTAAACTCCAAATTCACATACAACTGACAATCTTCCTAGGGATACAAAAGGATTATCATTACTGTTTTGTTTTTAATTTAATTTAACTTTTATTTTATGTGTATAAATGTAACACTTGTATGTATGTAAGTCTATGCCTGTCGTGGAGTGATCCCAGAGGACAGAAGAGCATGTGGTGCCCCCTGAAACTGGAGTTACAGTGGTTGTGAACCGCCATGCTGTAATTCAAACCTGGGTCTTCTGCAAGAAGCCAATGCTCTTAACTGCTTAGACATCTTTCCATCTTTTATTCTGTGTTTTGGTACTTTATAAGAGGCAACAGAAATACATACGAATGACATATGGTGTCCCTCATTTCTGGATGCTAGCACCAAATCCCTAGTTGCAAAGCAAACTAAGCATTATCTATGTTATGTCTCTTTTTTGTATGAAAGCAGCGGTATGGTTAAAAGGTGAATCCCTTAATGTGCTTGAAAACTAACCTACCACTTGTGTTCCAATTTTGTAATATCGCTATATGGGTGGAGGATAAGTATGCATATTCTGAAGTAATATAAAATTAAAGAGAAAATGTGAAAAAAAGACTGAGAAAAAGATGCAAGACATGTATGGCAGAATGAATGAACAGGGGTGGGGGGTATGGAAAGGGGAATGTGTCTAAATTGGACTGAGAAATGATGTATGAAATACTTGAAACATTAACAAACTTTTATAATAAAAAAGAAACAACAGAAACTGACCGTGGTGATCTTATAAAGACCTGATGTAAGCATGGGAAAGATGTATTGAGACCGCACTTGCAAGTGTACAGTTGGTCTCTGGAATACCATAGAGTGTTACCAAAGACCACTAAACCAATAAAGCAAATATAGGTCTCCTTGAGTCAAGCAGCACCAGCTACACCTCACTTGCCTGTAAATACTGTGCAGCAGTGACAGCCATATGCTCATATATCCCAAATCTAATTGGCTATTAGCTCTCTCCTTGGAGGAATAACCCATGGCTGATGCCACAAGCTTATATTCTCTAGTGGTTAGGAGATGTTATAAACCACACGAAGACCCTGCCATACTTAACAGAAGAAAATGTAAATCATGAATTAACATACCATCCAAACATCTGTGTCTATACCAAAGAAACCTACCATAACAATTAGTACTGTTTAAATACCTATATATCTAATTGTGTNATTTCAAAGATCCTGACACTCCTTTATCTGTATTTTAAATAAGGGACTGTGCAAAGCGGAACATGAATCATCAACATTGCAATCATTTGTCAATGTTTATGGAATTAAAACACCAGAGAAAGGAGACCTGGTGGGTGAATCACTACCTGCGTCTCCATTTCACATTACTGATTTATTTTCTCTACAACAGTCATAAAATTATCTATACTTCATTTGGTCTACTTGGCCTAGAAAAGTCTTTTATACAAGAAAGGACATCAATAAATATTTCTTTGATAGGAGACATTGTAGATGCACAAAGAGATGGATGGAGGGGGGAAGGATGAACAGTCAGAAGGAAGAAATGGTGTTAAGAATGGAGACATCAAAGGACAAAGGCGCAGGAAAGGTAGATGGTTAATTCAGAGATGGATACGCAGATGGAAGGGAGAAAACTATTAGATGATGAAGAGATGGATAATAGAAGAATGATAATTACATAGTGGAGACATGTTTCATTAATGAGTGGGGACAGATGAAAGGAGATATGGATGGATGGTTGTATGACTGAATGTGGAGATGGATGGATGGTTGTTATGCTGGCATTTGGCGATGAATGGATTGTGAACAATGTGTGGACAGTAAGACAGAAGGGATATTTAAATGCTGGCGATACCAAGGGACTAAATAGAACGGTCGATGGATGGATGGATGGAGGTGGATGGGCAGGTAGAAGAAGAGAAATGCATAGATAATGGAAAAGAGTGGAATGAGGGATTGGTAGCTGTAAGAAAGCCAAAGATGGTTGGATGCAAGGATGGAAAGATGATTGGTCATAAAGGGAAGCCAGAGAGAATTATTAGGTGTTGACGAGGATAAATGGACCCACAATGTATGATTGATAGATGGTTGATTGATGGTAAATTATTACACTCTGATTAATTTTATTAGGAGACCATCAACTAAAAAGTTAAAAGATGATGAATAATATATTAAAATGTTTGTCAGATATGAGTTTTCACAAGTTTTTCCTTTTTCTTTCTTAGAAAGTACCTAGGTAGAGTGAAACTTCGTTGTTTATTTCCACCTATGGTTTGAGAAATTGGGACACCAGGATAATCTGAGAACTTGTTTGGAAATCAGAACATGAAGCTCTACAACATAGCCACAAAATGTAAAATTCTCTGTTTATTCCAGAGATACTGTGGTATTACTATCAGGCCATGGGGAGACACTAGTGGATGTTTGTGTACATAATTAAATGAGTTTTATTTCTCTTTCTTTTTTTTATTTAATTTTTATGATGTTTTTGCAGTTCATACATTTTTTCCAATCAGTTCAGGCTTATTTCCCTTTCCTTCCCCCCCCCATCCCAGATCAGGCATTCCGCCATAATGTCCTGATTCTTTCTCTCAGTTTTTTTTTTTTTCATTTTTTTAGCTATAAGTGATTAATCCATGAGCCAAGCATCCTTCATGCAAAATCAACTTGCAAGCAGTTGTGCCAACAAACCCCTACGCCCACCATCCAGTGGGGGTGACAGGGTTGTTTGTTCAATCACGTTGATAAAATGAGTGCCCAGACTACCTTGCCCTGCTATTTTCACCATTCCCCCCGATCACAGCCCTTACATTTCTACCACGCCCCCCTTTCCGCAGATTCGCTTCCCCGGTCTTAGAAAAGGGGCACAGGTGTATGAGAGGTAAAACAATCCACTCTCTCTGGAGCTGTGACTTGGACTCTGGTCAATTATGGTGTTTCTTTCATGGGCTACCAGATTGTCCAGGGATAACCTTTTGATCCTACTAATGAAGCACAAGCAATTCGATATATAGGATTTAAGCCAGCACTAATAGTTATGGTAGGTTACTTTAGCCTAGACACATATGTTTGGATGATGTTAATCCATGAATTCCATTTTTCCCCCCTGTTAACTATGACAGGGTCTTACTTTGGCTTGTAACATCTCCTAACCTGTAGAGTTTGTAAGCTTGTGGCATCAGCCATGGGTTATTCCTCCAAGGAGAGAGCCAATAGCCAATTAGATGGGATATACAGACATCGGCTGCCTCTGCTGCACATATTTCCAGGCAGGTGAGGTGTAGCTGTGCTGACGGTGGAGTCTTGCTTGACTCAGGAGACCCGTATTTGCTTTATGGTTTAGTGGCTGTGGTACACTTCTGGCATTCAAGCGGCATCTGTACACTTGCATGTGTTGGTCTCAATCCATCCCTCCCCATGTTAACGTCAGGTCTTGGCAGCAGGGGTATTATTGCCTTCCCCCTGCAGGTATACAACTTAGAGGCATAGATAAGCAGTTTTAGTGGAGAATGTCATGTTGTGGAACACAACATGACATTCTCCACTTGGTAGCACTTGGGAGGCAGAGGCCAGCGCGGATCTACGAGTTCAAGGCCAGCTCGCGAATACAGAGTGAGTTCTAGGTCAGCTGGGGCTACAGGGAGACCCTGTCTCAACAAGAACCAAAAAGACAATGACAATTTATCTGTTTTTACATCTAAAATAATAAAATCTTACCATGCCATAGTGAAAAATCCTAAGTACTCCATAAAACTATGTTTTTTAGATTTATTTTAACAAAGCTTGCTTTGAATCAGTCTGTAATTGTTTGCTATTTTTGGATGAGTAAACACTATCTTAAATGTTAAAATTTCACTTTTACAAAATTTTATGTATTTAGAAACATGCATTACTAAAATAAATTTAAATGTAACAGAAAATGCTTAAAAATTAGACTATATTCATTTATGTAATTGATATAATTATCATGCAATGTTGCTCAGTTTTCTGAATAACAAATAATAAGTACAAAAGAATGAAGACCAAATAACCCAATCATTTAACAAATTGCTGTTTCTCTTATAGAATTTGAGGCAATGATAATTATGCATAAGATGTCCTGAATATCTGAATATAATTATAGACTGATAAAACTTCTATAAAAGCATATTATTTGAAAAATGTAGACTTACATCGTTTTTCAGTAATTTCGGTTTAGGAGCAAAATTACACAGAATGTATAAAAGTAGAAAGAATATTTTCCCTAGCCTTTGCTGCTTCCTAAATGCTAATGTTCATATCACATTGTGCATTTGAAATTGATGAGAATTTCATTATTAGTCATCATTTGTGATGAGGTCCATTCTTGGCGCTAGACATTATATAGATATGGATAAATGTAGAATGACAAACAGCTATCATTATTATCAACCAGAGGCATTTCACAGACTTGAAAAATCTCCTGTCCCGTTTCTACCAAAAATTCATTTTTATGCTGACTCCATGGATGGAATTGCCTATTCTGTAATGTTATGTAATTGCCTCCTGCAACTGTGGCTTTTACGCCTAGCTTCTTTCACTTCATATGTCATATATGTCTTCTGACATGTGTTACCATGCCTTCAAAACCCATTTGTTTTTAGTGCTGAATGTTATTTTGCTTTGATATACCAAACTTCTTTTAGTAAATTATTCACCTATAAAACAAAATCCTGCCTTCTCCCAGTTGCAATGACTGCATGAACATATCTCCCACAAGAGCTGTCCTGTTTTGCATTACCATCATTGGTGACTAAGAGTTACAGTGTTCTCCTTCCTTACAAACAATACAAAGAGTATTGGCAGTCTTTTGAATTTTGGCCACTCTAAATTAACAAGTGTATCTTATTGTTACTGTTGCCGTTGTTGCTGTTGTAGTTGTTTTTCCTTGCTGACTTGTGATCTTCTTTCTGCACACGATGGTTTGCAGTCTCATTTTTTGTGAAATAGGTGTAGTTTTACTTTTCATCCGTTTCTCTGTTATGAGGCGTTTAAAATTTCTTTGATATTATAGAAACAAATGTGTCATTAGGCACTTTTCCTTTATGTGTCTTTTAATAATATCCTTCCCACACTAAAGATGTTTAATTTTTTAAGCGATTTGTAGATTTTTTCTTTATGTGTGTGAGGTCCTTGAATGCATCTATGTATATTACATGCGCGTCATGCACATGGGGGCAGAAAGTGCGTTGGGTCCCTAGAACTGGAGTTTGTTATTATACGCTGACCAACCATGAACTGCCCAATGTGACTACTGGAAACTAAACACGGTTCATCAGCAAGAACTGCAAGTGCCTCTTAATATTGAGCCATCTGTCCCGACCCAAGATTGTTTAATTTTAATGGAGTCCTACTTAATCAGTTTCACACCTCAGTAGTTCCGGTTTTTGATATTGTATCTAAATGGTTACCATGAAATACAATGTGATCCAGGTTCATGTTTCTTTTTCTAATTATTTTTTCATTCTCTCTATTTATCTATTGTTATGTGCTTGCGTGTACTGTCTGCATGTGTGTTGGTGCACCGTGTCGTGCAGTGCCTCAGCAGGTCAGAGAGGGCTTCTGATTCCCCTGGAACTGGGAGTTGAAAGAGGGTTCTTAGTGCCATGTGGTGCTGGGAATCAAACAGGTCCTCTGACAAGAGCAGTCCAGTGCTCTAATGCTGAGCATCTCCCAGCCCCCCGGTGCATGTTTCGGTACTGCATTCTTCATATGATATAGCCTTTGAGGTCACATTTATTGTGCCAATCCTGTTTTTTTTTTTTTATTTTTTATGTGTGAATATTGTCTCTGTGTTCTTGATTTATTTTTCCTTTTTCATGCAGATATCTAATTATTCTAGTCCTAAAATAACATCAGGACAGCTTATTTTCAATGGTTTATAAGGAATTAATTACTTTGCAGTGCATTCTGAGTCTGACATCATTCTTGTTTCTTTGAGTTATATGACATGCGTTTGGTTTTCTATTAAGCAGACTAGGGACTGGCGAGATGGTTCAGTGGTGAGGAGCATTGGATGCTGGCAAAGGACCTGGTTTTGGTTCCCAGCACCACTTGACGGCTAACAAACATCCTAACTCCAGGTCTAGCGGGACCATTATGTCCTGTTCGTCCTTCACAGGCATGGGTAACAGGGTGCACGCTGCCCAGCCAGGCAGACAAAACACACAGCAACATAAAAGAATAAGGTGGAAAAAAGGAATTAGGTTTAATATTATTAACCCGCTATTTAGGACAAGAAAGAGGTTTATCGGATTGTGTGCCAGTTCAAACACCGTAAGACCATACGCTGACCCGTTGGCCCTAGTGCACTCCCCTGCTAGCAACTTCTTATCAGGATTTCATGCACTCTTGCACGTTAACAATTATTTTTGGTTAATTAACCCAATACTCTTATTTCACCTTTAAATGGTATCTTTTTTTCAAAGTGATATACTGAATGATGTTTTTAGGGAAGAGAAATTCATAAAATTTCTTATTTTATAATATATGGCTACTTCATTCATTGTGATTAATACATGTACTTTATCCCTTCTTACTGGTCATTATTTTATATGCTTGTCTTTTTAATCCTGACAGTAATTATATTAGGTGTATTATAAAGTTATTTCCATTTGTGAATAAAGATTCTGATGCTTAGAGGAATATGTAATTTACCTAAGGCCACCCTAATAGTTAGATCTGGCTAGGTCTAGCTGGCTCTAAAGTTCTTGGTCATATGTTCTGAAATCTGATTTAGCAAAAGAAGGATTTTGATGAGTAGTTTTTCACACAGAAACATAATTTTATTTCAGTGAATGGTGAAACATTGACATATATTATGGGTATAGGAATGTGACTCAGTGAAGACGCTGAATTCGTACCTCATCTCCAGCTCCACAAAGAAACGAGTATTTGGGATTACTAAACTCTTACACTTTACGAACTAACATTGATAGATTTTTTTCTTTTTTTAATTTTTCATTTATATTTATTTATTTCTATGTGTATGAATGTTACTGTTTGCATGCAGTTTTGTGCA
Organism: Rhizomys pruinosus; assembly: GCA_009823505.1. Lineage (NCBI taxonomy): Eukaryota > Metazoa > Chordata > Mammalia > Rodentia > Spalacidae > Rhizomys > Rhizomys pruinosus. Next base: position 2,171,975 of record VZQC01007033.1, on the reverse strand, counting down.
CCCGTGTTTGTTGCTACGCCGCGGAGGTCAGAAGATGGAGTAGGATTCCCCTGGAAATGGAGTTCCTGGAATTGGAGTTTCAGATGGTTCTCAGCCGCCATGTGGGTGCGGGATCGAACCGGGTCTCTGTAAGAGCGTTCGGTGCTCTTAAACGCTAGGCCATCTCTCCAGGCCCCGTTTTTTTTTTTTTTTTTTTTATTTTATTTTAGATATAATTTGAAGTATGGTTAAATGTGTACCATAAAACATTTAACATTCTTCACTTCTCAAAATAACTACAATGTTCAGAAGTAGACTGCATGAAAATGCCCCCTTCAAGGTGTATACGAATTAACATCTGGTCCTAGAGCCAAGCAATTATTCATGACAAACACATTGCTTGAAATTGGCACAGCTGTAACTGGTACTCCACCTAATGTCCTCCTTTTCACAAAAGAGAGAAACCCCTTGCATTATTTTCTTAAATTACTACCCTTCTGTTTTATAATTAGGAAACAATTATAAATGTAGGGACAACCACAACTCAACATTTGAAAACGTGTCTCCTTGATTTTGAAATAGAATTCAGAAGTATTATTTTAAAACGGCTTTGTGTTAAAGATGACATTTTTGAGCAATTAGTTATTATGATGGGACTAATTCCCTTTTTTTTTTAAACTAACACTTAAAAACACTTCACTTAATTCACTTTCGAACAGGAATATATATATATATATATATATTATATATCTATATATGAATATAAAAAATTCACATATATGTAAATATAAATAAATTTTTTTTTTTCTTTTTGGTTCTTTCTTTTCCTTTATCTGTGTATATCCTGTTGTGATCACCTGGCATCCAGGACTCTTTGTCTTGTGATTAATAATCTGAGATTCCTCTAATAAATCTTCAACCTCATTGATCCAAGAAGAGACAATGCTGTCAATTGAGCCATTGATTTTTCAACTTCACGTTCCCTTTGTGCCTTGATATTAATCAGTTGCAGTAGCTCCATTGGAAATATGCTAATTAATAAACTCTTCTGATTAACTCCTTGATACATCCTTGACCCAATTATCATTACTACACAAAATTTTAAGTCCTTCATAGTTTTGTACAAGTATTCCATAAACAAAGTTCCTCGTTGTCCCTCAACTTGCCCCCTCATTCATTTTCCAGGCCGCATGGGAACCTTTGTCAAGGTGGGTTCAGTAATCTCCCAGTGTAGCTAATCACATCAGAGTCATTGCTGCCCTGTGTTTGTATGTGGTCGACTTCGACGCACCTGGGGAGGAACTATGCCCACCGCAGGCTCGACCGTTCCCACTCTGGTTCGGGACCAACGGAGACCTAGTTTGCCTATTCACAAGCGACATTTTCGTGACTGGTTGAAACTCCCACCATCTCGATGGTGACTCATTTGATCCCCTTGATTGAACATACAAGCTTCCCCTGCTGGATGGTGGGCCTACTGCGCTGTGTGTTTTTGGGCACAACTGCTTGCACCTTGGTTTTACATGAAGGGAGCTGGTACTCACAAATGATCACTTATGTTCAAAAACTAAAAACAAAACAAAACACAAAAAAAACAGAGTAAATAAAGAGCAGAAAAGTTACCGGACATGCATGTCAGAATGCATTGGATCTGGGAATGGCGAGGGGCTGGAGGGGGGGAAGGGATGGGAAAGGGAATAATGCTGAACCTGAATTGCGAAAATGATGCTATGTATAACTACACAAAAGATCTATAAAAAAAGAAATATAAAGTAAAATAACATAGACAGTTAGAAGAAATCATGAGGTACCCAGAGCAAATATAAACTAGGTTCTCCGGGCAATCATTCTGCTCATGTGAAAAAATATAAATTGACAAATTATTTTTGAATAAAGGCCCTGTAAAAATTTAGCTTTACACAATGTGTAAACCTGAGAAGCTAATGCTACAACATGGTCTAGCAATATAATGAAATAATTGTGTGGTATGCTTGAATAATTCTAAGAGGGCTGATTTTAAAAGGTTTCACCAAAAAGAAAGAAATGCTACCAAAGTTTACATAATGATTGAATTGATTCTGATTGATTGAAATTCTTCATGACCAGCAACCTCAGAACTTCCTTCTGTTAATTCTTTAAGGAACAACTCAGTCCACTATTTGAAATGTAATGTTCAGGACACTTAGAAATAATAATTAGCTTAAATGACAGTTATGTGTATATCAGTTTTAATATTCAATTTGGAAGCATTCAATAAAACATGTTAAAAAAAAAACTGTAGTATATCAACAAATAAGTAATTAGACAATATGGTGCCCTAAGATGTCTTTACAGAATCTGAAACGATTAAATTCTTAAAATTTTATTGCTCTACCCCTTTTCTTAAACTCCAAATTCACATACAACTGACAATCTTCCTAGGGATACAAAAGGATTATCATTACTGTTTTGTTGTTAATTCTAATTTAACTTTTATTTATGCTGTATAAATCGTAACACTTGTATGTATGTAATTCTTAGCCTGTCGTGGAGTGAGTGGATCCCAGAGGACCCAAGAGAGCATGTGTTTGCCCCCTGAAACTGAGGACAGTGGTGTGTGAACCGCCCATGAATGCTGAACTTCCAAACCTGGGTCTTCTGCAAAGAAGAAAATCTCTTAACTGCTTAGACATATTTCCATCTTATTCTGATGTTTTGGTACTTTATAAGAGGAACAGAAATAAATTACGAATGACATTATGTGTCCCTCATTGGATGCTAGCACCCAATCCCTAGTTGCCCAAAGCAAACTAAGCATTATCAATGTTTGTCTCTTTTTATATGAGAGCAGCAGTATGGTTAACAGGTGAATCCCTTAAGTGCTTGAAAACTATCCCTACCACCTGGTTCCAATTTTGTAATATTCCTATTCTTTTTCTTTTCTTCTGGGATGGTTGCGGGGATGGCTAAAGTCTCATCTTCTGACAAGTACTAGTAATATAAAATTAAAGAGGGAAAATGTGAAAAAAGAATGAGAAAAGATGCAAGACATGTCTGGCAGAACGCATGAACAGGGGGTGGGGTATGGAAAGGGAATGTGTCTAAATTGGACTGAGAAATGATGTATGAAATACTTGAAACATTAACAAACTTTTATAATAAAAAAGAAACAACAGCAAACTGACCGTCGGTGTGGTGACTCTTATACAGACTGATGTACAGGCATGGGAAAGATTGTATGAGGACCCGCCACTGGCAAGTGTACAGTTAGGTCTCTGGAATACCCATAGAGTTTTACCAAAGCACCACTAAACCAATAAAGCAAAATCTAGGTCTCCTTGAGTCAAGCAGCACCAGCTTAACTCCCCTTGCCTGTCAATACTGTGCAGCAGTGACGCATCTTGCTCCATATATCCCAAATCTCTTTGGCTCTTAGCTCTCTCCTTGGAGGAATAACCATGGCTGATGCCACAACTTATATTCTCTAGTGGTTAGGAGATTTTATAAGGACCACAGTAAGGCCCTGTCACATTTACGAAAAAAAATGTAATCATGAATTCACATAACATCGAAATATCTGTGTCTATACCAACTAACCTACCATAACAAGTAGTACTGTTTTTTAAATCTATATATTCTTAAATGCCTGTGCTTCATCTAGTAGGACTGAAGGTTATTGTTTTTTACTGGCCCAAACTGTCAGCCCCATGAAAGGAAAACCGCCACGAAATTAGAATTGACCAGAGTCCCAGACAACAGCTCCAGAGAAAAGTAGATGTTTTGCTTCTAATCCACCAGTGCCCCTTTTTTAAGCCTAGGGAACAATCGGGGGAAGAGGGGGCATGGTAGAATGTAAGGCTGTGATTGGTGTGACCGGTGAAGTGAAACTATAGCAATATAGCTGGACACTTATTGCTAAAACTTGATGATGAAACATACAAACCCCCAGCTGGATGGGGGACCCATGGGCTGTGTAGGTTTGCGGCACCAATGCTTGCAAATTGTGTTTACATGAAGGATGCTTTGTACTCACAAATTATCACTTGTGAAAAAAATGGCAACAAATTAAAAAAGAATTTATTTGTAAAAATGTTGGATAATCCATAGAATTTTCAGTAAAATTTAAGAAAAATGCTTAAAGTCTAGACAACCACAAATAGGCACAAAGGATAGCTTAAGTTTGGCCTTCTTGAACTTTAGAGTAGCAAAAAAACCTCATAAAATTAACTGGTCTAAAAAAACTATAATCTAGTCTAGTTGGAACTGTAACTTTCCATTTTTTCCTGATCAATTACCTATTCATAAGACCACCCCAAGAGGCTGGGATCACCTCAAGCTATGTTACAAGAAGGGAGAAATACCTAGTATGCTAATGAGGTGGTGAAATTTTCATATGCAGAATCCCTATCTTCTGGGGCAATTCTTGTGGACGGAATCAAAGGCAGATGTGCGGCTGCCCTTGAGCTTTGCACAATTCTTCAGAATTCTTCAGAAAAGGATAATCTGTCTTCATGATGCCTTTTTTCTAATCATGTTTTCCCTAATGCTTTGTGCTGCCCCAACCTTCTTGGTTTGTCTATGTTTATCCTGTAAAACTCCCTTCTCCTCCCTGCCATGTGGGTGCTTGTCTTCCATGTGAATGAATACCATCCAGCCTCCTCTAAACTACCATGGCTTCTCTAAACTACCATGGCTTCTCCAAACTACCATGGCTTCTCCAAACTACCATGGCTTCTCTAAATTACCATGGCTTCTCTAAACTACCATGGCTTCTCTAAACTACCATGGCTTCTCCAAACTACCATGGCTTCTCCAAACTATCATGGCTTCTCTAAACTACAATGGCTTCTCCAAACTACCATGGCTTCTCTAAACTACCATGGCTTCTCTAAACTACCATGGCTTCTCTAAACTACCATGGCTTCTCCACACTACCATGGCTTCTCTAAACTACCATGGCTTCTCCAGACTACCATGGCTTCTCCAAACTACCATGGCTTCTCTAAACTACCATGGCTTCTCTAAACTACCATGGCTTCTCCAAAATGATCCATGGCTTCTCTAAAACTCCCTGGCCTTCTCTTAAATTACCATGGCTTCTTAATATTACCCATGGTTCTCTAAACTTACAATGGCTTCTCTAAACTACCATGGCTTCTCTAAACTACCATGGCTTCTCCAAACTATCATGGCTTCTCTAAACTACCATGGCTTCTTCAAACTACCATGGCTTCTCTGAACTACCATGGCTTCTCTAAACTACCATGGCTTCTCTAAACTACCATGGCTTCTCTAAACTACCATGGCTTCTCCACACTACCATGGCTTCTCTAAACTACCATGGCTTCTCCAAACTACCATGGCTTCTCTAAACTACCATGGCTTCTCTAAATTACCATGGCTTCTCTAAACTACCATGGCTTCTCCAAACTACCATGGCTTCTCCAAACTACCATGGCTTCTCTAAACTACCATGGCTTCTCTAAATTACCATGGCTTCTCTAAACTACCATGGCTTCTCCAAACTACCATGGCTTCTCCAGACTACCATGGCTTGTCTAAATTACCCATGGCTCAGTCTAGAACTATCATGGCTTTCAAACTACCTGGCTTTCTCCAACCTATCATGGCTTCTCTAAACTACCATAGCTTCTCTAAATTATCATGGCTTCTCCAAACTACCATGGCTTCTCCAAACTAACATGGCTTCTCTAAACTACCATGGCTTCTCTAAACTACCATAGCTTCTCTAAATTATCATGGCTTCTCCAAACTATCTACCCCGGGCGTCTCTTAAGAGTACCATGGTTCTCCCCGAACTTACCCATGGTTCTCCAAAACTAACCACGGTGGGCTCACAGATTGTCTTGCCCTCGCCCCTCCATTCCCATCCTCCAGGCAGCTGCTGCACTCTCCAGCTTGCCTGTAACTCTGAGAATTGTCCTGGCTTGTGTCGCGGTGAGAATTTGGGCTTTGAAAGGTCAAAGTATTCCTAAAAGCATTCCCTTCTGGCAGGTCCATTCTTAAATTCTTTTATGAATGAGACAAAGGACCCTCTATGGGATGCTGCTTCTGCCCTGTGCCAATGGGAGGCAGCCTATATTTATAATATATATCTATCTATCTTATCTTCTATATCTATCTATCTACGATCCTTACCTCTCTATCTAATAGCCTATCTATTCTATTATCTATTTATAGGCCCATTGTAACTTCATCATCATATCATCATCTCTATCAATTTTGCGAGGAATTTTGAAGTTGCCATCTTGAAATAGTGCTAAGTAATGTAAATGTGCTCACAGGACCCTGAAGAGTGAATCCATCATAGCAGTGCACATATGATAGCTCTCAGCCTTTTAGACCTCTGTATATATCTATATATTATATATTATACTATATTATTATTACTATATTAATTCACAAAAGTTGTTTGACATAAATTAAAGCTCTTCATTGTCAATCTACATGGCATTGATTGTTGGGGCTGGAGAGGTGGCTCAGTGGTTAAGAGTGCCAACTGCTCTTGCAGAGGACTTGGACTCAATTCCCAACACCCACATGGTGGCTAAGAACTGTCTTTAAGCCAGGCATGGTGGTGCATGCCTTTAATCCTAGCACTCAGGAGGCAGAGGCAGGCAGAGCTCTTTGAGTTCAAGGCCAGCCTGGTCTATTGAGTGAGTTCCAGGACAGCTGGGCCTACAGGGAGTCCCTGTCTCAAAAAGACCAAAAAAAAAAAAAATACTATGCATTGTTTCTCCCATTGATACAATTGAAATTCCTAGCTTACTGTGTTCTTTTAATGTTTTTCATTTTTTGCATTTTGCTATGTTTTCTAATAGTCGTAATATATTTCACATGGGCCAAATTTGGTAAAGCATGCATCACATGAAATACATTTTTGTTTAGAATTTCTAAGTTACCTTAATGCATTAAGGATTAATTTCAATAAAGAGAACTTTCTACTTAGTATGTGTATATGTACATCTTTGTGTATAAGAAGGTCCCAGTCTACAGGACAGTGTGCACTTGCATGTGTGTACGTCCATGTGGAAACCAGAGGTTGCTCCTCAGACTTGTCACCTTTATGGAAACAGCTTTTTTTCAATGGCCTGGGGCTCACCAATGAGGCTAGACAGGTGGCCAGGAACTCCACCTGTCTCTCCTTTACCAACCCTGGGGCCATAAGCCAGGTCCTTGCACACATTTTCTGTGTGTGCTCTGAGACTCAAACTCAGATTCTTATGCTTCCAAGGCAGGAATAGTACCAAGTGAGTCATCTTTCCAGCCCAAGATTTCTAGTTTAAGTTAGAAGATAATTCTAACTTAAAACACCAGGTAGACAGAGACAGTTTTTGAAATATTCTCTTCCCTAAGATGCGCACGTTCTCTATTTCCACAGCTAAATGCTTTTTGAGAACTCCTTTTTTTATCCCCTGTGCATATGGAGTTGATGTTCTTGTGCCATATATAAGGTCCAAAAAGCCATTGCTGCAGAAGGAACTAAGAAGGCTGACCATACTTTATTGTTGAAAGGTTATTTGAGGAGTAAAATCTAAGAAGAAAATAGCAGTTGAAGTTTGAATGACAAGGAAACAAGAGTAGAAAGCTCTTCACATTGAAGGGCAGCTGATCAAGGATGTGGGACCATGATGAAAAGACTCCATATGGCCAGCACGGCTTTGTAAAAACAGAAATCTTTTCTCTAAGAAAATAGTCTTTTTCTTTGCACAGCCATTTTCCTATTACTATAGGAACATCAGTAGTTGTCTGTGTCCTTTCTACATGCTTTTCTTTTAGTCCTTATGTGAACTCTACTTGAATCAAAAACTGGATGGGCAGCCTCCTGGAAGTCAGTGATGAGCAGTCCATTAGAACTCAGCCATCAAAGCCATGACATCCTTTCCACAATTCTTTTCACAGTAATGTGTCATCACTAATTTGGCCTTGGCTGCTTTTGTTTACACAACAACATATGGTTTTATACACAGCTGACAAGGAGAACACTCTGTATGAAATGCCTAAAAGCATTCTAGTGTTTGGCTTGAGTGCTTCCACTGCTCTGTGAGCTCAGGACTCTGTTCCTGAACCTAACACTTTCAGAAATTTAAGAATGAGATGAGGATTCTGCCAAGAACACAGAATTCCCAAGGCAAATTAAAAGGCAAATCAAGAAGGCAAATGTTTACCTTGTTTTTATGAAGAAAACCTGAACACATTGCAATTCTGCTGTTCATTAGTCCATTGTTTCTCAAGATAAGCTAATAAAGAACAGGTAGAAATGTATGTTCCATAAGAATATGCAATGCATTCTGCTTGCTATAGAGAAAGAAAAAAAACACACATGGCCTAGGTAATTAATACTCTCTAATTTCGCTATAAATCACATTAGTTCTTACAACTCACCTACTTAGTCAGTTAAGAAGCATCTTTCTTCACAAACCTAATGCCAGGCCTTCGAGATCATTCAGTCAGCAAAACAGTGTCTTGAAATCTGAGGACCCTGAGGCTAGTCAGCTGGATGTTGTGCGCTTTCGCCTACAAACCTTCACAAGCTGAATGACACAGACTTCTAATGCTCTTGTTTCTGGAAAATCATGAGCCCAAGGCCAAAGTCAGGTGAGGAGACAGAGTTTTTAATTCCATAATTTCATGCTAGTGGGATAATCCATGAGCAGGCTGATCCACAGACTTTCCATATAGGAGTCAGCACCTTGACTGGGTCTCTGGGGTCCTTTATACCTCTGTGACAAATGCAAGTGAGGAGAATGTAATGCACAAGCAATAAAGTGGTTGAAGGCTACTACCAGAATTTGATATCTCAGTCTACTGATAACATAGCATCACAAATGCTATAGGAATGTCACATCCTCGTTCACCAGTGAAGGCTGCAGTCCCTGGGTGACTAAAGGGGGCAGAGAGGAAGGCTCCAAAGCCGCTGCCCTGTCTATCTCCATTAGCATAACACTGCAATTTGTTTTTTCCATAATACACTTACCTGATGCCCATGTTCAGATTGTCCCTCAAAGCATGAGGTCCCTCCTTATGAACCTTTATATAATCAAATAGATAAAATTAATACAGAGGTTTCAAATTTAATAAACACACAACAATTGTATATTTTTATCAGGCGTAGTATGACGTGTGCAATTTGTAATGATCAGTTCAAGGCAACTGGTATGTTTCTTGCCTCATCATCTTTGTAATCTCCAAATTTTACCTAAACAGCTGAATATCATGTGCTGAATTTTGGGAGCCCAGTGAAGGAATAAGATGTTTTTTTTTTTGAGACAGGGTCTCCCTGTAGCCCCAGCTGTCCTGGAACTCACTCTGTAGACCAGGCTGGCCTTGAACTCACAAAGATCCGCCTGTCTCTGCCTCCCGAGTGCTAGGATTAAAGGCGTGCACCAACACGCCCGGCAAACTATTTTCTTTCTTTTTTTTATTTTTTTTTTCATAAATTTAATTTATTTAAACAAATCTAGACCCGTGTTCCCGCTCATTCCCCCACCCCGCCAGAGCTCATGCATTCTGCCAAACATGCTTTCCATCTCTTAGTCTTTCTCAATATTTTCCATGGGGAAGTTGACTGTTTTGAGCAGAAGTTCACTGTTTCAGTCAGTTCTTTGATGCAGTCTTTTCTGTTGTTGTT